>CM076569.1:931979233-932439609 GCA_034641835.2 Pinus albicaulis | reverse complement strand
ATATATCCAAGACCTTTCTTTATAAGAGGAGAACGTTGTACCTTGATAATCTCATCTAAGGTTTCAGATCCTTTAGCAAATCTGAAATTCAGAGTCTTTTCTTTCTCAAATTCTTTTCTTACACTTACCACTTCACATTCTAATTTCTCATTGTGTTTCTTTTCCTCTTCAACCTACTTTTCCAGAGTCTCGATGGTTATTTTCCTTTCTTCTAAGAGAATTTTATATTCTTCTAAGATAATTCTGCTTTGTTCTAAGCGTATTTTGAGTTGATTGTTCTCTTCAAGAAAATCATTGTCCTCTAGAGCATCCACAAAAGTATCATTTTCTTCTTTAGATTCAAAAGCCATGAGAATTCTAAGATCTTGTTCACATTCTTCCTCACTATCAGATACCCCATCACTGTCATCATGAGTATAGTAACTTCTTCTAGTGCTAGACCGGTTCTTATTTCTAGCTACTTCCTTTCCTTTTGCAGGTGTTTCTTTGTGAGGACACTTAGCAACATAATGACCAACTCTTCCACAATTAAAACATTTGAAAGGAAGCTTACCTCTAAACCGTCCTGTACCAAGTTGAAGTTTCTTTACAAAATTTGCCTCATCTTCTTCTGAAATATATCCTGATCCTTTTGCTTCTTGTACTTCTTTCCCTTTTGTAGAAGCTCTAAAAACAACTTCTTTGACTTCAGATGGTCCTCCTCTTCTCATTTCATATGCAGTCAGTATGTCATGAAGTTGCACCATAGTAAGATTTTGAAGATCTTGTTTTTCTTCAAGAGCAGAGACTTTTGACTCAAATTTTTCCATTAGCGATCTCAAAATTTTCTCAACCAAAGTAGTTTTGGTTATTGTTTCTCCCAGATTTTTCATACGATTTACAACATCATCAAGACGTAAAAAGAAACTGGCAATACTCTCATCACTATGCATCTTTAAATTTTCATATTCAATTCTAAGAGTTTGGAGTTTTGCACTTTTTACCTTTGCATCACCTTCATAACTCAGAATGATTTTGTCCCATATTTATTTTGTTGTATTCAGCTGCATGACTTTGAAAAATTCTGATTCTGTTAGACTTCCTGTTATAGCATTGACCACTTTTGCATTTGATTCATAATTCTTCCTTTCAGTTGGATCTATTGGTGTAGCAGCTAGATATTGATATCCTTGTTCAACAATGGCCCATACATCTGCTCCCATAGACTGAAGAAAGGATCTCATCCTCCTTTTCCAGAAGATTAAATTGCTTCCATTGAAGAGCAGAGGCTTGATAGATGTTGTTCCTTCTTGATAGCTCATCTTGCTTGATCTTCCTTCTAGCAGCTAAGCTTTTTCAGAAGGACCTGTTCTGATACCAATTGTTGGGAAAAATACTGAGAGGGGGGGGGGGGGTGAATCAGTATTTAGTGCAGACAATCAAGCTTTTATTTTTTCCTTTCTAAAAACCCATACGCTACTTTACTGAAGGAAACTAGCGTATATACGCGGATATCCTTTACAAAACTCGCGTATGTCCAAATATATAATTATGTGTTTGAATCTTAACTCATATCATTGCATTATTCATTCATCAGATATTTCAGAAACAGTAAACAGGTGCAGACAGAATAGAATAATCATCACACATATGCAACACACATGAACACCAGGATTTTTAGGTGGAAACCCAATTCGGGAGAAAACCATCGCTGTTGTTGTTTCAACCTTCAAAATTTATTATTAAGAAAACTTCTTACAATCGTGTACTGGTGCAGACTCAAACCAGCACGCAGGCACCCACCTGCAGAAGGCTACAACCTTCTCTTGTTTACCAGCCTATCTTGGAAGGGAGCTACAACCCCCTGCTCTCGTTTACCAGCCTCTCCTGGAAGGGAGCTACGACCCCCTGAACTCATTTACCAGCCTCTCCTGGAAGGGAGCTACAACCCCCTGGCTGAAGGCTTCGACCCTCAGCACCACTGTAGACCACGTTTCATCAATTTTCAAACTGGATCAAACAGCTTCAACACAACCCTTCACTTATCAACAATCATACCTTGCTCATTGCTTCAACCAGAACAGTGAGACCACTGTAACCAGAATATCAGATATAACCCAGACTTCAGAATAGATATGCAGAAACACATTCAACCTTCAGCAACCATTAGATCAGAAATCATATGCGCTTTTATTTAATCAGACCCGCGTATATACACGCTTTCCAGAAGACGAACCCGCGTATACTTCAGTGCATTTTCCAGGAAAAAACCCTAACTGCGCATACGCGCTTTTCCTTCCACAAACCCGCGTATACACGCGCTTTTCATGAAACGAACCTACGTATAGATATATAAAAGATAAACTTTGCAGTACAGAACAGATCTATGAACTTACCCAGATTTCTTCAATCTCTTCAACAGGATTGCGCCAGGTCTTCTTCACTTCTTTTCAGATCATCCTTGACATTCGCCATTTCTAGATCTAGAGACCTTGAGCCTTCATCATGTTCATAGGTGCATCATAGATTCAGATCTATCAATTAGGAATATGGCTCAACCATATAGATATACTTCAGAGTGAAGTATTCATCAAAGCCCAGACACATGCACACCCTTGCACAATGAATTTCTTCTCCTTATATAGGGTTACCCTTTATCAATACCATGAGCCAAAACCACATAACTTCCAATGGTATTCCTGGACGGGATCTCATAGACAATCCAGCGCTTAATACAATGGGTCAAAGCCATGGTATTCACCCCTTGTTTTACATATTTAGAGCGCATTTGAGCATACGCGACTTGTGACGTTAATTCCCGTGTGCATACGCTACTTCACCTAGACAAACCCGCGTATGCCTTGAGACACACACTTTTCATCAATGTTCTAGCACATACTGAAATTCCTTTCATCATTACCTTCTGTACTGATTGTAGATACATCAAATTTACATTATTTAGCAAGCTCATCAAGTCAAGAACAACTTCGTCAAGTAGGTTTCCATCATCTTCATCAAGTGGGTTGCCATCAAGGACAACACTCTTCATCATATTGCCAACACAAACACTAAGATCCGTGCTCAATTTATAGAGGAGTTGAAGGTGGTTTTACAATCAATGAATTTCTAATAATAGGCAAGACATGTTCCCAGTCTCAGAGGTATCAAATGGACACATGGATTTGAAGTTTGACAGATGTGAACTCTTTTAGAAGGCACTGGCCAAGTGGAGATTCCGGAACAATGATAATTTCGCTCCCAATGTGACCAACGCACCCATGAGTGTCAGGAAGTGCTTTGTAGAGCCCCCTTGAGTGGGGTTACTTGCATATGAAACACACTTAGTCCCTTTAGAGGTAGCGTTGCTGAGCTCACATATGATATGCTATAAACTTCAAATCTTGGAAACCTTTGCAGTTGAAAGTCATAGATGATTTGTCTTGTTCTTTGTCTTAGTTCATGTAACAACTGAAATGATAGGGGGTGATAGACCCTATTCATTGGTTTTTGGAGATGATGTCCAGTTAACCAGGTCATTGGGAATGGTGCCCAAATTGAATTATAACAACGATCATCTATCTTCTAAACCAGGAAAATAATGCAGTAGATAATACAATGGTTGATTGACCAACATGTCTAGACATCAATTCTACCCATATATGCATTTGTGGATCTCTAGGCCCAGATATACCCAGTGTAACATGTTGGGGATGCATCAATGGAATCCACTCTAAGGTAAAGGAAATCAAGATCGAACCATAGTTTAAATTCTTCTTCCTTCCTCCCTTTGCCTTGGTCAGTTGTTATTTCATATGAAAGAGGATAGTTTCATCCTAGTTAAATACTATTGGTTCCAAACACTCCAGTGCATACTGCATGTATGATCTGTTTGCCACATGTAGTGTAGTGGAACCGGTAAGCATTGTGATAGTAGACATGATGGTCCTCAAAGGAAAATAACGTACATCACGGATGTTTATTTTCCCATCCTTACTTGGTTCAGTCCTTGGATGGCAGTGCTACAATATGTAATCTCTAATTGTCTCTCCTCCAAGAGAAGATCCTTAAAGAGAAATGGGATAACCTCGCCTCGATAATCCTGAAAAAAATTGTCCTCCACTAATATTGGGACCACTTTGTCCCCAATGTGAAAAGATTGTATTACTAGATCCAATGTACGAGCAAGGAACTCCAATAGTTCCATTTGCTACCTCATACCCAAAAATTTGAAGTACTTTAGCAACCCACAATCTCTGATGGCTATTACTGTACCTGGATCTTTTAAGGAAATCGTGTTATATTCTTCATGTTCTCTTTCCCTCCATGTGATTTTCATTTTGATCTAATGAATACATGAAACACAATCATAAGCTTCATTAAGATCCATTTCATGTAAAAAAATTGGGAAATTTTGGGCACATAACAAGAAACAATAATTAGAACTGCACCCAACGCACCCTAGGTCAACGAAAAGAGCATTGTAGTGCATCTAGCCTTCAATTTCTGTGCACTGCAACACATCTTTCGACATTCAAGGGTGTGTTTCCATCTGAGCGTAGTAGATTTACCCTAAGGGACCCAAAACGCTAAAAAATTACCATGAAATGCACAATAAATGATACTTAAAGAAAGAGAATATTTATAGCTTCAACCTACATCGAACGGCGAGGGAAATCCTCCACAGAATCTATCGCAATCAACTGCTGAAATTCGAGAGAAAAAACTGGTTCAGAACTCCTATTTTCAAATGGTAGCTTTAGAATGGTAAAAACTCTTTTAATTAGTCAATTTGATTATTTTAAATCATATTTAATGTAGTGAATATGGTTTTTATTAATTTTTGCGATGAAACAAGTATTTTTAATCTTTTTGATGGTTTTATGAACAGGTTTTACAGCTGATATAGCAGATTAGTCATGCACACATATTCAAGAATGATTTGACCACAAAACATACTTTTATCCTTATTTTTCAAGATTTGATAAAAATGAAAAAGGACTTGAAGCGCACTTTTATCTCTTTTTCGAGCTTCGATAACGGCGAAAAAGGAACCCCTGGAGTCTTATTTTAGCTCTTTTCAGACTCCGATAATGTGAAAATATTGTTGAGCACTTATCTTTTCGAGCTTGTAAAAGTAAATGAAATGACATCTACTCAATATAAGTTTAACCCTTTTCCGGACTAAGATATATTATTTACGGAAAAGGAAAACCTTAGTCGAACATGGCTAAGAGGTTTTCTCAGGTCTCATTTACACATTTTCGGACCTGAACGACAAATTTACGAAAAAAGGACTCATGGAGTTTTCTTTTTTCCTATTTTTCAAACTCTCTAAATATGAAAAAGGACCAGGTTGCCACTGTCGTTAAGCTCATTAAAACATAAAATAACAACAGACTTGTCGATCATGGAAAGAATCGAGTTTCATTTATCGCTAGACTCGTTAAATTATTAAATAGCGATGGATTTGCCCGAAGGGTTGAATTATAGATCAAGCATATGTTATCCTCCTCAAGCTTGTTAAAAACTAAAGAGGTACTAGTCGAAAAATGACCCGGGAAATTTGGGAAAAAGAACAAAACACTTTATGGTAGCAAGTTTCTCTTGAACATGAAACTTTCACTCCATCATCGTGACTTTTGGGTTGGGTAATATTCTTAACGTTTCATTCATATCTATGGTTCATCATACCTTGACTTCGGTTTTGGGTCAATGCTACCAACTCATCTCACTGTCGCCGATATGTTCAAGAGAAGTCATCTAGTAAAGTCCTCATCCTTCTGCAATTCTCATAAACCTTCATTTTCATGACAATTATCCCTAAACATTGCTATATCAAGTCACTTTTTGTCTCTGAAATTATTAACTCCCGTTTCATGATAAATTTTCTTCCTGTTGACATCAACTCATCATCTAGGAAGTTTACTTAGAAAAATATTCCATTACCCTAATACTTGTTACATCATCAAAAAGTTTCTCACTTCTGAACCTTTGAACGAAATATTTTGTTTGGAATTTGACATCAAATCAACTATTCACGCCTTGCAAATTGTACTGCAGTACCTTGAGATCCATTAACATCAATGGTGGTTTTCTCACGTCTGTTAACAACTGACATCATTGGTTGGTAATTCGACGATGTCTTCCCATGTTCAACTTCAAATCATATATTCACATCGTTGGAATTGTACCTGAACGATCGAGTGAATGAGATAAGAAGACCACGGATCTAGTTTCATCCATGTGGGCTGTGATTTTAGGATTGTTGTATGCATCATCTGTACGATGGCTTTACATACAGATCGTCATCTGAACATGGGCCTATATCTGTAGGCATGTCTATATTGGGCAAAATTTCAATGTAGATGAATTTCTGAATTATATACATGTTATTCGATAGTTTATGTGCTGACCATGGAAATTCCTCCCTCAGAAATTCATGATCAAGATGAAAATATCATGATGTAATGTATTGAAAGATTGATGTAGGTCACCATCCACTTAAGTTCCTACTCATCACATCGTAAAGAATCTCGTCCAAATACTATTATTATTTTTACTTCATGCTTTAGGGGGAAGGTGTTATAGGACAATTTGGGCATCATCCCCCAAGACCTGGTCAAACTAGACATCATCCCCAGGACAAATGAAATAGGGTCTATCATCCCCGTATATTTTAGTTGATATATACCCTAAGTGAAGAACATTTCATTCATGGCTTCTATTGTGAGCATTCCAAGGTTTGAAGTATATGTTATATGACCCACTAACTCACCAATGCCCATCTACAAGGGACTAACTGCGTTGCAGTGTCAATTCATCCATGCAAGGCTGCACTGCAGTGCACTTCCGGACATTCAAGGGTGCATTGGTCACATAGGAGCGGAATTTTCATTGTTCTGGGAATATCCACATTGTCAGTGCCTTCTAGAAGATTCCATATGTGTCAAACTTTGAATCCAAGTGTCCATCTAACACCTCTAAACTTGGAAACATGTCTTACCTATTATTAGAAAGTCATTCATTAAGAAACTACCATCAGTTTCCTTATAAATTGAGCACTCATCCTAGCGCTAGGGAGGAATAATTTTGTGTAAAGTTATGTTGTTGGATTCTCATTTGATAAGAGAGTGAAAGCACTGATATGATTCTGGGACGATGGTGGATGTGATGAGGCTAGAATGAAGCTCGAGAAGGTTGACAACAAATCGATCCATTGGTTGTAATCTTCCCCTTTTACTCTTCAATAAATATTTTTTTTCATTTTCCCATACACATGTCTCAATTTCTTGTGCAATGTGTTCTTGAATGATGTATGTATTTCAGATCTAATCGGTTTGATTTGAGTAAGATAAGTAGATATATGTATATTGTATGTTGTTTGTTGTTCTCTTTTCGTATTTTCGGGAATCGATCTAGCGACTTGCGTTGGATTGAGAGTGACGATAACAACGACATAAGGAGAAGGAGAAGTGAAAGAATCACAAGTAGGTTATTTTCCCATTCTGTATATCTGCTTGTTTTAGAGAAAATAATAGTTATTATTTCCTCCATTTTTCTAAGTGATAAACACCACACTTAGGGAATTTGGTTTATCCGTAGATCACAATTCCGTATAAAACCCCTGAGTGGGAGACACTGCACTGCAATGCACTGTGTCTTGACCAATAGTGCATTGGGCATAGCTAAGATTGAAAAATAAAGCAGCTAGACACACTTATATTGAAATTTGGTCATTCAAATGACTGATAACAGAAATTAGATGCTACTAATGAGGATAAACAGAGGCAAAAACACTAGGGATGATTGGATACTCCCCATCAGATTCACCAATTTGTTATAATAAATTGTGATCTACAGAGAAACCAAATTCCCTAAATGTGGTGTTTATCACTTAGAACAACATAGGAAAGAATACATATTATTTTCTCTAAAAAAGGACATATACAGAATGGGAAAATAACCCATTTTTGATTCTTTCTCTTCTCCTTCTCCTTCTGCCGCTGTTGAGAGCAAGAGGTATCGGGACGAAAAGTCAACGTTTAGAGATAAATGATAAAATCCCCATACCAAGGATCAAATGATCCGATCAGAAATAGAGACTCATCGGGAATTGATGGTTCTGATGTAGTAGCAGTACTATCAGAGGGAAGGTCACAGAGAAGCTAAACCAAAACTAAAGACAATTTGACTTGGATTTGATGAATTCCAAATCAAATTATTGTAAAATGATGCTCCATTTTGAATATTACCCCCCCAGAAATTGACGTGATGAAATGTATGTCATGGGGTTGTAATCCGAAATGACAATGGTCTTCTGGAACAGGATATAATGGCAAAATCTTTGGACAGCTTGAACGACCGCCAAGGAGAGCTTTTCGACGTATGAATACTTCACTTCTGTATCATAGAGGATACGACTTAAATAATATATCATATGTTCTATCCCATGTTCTTCTTGGACCAATACCATAGAAATGGTCGTATCAGCCTCAACGATATATAATAAATAACCACTCTGATAATTGGGGGGATACATTAATGATGCCCGAACAAGTGTATCCTTGAAAACATCAAAATAAGCTTGTGCAACCTTATCCGGATGGAAGGGAATACCCTTTTTCAAGAGACGAGTAAATCCTTTAGCCATTTCGGCGTAGTTGGGTATGAACCTCCTTAGGAAGTTAGCCTTTCTTTGAATTTTTTGTAACTAAAGTAAATTTGATGGCGCGGGAAAATCAAGAACGGCCCGGACCTTTAGTGGATCGATTCAAATTCTTTCTTTTGAGACGAAGAATCCTAGAAAAAAACCAGAACCGACACAAAAAACACATTTGTGTGGATTGAGGCGTATTTTGTAGTGTTAGCAGTGTAGAAGTATAGCTCTCAAATGTATTGAGTGATTAGTCCGGTTTCGTGAATGTGTAGGTAAATCCTCTAGACAGGGTTGAAAAATGTGCTTGATGTCACTGAAAGCATAATCCATTGCTCTCTAAAATGTTGCCACAACATTATTTAAACCAAATGGGATTTTACTATAAGCGAATGTGTCCCAGGGATAGATGAATGTTTTCTTGTATTGGTCCTCTGGGTGGATATTGATTTGATTGTAGCCATAAAGTCCATACATGAATGAAAATATTTCACATCCAGCACAATCGTCAATAATCTGGTTGATAAAAGGAGTAGGATAGTTTTCTTTTGGACAAGCAAGATTTACATTCGGATAATCGACACACACTCTAATTGTCCCTTGTTTATTCATGGTAGGAACAATGTTGGAAACCCAATCAGTAAGAGGAACAGGGTAAATGAAACCAGCACGCAAAATTTTTTCAATTTTTTCTTTAATGGTAGTAGCCTTCTTTGAATGAACAAGATGAAGGCGTTGACGTACCAGTCTGACATCAAGGTATATTTTAATGGTGTGTTCAACGATACTAGTATCTATGCCTGGAATTTCCTCATAAGGCCAAGCGAATATATCTCGGAATTCACGAAAGAGAGAGCGATGTTTTGAGTTCTGATGAAGAAAAAGAAATGCCGACATGAATTTTTTCTACAACATCAGGTTTGGTCGAAATATCGATAGAAATGGTTTCTTAAATATTTGATAAGTTTCGCTCGGATTCAATTTCATTAATGGGAAAATTATTTGAAAATAATGTTTTGATCGATGGGTGATATAATCCTGAAGATGGGAATGATGATGATGAACTTCCCATGGTCCTCCTTCTGGAATCATGGATTCCACAATTTATTATTAGTCAATAAAGTGGATGAAAAAGGATTAGATGGGGTACCAAAATCTAATGAATGATTGACCCAAACAATCGGCAACGATGATTTCAGATTCGCCGCCCAATCCATGTAGATTGATTTCTATGCCAACTCAATTGGGCTAGGTGGAAAAAATTCATCTAACGCAACAACTTCAGAATCATTAGTAATCTACCTTAAGCCTGATGGAGTGGAAGATATCATTTAGCAGGTCTCTATTCTTGCAATTTTTGTCGACATCGTAGGAGGTGGTAATGAAAAGGTTCCCATTAGGGAAGAATCCTTTAAGATTCCTACACCAATGTTTTGAAGTGCTAGTTGGGGTGCGTGAACTAATGGAATGCTTCCAGATACTTGGGAATTGGAGGAAAATAAGGAGAGTTGATTGATGACTATGATAACACCTTTATGAGGAAAGGCGATCATTCTAAAATATGTGGAAATGATCACAGTCATAGCGTAAACCCATGGCCTTCAAAGTAAAATGTTGTAGTCAACGTGTCCATCAACGTCCTCAACTTCAATATATATTGTTTTTCCCCCTAGTTCGACGTGTAGGTTATTTATGATACTGCAAGGCTTAGATGTACGACCGTCAAAAACTTTCAACATCTTAGGCGATTGAGATAGGTGTGGCGAGCCAAGTGACTTCTTGCAATTTAGAGACATAATGCAGGTATATTCTCCCTCATCTATAATAGTACGATGAACGAGGTGTTTGAGAACATTTACTTGGATGTAGAATGCCAATTTTTCCAAGAGTTGTGGCACATAGCCCATATGATTAAAGACTACAAGATTGGAATCTGTCAGATTGATTCCACCAATTGCTGACAACAAAGCCTTCTTTTGGGAGGGGAAAATTTGAAGTACCTCAAGTGTCGACATAGCTAAAGGGGATTGAGAAAAATCTTAAACCATATTATAATTTTGAGCAGCTCGAGCGAATGTCAATTTATGGACGACCCCCTTCGGTGGCTTTATTGTTAACTCAGTTGGCAGAATAGATTTTGTGGATGGATTTGTGTTCGAGGTAGTAGGTTGATCTATAGCCTGAATACCATAATATGTATTTTGCGTTGACACCAAAACATCATTTTTCAGCTTTGTGACAGATAGCATAAGCACTTGGGAACTAGAAGCTGGATCCGTAGCAACCATATTTGTATCTAGATTTGGAAAAGGATCCGTCAACACAGCAGATGCATTCTTGGTCTTAAGAAATTTTGAGACTTCAGCACAGTGAGGACAGTCTAAAAAGAAGTGCTCCTCATTACATATTATGCAAGGGTAACAGGGTTTCTGATTGTTTCTAGTTTGTTGATCAGATGATCCTTCTTGCAAGGTTGAATTTTTCTTTTTCTTTGATTTCCCCTTTTTCTTACTTCTAGGTTGCTTGTCACTTTTGCCTTTGTCAGATGACACAGCATGAATTTTGGAAGAAGGTGCAAGATCAAATGTAGTATAGTGATGCGTGCTTGCAGTAATGATCATACCGTCGCTGACATGAGAGTCCTTAGATGGAGGAACAAAAAAATTAGATCGCGACACATTGGGAATTTTCTCATAGAGCATGCCAAAGTGAGTATAAATCAAATCTAAGTAATGGGAATGAGAAATGACCTGTTATTCAGTGAGGATGCCACTCTTAGCCACATCCTCAGTGATAGATGGAAGCAAGGACTTAATGAACCACTCAGCAAGGAGCTGATCAGGAACAAATGTTTTGACCATTCTACGATGATGATGCCACTCAT
Source organism: Pinus albicaulis (assembly GCA_034641835.2). NCBI lineage: Eukaryota > Viridiplantae > Streptophyta > Pinopsida > Pinales > Pinaceae > Pinus > Pinus albicaulis. The sequence goes on along the minus strand of CM076569.1, from coordinate 932,428,093 downwards.
GAATATGATCATAAATGTGAGTAGAATTATTCTATTTTAAATTGGTCAAGAGTTCTATTCCCATTTCATATCTTATGGGTAACTTGAAGTGGGTCAGAAAGGTACCATTTCGCGGTTGGATCAGTGAGCGTACGCTGGAAAAGACACAGTCGAATGAAATTATCATTTAATGAGTTGTATGAACACCACAAATGATAAGTCATAACATGTGTCGATCGGTCTTCTCCAGGGTTTCCATTGAAATTAGGAATATCCGAGGGTAATTTATTTGGTATCACCGACCACCAAGGAGCATAGTTGATTGGGTCATTGGTAAGCCAATTTAAATCGGGTAATTCTAAAGTTGCAACAAAAGGAAACTGTCGATTTAAGTTAGGTTGAGCATAGCTAGGGTATGATGGAATTAATTGGGAAATAGGCCTTTAAGCACCAGCATAAGGAATTTTTTTATGGTAACCCAAATAGGGGTTTTTTTGATAAGCAAACGCTTCAAGATTCTGTTGACCAAAACCTGGGTAGGCTACTTGTTGTTAGAATGATTGTTGTGTTATTTGTGGTTGTGGATGCCAAGGTGTCTATCCACCAAGATTATAGCCCAAACTATAATATCTTGGACCCAGTTGTGAATAGGTAAAACTCGGTTGTGCCTGCGACGTCCCATAATAGGGTAATCCATCTTTTGAATAAATAATTCTAGATACAGGTGGTTTTTGTAAACTAGCCGAAGGACTCTTGGAGTCTGAGGGCCTAATACTTGAGGGTATTGGGTTGAAGGACCCACTTGATATGGTTGAGGTACATCACTTTGAGCTTGTAACAGGGGTAATGATGTATTAACAAGTGGAGTAGATGTGGTTGCAACAAGTTTAACCAGTTTATATGAATGCACAAATGTTTATGGTTGAATGGGCAGGATAGGCTGCCACTGACAAATAGTCATTCCAAAGTTATGATCAAACCATATAACGATGGAGTACCATCAGAATGGGTGACCATAGGTCTCCCCCCAGCATGAGGAGTATAATAACATGGAATATATTGTTCTCCAAATGCTAGGAGTCCAGTTGAGATTGCACTGGATGGAATATACCCAGATGGACCAGCTTGATATTTCCCTAAAGATGTATATAAAGGATCAAGTCATTCAGTACTAATTAGAGATGTACCAAATAGAATACCAGATGATGACATGGGTGAATTCCATGGGTTTGAGGATTCACTAGAGAAGGTTTCAGATAAATATTGGTAACCTGGTGGAACAAAAGGACCACCATATATATGTGACTCTAGTGATGTGGTGAACATCAATGGGGTAGCAACAATAGATGTTGTCATGGCTGTAATAGATCAAAAGTTGAAGTCATCTCCAAGTTGCCTATTCCAAATTGTCAAAGAGATGTTAGAAGTTTTCTAGGATTTACTGGATACTATAGAATATTTATAGAAAACTTCACTAAAATAGCATCTCCACTCTTCAAACTGCTTACAAAAGACTGTGAATTCAAATGGGATCCTGATTGTCAATCAACCTTTGAAACTTTGAAAACAAGAATATCTGAAGCACCTATCTTGAGAGGACCAAATTGGAAACTCCCTTTCCATATTTCTGCAGATGCTTCAGATACAACTCTAGGAGCTGTGTTGGGTCAAAAGGATTTAGTCCCTTATGCCATTTACTATACCAGTAAAAATTTGACTCCCACTGAGTTGAACTATACTGTAACTGAAAAAGAGTTTTTAGCTATTGTTCATGCAATCAATAAGTTTAGACATTATATAACGGGCTATGAAACTTTTATTCATACTGATCATTCTGCGATTAGATATCTAATGAACAAACCTGTTACTAATGGCAGAGTGACAAGATGGCTCCTACTTTTGCAGGAATTCAATATTACTGTGTTGGATAGACCAGGGAAACAAAATACAATAGCTGATTTCTTGTCTAGGATTCAGAATACTAAAGAAGATTCTTCTGTAGAGGATAAGTTTCCTAATGAATACTTGTTTGCAGTAACTACTAAGACCCCTTGGTATGCAGATATTGCTAACTATTTGGTTACAGGGAAACTGCCTCCATATTTATTTCCAAGTGAAAGAAGAAATATTATTCAGGAGAGTTCAAAATATTCATGGATTTCTAACGAGTTGTTTAAAACAGGGCCAGATCTTGTGATCAGAAGATGTGTTAGGGAGGATGAAATGCCTGATATCCTCAAGGCATGTCATGATGAACCATGCGGCGGACACTTTGCTGACAAAAGGACAGCCTATAAAATCCTCTCTTTAGCATATTGTTGGCCTTCCCTCTTCAAAGATGCAAAACAATATGTCAAAATGTGTGACAGCTGCCAAAGTGTAGGGAAACCTACCCTTTCAAATGAAATTCCATTGCAACCATAGGTACTCATCGAACCCTTTGAAAAATGGGCTTTAGATTTCATTGGACCTATTAATCCACCATCTAAGAAAAAGAAGTATATATTGGTTTGTACTGATTATGTTACTAAATGGGTGGAAGCCAAAGCATTAGTGTCTGCTACTGAAAATTCAGTTGTTAATTTTCTTTATGAGGATATTTTTACTCGCTTTGGTGTTCCAAGAGAAATTGTGACAGATCAGTGATCAGGAGCTCAGGACCAAGTGTCGTAAAATGGTCAAAAATGAAGGTGCTCAGAACTAGTTTGAACCTGAACGACCGGATAGAGCTCGTCTTCCTGATTCCGGCGCCGCGAACGGTTCGAAAAACGGTCGCTGTATGCAGAAGTTATTCAAGTTTGAAGATTTCTCAATTTCCATTAAAAATGCCAAAATTTGACTTTGGAAAAAAAAAAATTTATTTAAAAAAGAATATTCCATAGAATATTCCACAGAATATTCCACAGCATATTCCGGAGGCAACCAATCAGAAGGCGCCACGTGGCTAGCCCGGAGGCCGCCACGTGGGCCCCAAAGTGGAATTGAAAATTGGCGTTTCAAAATTTTGTGGAGTCACTTGATTCGAACTAGGACCTGGACATGTATCAACCCAACGTCTTATCGCTAGGTCAAAGGAGGGATTCCTATTTAATACGTTGCAAAGTTAATTGTTTAAAAGTTAAAGATTAATGTGAAACCGGGCGGTTCCGAAAGGGGGCCAGCCCCTAAGGGCCAGCCCCCTTCCCATAAAACCGCGCTTAACCCTCCCAAGACCACTTCCGCGCGCCTCAAAGTAGATTTACAAACTCATAATATGTGTATATAGTGGGTTTTAAATATTAAACGTTTGTATTCAATGAAAAACAGTTTCAACCCCATCGCATATGAACGTGGATAACCATAATATTTATTGCCACGATAACCGCGCGGATAAGATTGGCGGCCTCCGCCCATTTTGGCGCCACCCCTATTTTGGGGGCCTTATCCACAGTTTTTCCACAATTAGTGGAGTTTCTCAAGGTGAAACTGGAAGTTTAGTAAATGTGGCATAACTTATGCTAGGAGAGGTCTTTGAAGACGAATTTTTTTTTGATTTTGGGTCTCTTCGACCTTCTGAAGCCATTGGCACAGGTTTCACAGCCATCTGAGGCCGTTTGCAGGTGATTTTGCTTCGTGGAAGTTCCAGGAGCCATTATGGCCAAATCAGTTTGGGAGCTGCATTGGGAATTGTGCAGCCAGTGAATGTGGAACGAAGGTCATTCCTGAAGTTTTTCAGCATTCTAAATCCATTTCTACAGCTCGTTTTTCCTTTTGAGGAATTCTTCTCACTGTTTAGCTTCAGGGAAGCTTTCAGGGCCACTAGGGCCATTTCAGTGTTGGAGCTGTTTGGGGGCTATGTTCATCCATTTTTGGTGATTCAAAAGCCTTTTTCTGCTATTTTCGACATTCTGAGTCTAATGGCAGAGGTTTCAGAACCAATTGAGGTCATCTTCACCTCGAAATTCTCCATGCAAGTCTAAAGGGCCACTAGGGACAATTGGGGAAAAGTACTGTATCAGGTACAATTTTCACTGCTTAGTGTTTGGGAAAGAGCATGTTTAGCTAATTCCTATCTTCTGATTCTGTATTTACAGTCAGATCTGTCTTTCGAGACACTCTTATTCTTGTATTAGCCTTTGTAGCATTTTTAATACAAGAGGACAATCCTAGTTTGAGAGGCTTGGTCCAGCAGATGTAGCCCAGAGAAGGGGGTGAACTGCTTATCATTTTGATGTCTTTATTTGCTGAAGATGATATGCTAAACAAAACTGATATAAAGTGTTAAACAGAAAATATACATAACTTTCATACACACATAATCACCTACTCAGCTGCAGAAAGTTATTTGTCTTATTCCGCAAGACATCAAACTTCAAGTATGTGTATGTCAAAGACTACTAAGTGTTACTTCATTATTTCTTTAGGCAGAGCCTGTAGAGGGCCAGGTAGCCTCTGGAACTCATCCTCTCTTTAGAGGTGACATGTCCGGTGAATGCCCCTACAGTCTATCTCTGTATAAGAAATAAGAAGTTTTCACATTTTCAGAGGTCAATTGGAGTGTATAGCTCACATTAGAAATTATGGAAAATGGATACCTTGCATCCTTAAACAAGTACATTCCATTTTCAGATCAGATGGTATCGGAGCTAAGTTTGCTTGACTGACATCACTAGCTTGATTGTGTAGCTTGAAAGGTGTCTTAAGCAGTGTTGAAGATTGACTGCTTTATTATTCTGCAAACTACTTGTTGTTTGAGTTTGCTGAAGCTCTTTTGTTCATTTTTATAATGACAACTTTCATAAGTGAGTTCTCAAAATCGTCCTCCTTCACAAGATTTTTTGATGAAGGTTTGAAGCAAGAATTTTTCATCATGATGAATATGGTGAAAGAAATGTATGAGGATGAAAGAAAGAGCTCTAGACTTCAAGAGCAGTTGAATTCCATGAGGGAAGAGAAGCAGTTGCTTTCTGACCAATTGCAGGAAATGGAAGGCCAACTCCTTGTTGCCAAAGAAGCCTTAGCCAAGTATCAGCTTGAAGAAGAGGTAAACAATTCTAGTTTGTCTTCAAGTTCCTCCATTGAAAAGTATGTAAGTTCTTTTGAAAAACATACAAGAGGTTTTGGCTCCAAATTAATGTTGAAAATGGGCTATCAAGAAGGCAAAGGTTTGGGCAAGCATGCACAAGGCATTGTTGAGCCTATTTGTGTTGTGGAGCATCCCAAGAATATGGGTCTTGGCTATGAACAGCTTAATGGCGAGCCTTCTAGTTCATCATCTTTCGAAGACATAAATGATGGACATTCATTGCAGCAAAAGAGGTATAATCATTCCCATGATCAATTTGATTATGTTTCTACAAAGAATGATCATTTTTCTTGTTCAAATGAAAAAAATTTTTGTTGCACATTTTGTGGTGGAGTTAACCATGTTGCTTCAAGATGCTGGTTGAAAAAGAAAGCACATAGGAAGCAGAAGAGGCAAAGAGAACTTTCTCAGAAAGTGCTTAAGAGTTGCACATTTTGCCAAAGGAAGGGACATGATGTCTCTCATTGTTGGACTTTGCATCCAACAAATCATCCAAAGCGTATGCAGCTAAGGGACAAACAGTTTGGCGCAAGTGGATCTATGGAGTCCATTATTGATGTGGAAAGGGAAGTTTCACATGAGGAAAATTTGCAGCAGAAAAAGTCGCCATGGAATTGGCTTGGTGAGAAGTGGATGGACTTCTTATTGCAGTAAGTCATTACTCATTTTGTACATGCAAATTTCAGATTGGTATGCATGTATTTCAGTTGAAAAGTTGATGCAAGATTGCATGTAAAAGCAGTTTCAGTTGAAGGAATTTCTTTGTTGTTGCAAAATTTCGCCATGGAGGTGTAAAAGATGAGTATGATACTCACTTATGTTGCAGCAATGTCTTTTGGTTCAGCTCTTGATCATCCACATGTTTTTGGGATGATGTACTTGTTGGTATTTGAAAAGAAGAGTTGAAGATGCACATGTACATAGAGGTTGTATGTGTAATTAGCGAACTGTATATAGTTCATTGTACATGATACATACACATGTTTGTCAAGATGTATCTTGTTGTTTATCGACTTGTGTCGGTAGTGTGCACATTTGTTACAGATTTTGAGTGTCATTGGTATAGCACATTTCATTGTCAACTAGTTGTTGATGTCATATGTTGCACAAGATGCTTTTGGTGTCATTTGGTGCAGAGAACGAAGTGTCAGTGCAAAGCAGTGCAAGACTCCATGAGTTGGAAAGGCATGCAAGCAAAGAGGGCACAAAGTTCAGCAAGTGTCATTGCTGGTTTCAGTATGGCAGATTGGTATGGCAAGAAAACTTGGTCGGGATTCGGCACAAGTACATGGCTCATTCAGCAAAATTCGCCATGTGAACAGTTGGCAATTCAGGGAAATTTTTGAAGGCTGAAGAGAAGAGGATGTTGTTATTCTCTCATTTTCTGAACTACAGTTCAGCTCAGCATTTCAGTGAGCTTTTGGGGACCAAAAGCCTTCTCATTTGGGAGGTGTGATCAGGAGCTCAGGACCAAGTGTCGTAAAATGGTCAAAAATGAAGGTGCTCAGAACTAGTTTGAACCTAAACGACCGGATAGAGCTCGTCTTCCTGATTCCGGTGCCATGAACGGTTCGAAAAACGGTCGCCGTATGCAGAAGTTATTCAAGTTTGAAGATTTCTCAATTTCCATAAAAAAATGCCAAGTTTGACTTTGGAAAATTTTATTAAAAAAAAGAGAATATTCCACAGAATATTCTGGGAATATTCCGTGGAATATTCCGCAGAATATTCTGGGGAATATTCCGTTGGCATCCAATGAGAAGGCGCCACGTGGCTAGCCCGGAGGCCGCCACGTGGGCCCCAAGTCAAGTTGGAAATGGCGTATTAAAATTTTTGGTGGAGCGGCCGGATTCGAACGCAGGACCGGACATGTATCAACCCAACGTCTTAACCGTTAGGCCAACGATGATTTTTATTTACGTTGGTGGCAAAGTTGTTTAAAAGTTGTGCGGATTGTTTGGGCGGGGCCCGAAAGGGGGCCAACCCCTAAGGGCCAGCCCCCTTCCCATAAAACCTCCGGCGCGGAACCTTCTCCCAAGACCATCGGCGTGCAGTTCGGGCAGATTTACAACTTTGGTTATGTGTATATAGTGGGTTTTAAATATTAAACGTTTGTATTCAATGCAAAACAGTTTCAACCCCGCCGCATATGAACGTGGATAACCATAATATTTATTGCCACGATAACCGCGCGGATAAGATTGGCGGCCTCCGCCCATTTTGGCGCCACCCCTATTTTGGGGGCCTTATCCACAGTTTTTCCACAATTAGTGGAGTTTCTCAAGGTGAAACTGGCAGTTTAGTAAATGTGGCATAACTTCTGCTAGGAGAGGTCTTTGAAGACGAATTTTTTTTTGATTTTGGGTCTCTTCGACCTTCTGAAGCCATTGGCACAGGTTTCACAGCCATCTGAGGCCGTTTGCAGGTGATTTTGCTTCGTGGAAGTTCCAGGAGCCATTCTGAATCCATTTCTACAGCTCGTTTTTCCTTTTGAGGAATTCTTCTCACTGTTTAGCTTCAGGGAAGCTTTCAGGGCCACCAGGGCCATTTCAGTGTTGGAGTTGTTTGGGGGCTATGTTCATCCATTTTTGGTGATTCAAAAGCCTTTTTCTGCTATTTTCGACATTCTGAGTCTAATGGCAGAGGTTTCAGAACCAATTGAGGTCATCTTCACCTCGAAATTCTCCATGCAAGTCTAAAGGGCCACTAGGGACAATTGGGGAAAAGTACTGTATCAGGTACAATTTTCACTGTTTAGTGTTTGGGAAAGAGCATGTTTAGCTAATTCCTATCTTCTGATTCTGTATTTACAGTCAGATCTGTCTTTTGAGACACTCTTATTCTTGTATTAGCCTTTGTAGCATTTTTAGTACAAGAGGAGAAGCCTAGTTTGAGAGGCTTGGTCCAGCAGATGTAGCCCAGAGAAGGGGGTGAACTGCTTATCATTTTGATGTCTTTATTTGCTGAAGATGATATGCTAAAAAAAACTGATATAAAGTGTTAAACAACAAATATACATAACTTTCATACACACATAATAACCTACTCAGCTGCAGAAAGTTATTTGTCTTATTCCGCAAGACATCAAACTTCAAGTATGTGTATGTCAAAGACTTCTAAGTGTTACTTCATTATTTCTTTAGGCAGAGCCTGTAGAGGGCCAGGTAGCCTCTGGAACTCATCCTCTCTTTAGAGGTGACATATCCGGTGAATGCCCCTACAGTCTATCTCTGTATAAGAAATAAGAAGTTTTCACATTTTCAGAGGTCAATTGGAGTGTATAGCTCACATTAGAAATTATGGAAAATGGATACCTTGCACCCTTAAACAAGTACATTCCATTTTCAGATCACAAATTTAGGGAATAAAAAAAAGGGTAGCATGTCCTTTTTGCAAAGAAGTATGTTACATTGTCAAATATTTCAAAATATATTTTCCTCAAAATACATATGATGTCACTAAAGCCAAAGGAAAAGTTTGTAAGTTTTAAAGGGAAATGAAGCTTCTCTTAAGTTAATTTCATCCTTTTGCTTTCAAAGAGATCCTCTCTCATGCTCCACAACTCTCCACAACCATCTAGAGATCGAATTCAACCACCAAAAAATGATCTAGATTGTTGCACACTACATTTCTGCTCTTCGCTACACTTCTGGGGCAGCCATGCGACGCTTCTGGAAATCTACTATATTTTTGGCACTCAAGCTCCAAGAAGCCATCAGAAGGGTCAAATCAACATTTCTCAAGTTTTAGATGCTTCTAATCCAGTAAGTGAACATTCCTCACCTCTCATTCAATCCAATTTCTTCAACAAAGGGTAGCTTCCCTCTTCTAGGGTTTTCAACTATGTTTTTGGATTTCATTGATGTTTGTCTTGATTCAGCAACAAAACCCTCAATTTCATCACCTAAACACCTTCACATATAACTAATACTCCTTAAAAAATAATTCCATATCATTCATACCTCTCATTACTCCCATTTTCACTCAAACCCTAATCCTCACTACGTTTTTGCAGAGATACTAGTTTAACTCTGTGTTTTGACCCTTTTGCCCTCTTTCCCTTACCCATTTCCAAAAATTTCACCTAGACTGTGTTGCTAACCTACCATCATATCTCCCCAATTTTTTAGGGATTTTTCGCTAACTCCAAACACTCTCATCTCTGTCCCTAAAATCACTGAATCATTCTCCCCTATTTTCCTAGTTTTAACCCTTCCTTTCCTTCATATCAAGCTACGGTTTATTTTTGTTGACAAAAATCATGGAAGGTGAGAAGAGAAAGTATAACAAGGGGGGTTATAATTCCAGATTTTAGCCATCCAATCTTTAGGAGATCAATGCTTCTCCCTATGCCAAGAAATCCTTTGAAGACACTTCTTGTTTAAGGTTTTGTGAAAGAATTCAAGAGGTAAGATTTCATGCTCAATTGAAAAGCCTCTTTGCCACTAGTTTTAGGAGAGATAAGGCTAACATAGTAGGGGTTGAATTCAATATATCAGCAGATGCCATAGCCTCAGCAGCAAGTCTCCAAAACCATGGAGAAATATGGTTCAAAGGGATGGATTTGGACATTGAGGAAAAAAAAGTTTTCTTAAAACCACATTACTAAGATGCTCTTGAACACATCTTTCCCTTCAAGCATTTACTTGACAGGTATGATCCTTTAATGAAGCTGATCATGAATTATTTTACCTGTGAAGGGAGGTTGTCAAGATTATACCAGTACCACATAAGGCTATTGATGCAATTCACTACCACCAAGCCACTGACCTTGCCTTATTATCTTTTTAGAAGTCTAGTCAAAATGACTGAAAAAGTACAAAGTAAAGGCAAGGATCACCAAGCTAGTTTGTTTCACCATGGTTTGGTCAAGGTTATAGTCTTACATCAGCTCTCACAAATCAATATGTCCCGGGAAACATTCGTGGAATCAGTTTCTTCTATGCCCACTACTAGTCCACCTATCATTCAAAGCATACCATCAACATCATCAAAGCCCTAAGAGATTGGGTCTTCAAGTAGACCAGCAGAAGTTCCAAAGACGCCAAGGGATGAAGTCACTAAAAATTATGAGAAGGGTAAAAGGATGGTATTTTTTCCTATGATCACCAAAGGTGTGCTTTCACATGAACCTAAAACTAAGCAAGTATTAGGAAAAACTATGAAAGCAACCACCTATGCATGAGAGTGAGTCACCCCTGCAACAACATGAGGAGCAAGCACGTTTGGAGGTTGAAATGGCATAGCAGGTGGAAAACAAGTTAGCTGAAGAGATAATCAGGGAAAAATAAGTATATACAGAAGAGCTCAAGGACAATCTCGCACAGAAAATTTCATGATAACATTCCTACAACAAGAAAACATGCAACTAAAGGTGAAACAACTGCTCCTAATCAAACCTAAGGTAGAACTTGAGACAAAGAAAGGTAAGGGAAAATAAGTGATAGATGTTGATTAGTTAGAAGACAAAGAGGCTCAAATAAAGACAAGGAGTCCAAGAACAATAGGATTAACTAGGCAAAAAGAACATGAAACAAAGTTATCTCCTCCCTTAGGTCCACAAAGTTTTGATGATTTGATTGCTCCTGAAATTGAGCAAGATAAAGAGTTTTGGCTTGACAGGGTAAATGCGCATCTAGAGAAACTCTTGAAGAAGGTAGAAATAAACAATGACCTCCAAAAGCACATGGCGAGACACTACTTCACCAGGAACGAAATTTCCAAAATCAAGGTTAAGAATTTGAAGAAAAAGCTTAAAAAAAACCTAATTAAGCTAAAGAAGAAGGAAAACTTGGATTTTGTAGCTGAGGCATCTCTAGTGGTCTAGATCACCATTCAAGGATGCTATGGATAAAATTTCAACAATTTTTGAGCATTTTTGGTATTTATTTTATTTTATTTTTGGGAAATTTTGGCAATTTCACTTTTACAGAAGTGTAGAGTGGCCACGCTACGATTTTTCTCAGAGGGTCCAATGGAGGTCATCTCTACATGGTTGGATTGATTTTGATGAGTACATTCCAAATATGTTTTTTTTTTCATGAAAGCTCCTAAATTTGAAGAAAAAATAAAAAACACCTTAATTTTCATGCTTTTGCCACTATTATTTAGCCCACGCTATGCTTTTGGAGTAGGCTTGGGAAAATGAAGTTTTGAGGGTCTTATAGGTGGTATTTTTCAAGTTTCAAGGTTGGGTTGGCTAGAGGACATCCATCGCTACCTTGTCCAATCTTCAGATCAAAAAAAATATGCATGAAAGCCACCTCAAAATTCCCCTCCAAATGCATGCTAGACTTTTTTCAAAACACGCTATGCTTCTGCTAGGCACACTATGCTTCTGCCAGGCACTTTACGTTTCTGTGTAGGAGGATTTTTGGACTAGTGTCAATCACAAATGGTCAAAGATTCAAGGTAAAAACTATCTCATGAGCTCTTTTATGGATAAGGAAGTCTATTTATGCCCCTCATTGTTGAGTAATCTTGTAATTACTCAAGGAGACAAAGACTCCTAGTTGTTAGCTAGATTAGGGGGGATTGTTTTTAACTTCCCTAAAATATAGGTAGTGACTCATTAGGTGCATTTATGAAGTGTTTTGGATTAGGTTTCAACCCTCTGAGGTGGAATATTCTCTATTTTATATATGTACTCCAACTCAAGTCATTTTAGAGGTTGGATAGTTGATATTGCAGTGTGGAGCTTATGTACATCTTTTTACAGTGAAATAAAAGACATGTTGCAGCCATAATTTTGGGACTCCAATGGTATGCTTATTGGAATTGTTTTTTCTCAGTGTTACAATCAAATTGAATGTTTATGCTTTCTTGCAATCACATGTATGCTTTCATATGATGATCTTATCAGTATTTAAGCATAAATATTACTTTTGTGCTCTATTTAATGAGATTTTCATAAATTTCTTCTACTTCCTCTGATGAATGAACACATATGTTATATGCTCATTATAATTATCCCATTTTCAAACCCTATACCACAATGAAAATCTAAATGTGTTTCTAATTATACCTACTTGGCCTCATCTTCATCTCTGCAGTTATTCATTTTAAATCTAACCTTGAAAAACCTAGTTCCTAGACTGACACTTCATATCCAACAAAATTCAAAACAAAACCCTAATCAAAATATTTGAGCTTATATCTAGCCCAAGATATTTTCCTTTCGAGTCATCTCATTGACTGTGCAATTGTCATCGAGCGAGCCCTCTCTAGTTTGGTTGGGCTAGCTACCAAATCTTAAGATTGGTTTGATGTTACCTCCTTCAGTATTCTTTATCAGCCTTGGGAAACAAAGGGAGTGATAACACTATGATTAGCTTGGATTGTTCGTACGACCACGTCATATTGTTGACGTCAACAATCGTATAGATGATATAAACATCTATACTGCTGACGTCAGCAGGCCAAGCTGCACTATGGGTCCTTACAAAAATTTTAACTGTTTTAGAAAAATTTCAATGGGCCATAACTTTCACATTCGATGCTAGTTTGAGGTGTCATTCACGCCGTCAGATTCAGAAAGAAGAGCTCTTCGATTTGAGATTGGTTTTGTTGCATTTCGATGACTTTGAAAATTTGGACTTTTAAGATCCTCCTCAATAACTATAGCCGAACAAGCTTCTCCTATGGATCCTAACCTTAGTTAGAAAACCTTGTAGACGGTTGATCTCTGGCCAAAGTCACCACTTTCCTATGGTTGGTTGCTCGAAGATGCATTCTCACATGGGGGAACCCCTTAAAAAAAGTATTTTTAGGCCCATCATGGTGTTTCATATGCAAAAAACACCCATAATCCATTGACCACCATCTAGTTTCATGCGAGATCACCAAAACACTATGGACTAGGATTGTTATGGGTTTCCATAAGCCAATTATTGATCTTGATGATATAGTCTAGTCACTTTTATCTCGATCCAAAGACCCATTTAAAATCCCCATCTTAAATAAGCTATAGACTACAACCCTTGAGATCTTGGTCTAGGTAGTGTGCAAAGAATGCAATCAATGCCTATTCATTGGGAAATCTAGATAACTTCTTGGCATCTGGCTTCATCTACACAAGAAATTGGAAGAAACAATGTTCCTCCACACATGGGATGCAAAATATTACCCCACTCACCCACCATAAATTTCAGTCCTCTATTGGTGTAACTTCTTTCATACTCCCACCCTTCCTGCCCCACCTCACTCGCCACCCTCCTCTCCTATCCCAACTCCCCCTACCCCTGATCTTCCCTTCAAACTGAATTTTAATGGAGCCTCGAAATACAATTCAGGTGAGGCTAGTATTGGTGGACCAATCTGCGACAAAAAAATGTAAATCATCAACATGTACTGTGAATACATAGGACATGAAAGCCACAATTCAACATAATTAGAAGCATTAATTAAGGGACTTCTCATCAGCCAACATTGTGAGTTACTTCCTCTCATTGTTGAATGGGACTCTCACGTGATAATTCAACTTGCCTAGCCCCTGGAAATTGGTTCTCCTCCTTCCAAATGCTCAATTGGATCACAAATCTCAACACTTAGCCCAAATCCTATCCCTTCAGGAAGTTATCATATTTTCCAATTTCAAGTGGAAATCCAACTCACTATCAAAATTTCTAGTCAATAAAGGGATTGCGGATCATCTTCCAATTAGGGAAGTGCCCCTCACCTCCCCCGACTCTCCAAATTAACCCTCCAAGTGTTATTTATTAGCCTCCAAAGATCTCAATCCCTCAGATTCAGGCAACAGTCCAGATGATCCAAACCCCCATGCACATAATGAAGGTAGTACATCTAACCTTGAAAAGGATTTTAGTGGCACTCCAAGCCCACTTCTCACAATACCTCGAGAAGGGAGTGAGGGGGTGGTGTCAAGTCCACCCCACTCAGGAATTTAAATTTCATTAAGTGCATGTGTTCTCCACTTGACCTTTAGAGCTATCATCCACCATTAAATCAGTGGAAACTCACACCTTGCAATCTAATTCTAGTTCTCAAGAGAAGGTGGTCTCTCGTCTTTATCTTACGCCCCTTCATTTTGTTGCTTTATGACCATGATATGAAAGTGAGGAAGGCACAATAGATGAGGGTGTGGGTGAGGCCAACCTCCTCACCCTCCTTGGCATGGGAACAAAGATCAACATTTTGACAATGAAATTCCCCATAGATTTAGATGCATGGTGGAAAATGCTGAAGCTCGCGAGTTTCGAACCTCAAGAGATCACCTCTAGGCATTGCACAATGTATTGGGACATCATTATAGATATCAAGAAGACATCAATGTGTTTCTCAAGGGACATGTGTTGGATTTGGATTACCAGCTCCACCATACAAAGTCAACACATCGCCAAATTTCTCATATTTTGGGCATGGAACTTTAGGAGTCTGATTCTCCATCGACTGATATGGTGCATGATTATTCTTTGTCTCCAGAAATTGCAGGTGCCACTCATCTTTGGTCACATAGTTCCTCTCCCCATCGTCGCCAACCTTGCCATAATGAGAAGCCAAATCAAGAGGGCATGGGTCCTTACCACGACTCAAGAAGAGGCCCGAGTTGCCATAATAGTGGACCTGACATCCAAGTCAGTGACTACACTCAACGCCCTACTGAATTCCATCCTTCCTTTAGTCATCCAACCTCTTCATATCTCCCTCTACCCGATCACCTGTATTTCTACAAGACATACCCCATGGGTGAGGAGGATTCTGTAAAACACTCTCCTCACATCTACCCAAGTAACCGACCAATCAGGGTAAACATTTGACGAGAGGCTACTAATATGATATTAAACCTGCTCGATGACCTTGAGGAAGTGGAGCCAATGAAAACATGACAAACACTCCTTACACAACATCAAAAACATCGCCAGGAGGTAACCCGACCTTCCAGAACCCTAACCCTTTAGGGAGACTAAATTTTTGACCCTTTTGAAACATAGCCGTAGGAACGCCAAGGAAAGGTAGCAGCTGGGAGCCTATATTCATAGGAACAACATAACAAGCATGTAGCGAGGGCCCCAAATGGTTAGTTCTATGCTTGCAACTCCGAGATTTGTGCCACCTTTTAATCCCTAGAGCCCAGGTCACTTTCCATAACTTCATGAAACTTTAGGAGATGATAGATAGCATGAAAACAAAGGTATGAAAGCAATACCATCATCAATAAGTCATCTGGACCCCTCCTAGCCATGATAGGAATTTCGTAAAACATGTCACAAACATTAAAATTACAAGTATAAACAAAAAATTTAAACATATGGGTCTCATACTTATCTGAGAATTGCTAAGAAGCATTGCTCCCTTACATCATTAGCTGCGATAAAATCTATTTGACCATTGATCCATTGTGCATTCATTCACAAGTAAAAACATGGATAGATACATACATCATCACTGATAAAATACATACTTATAAAAAACATAATAAAAACAAAAATACCATGGATATAATAGCAATAGAATCCACTTAATAACCAATACATTTACATATCAAATACCAAAGGAATGGGCTCTTCATTACTAAATGTAAAAACCAACTCGAGATGGGACTTCCACGCTCCACCCGACCATAGATTGGCTGAGCCAAATATTTCTTTAGCTAATCACCCCCGTGCGATATTCCAAGCATGGATGTGGGACTCAAACCAAAAAGCAAACCAGGGCATCACGAGGCTAAAACACCTCAACCTCATCAATATAAATCAAGCTTTACCGTGATCTATCCTAGATCACTAGGCCAACACAATAAACATGTCATAATCGGCTTTACCGTGATCTATACTTGATAACTAGGCCAACACAAGCATGGATATCATCATATTCTCTCTGTCTAAACCATGAGGAAGTTTCCCACCTCCTAGTCTCTCAAGATTTACCGTAACCCACAGCCTGAATCAGGGGTCACTAGGCCCTAAAATGAGACATACTCTCTAGGATTTACAATATATCCCAAACCTGAGATTCCTAGGCCTGATGGAGAGAAAACCACCTCTAGGATTTACTGTTTATCCTACCATTCATTGATCAAGGATTCCTAGGCCTACCAAGGCAACAAAGTATCTGGATTTACCGCAACCCACAGTTTGGTTCAAGGGTTATTTATCAATTTGGAGATCCACCCCGCTCAGCTACGAATCCATTCGGTAATCTAGCCAAACCAAAACATGAGAACTCCACAACATCATGGTTATCCAGAAATGGAAAGGCTAGGCCGAGAAAAATGTCATAGCTAGGAAAAGCCATGCTAAGACAGAAAATAACCACATGTAATACCATGCATGTCAGATATAGAAAGGAAAATGCACATGAAAATTGATACCTCCCAAGAATCCTGTTGTAGCTACTTGATTCCTTCTCCTCCTTGCTTGCTTCCTCCTTTTTCCTGCTTTATTTCCTTTCTTGGTCCAATACCAAAATTATTCAAAATATCTATGCCCAAGAGTGAGAGAGAGAGAGAGAGAGAGAGAGTGAATAATGAGAGAGCTCGAAAAAATGCACTGACAAAAGGTACCAACTGATCCTCAGAATTTTTTTTATAGAAGAAGCCTCTATTTTCTTCATTTTTCATTATTTTCCCTTCATTTTCCTCCTCACATGCAACCTGTGAACTTTCATCTCCCTTTTCTCCTAATTTTCATTTTTTTCATAAATAAATGTGCCAAAAATGCCATTTTTCATTTCGAAATCCTTTGCCATTTACTTTTCCAATTTTCTTAGCCATAATAAACCAAATTAACACCCATTAGGATGTTTTTCCCAACATTCATCTTGGAATAGTGTCAAGTCAACAATAGTTATTATTTTTAACTTTATTACAATGAATTTTCACCAGGGTTGTTACAGATCCACCAAACGCTGGAAAGCACGATCTATCAAGGTAATGTGTTTACTCGTTACTCATTGTTGATTTCTCTCGATGGTGTGGCCACCTCTAATGTTCTCACGACTATTGTTTTTAGTGGCCAAACTCTCAACCTGACATTGTATACCTACCATGTTTTTTATTTTTATTTTGGTGAATTATAACATAAGGAGGTTTTTTTTTTTCTCCAATGGGAGAAGAAACCTCCCCAACTTTGTCTGCACCTTATGTTTTCTTGCTCTAAAGTTCATGTTCAGGCTTGACATACACTGAGCTCCAAATCTCTCAAGATTGTACTTTTTGTAATTCTAATGTAATGAAAATTCGTTTACTTACAAAAAAAAAAACCGCAAAGGTTGTTTCAATTAGTTGAGTTCCCATCATTAAAAGCACCTTTCTAATGCGAGGTCATGTGGTCAATTCCCCTCGATTCTCTCGAGGTTATGATATGCTAATGAGTCAATGACAAGTGGTCCCTTCGGGTGGATCTATCCGAATAATTTTGTGGATGTAGCGATCACTGAGCTCCAGTGTACGTGAGCCAAACTAACATAATAATAATAATAATACTCTATTAATTTCAATTTGTTATAATGTTTTTTTGGTTTTATTAATAAATTCACAACTAGTTTTTCCAAGAAATATAAACAATAATGATTATATTTGTAACCACGATATTTTAGAACATATAATTAACTAGCATAGATCCATATTAACTCTAGACCTACCAATGGCCAAGAGGGATCAAATCTCTCAATATGCAAACCATTTTTCTAAATGTAAAACTTAACGAAATGTTTACACTTAAAAATATTTTAGATATGGTTCACATTCTACATTGAAATGTGAATACAAGCCCCAATGATATATATATATATCATTTAAAATATTAATATAACATTAACATTTTATAACATTTTTTTTTTGTTTATCAAGTCATCTGAGTTCATTAGAGATTACATCATGCTTCACCTGTGGCTTGAGAAACCACAACCCAAGACCATCTAAGTCATAAAAATCACCCAGGGATCGCACTCGACCTGGGCCACACCAACACTAAGCTTATTGGGTTTAACTTGTCTCCTCCACCTAGAATGGGTGCAATAGCCTCCGCGAGGTTTGATCTTGTGTCACGTTTCTGATGAGGCCCATCCTAAACCGGTTGTGCTAGTGGGACTTGAATTTTTTTTATAACATTTAACCTAATAACAAAAATTATATTTATATAGAGAGAAAAATAACATGTAACATTTAAAAAAATATTTATAACAAAAAATAATTACATATATAGAGAGAGTCCAATGGATATATGTTTTCTACTCCCAAAGATGGCATGTATTCACATTTTGATGTAAAATGTGAATCATATAGAAAATATTTCAATGCCAAGTATTATGTGTATATATATCTATGTGTGTGTGTCAATTTCATATTAAAAAATGAATGAATTACAAATTTCATTAAACCAGTCTAGATCCATCTTAACTCTGAATCTATGAAACATCGAGAGGGATCAAATATCTCGAGGCAAAGCCCTTTTTTTTAGTGAAAATTTGATCCCTCTCTTTCCCCGATGACCTCCTATGGGGGAAGAAAAGAAAGACGAGGGAGTAGGAGATTCTTTCAAATTGTTGTTGGAAGAGGCCCTCGTGCGACAAAGGAATGAGATGATGGATAATATTTCCAAGATCCATTGGCGATTGTTAGTGGGAAAAGCATCTTCATATCATAGTCACTTCAGAGGATATTTGTAATAATGTCAATTTTATATTAATATTTTAAATGTTACATGTCAAATCCATATTAAAAAATGAACGAGTTACAAATCCCCCTAAAAAATCTATTAATGAAGCTATGATTTTTAATTTTTTATATATAAAATTCACATTTCAAAAAATTAAGTAATAAAATGATATATATATATATATATATATATATATATATATGATTGAAATATTTTATTTATCATTCACATTCTACAAATTAAAACATGAATATATCTCCCAATCATATTTTCAAGTAGAAAACATATATTCATAAGGCTCTTTCCATACAATTTTTTTTTTTTTTATTAATATTTAAAAATTTGCATGTCAATGTCATATTAAAAAATTAATAAAGTACAAATCTGTAATGTTCCCAATTTTTACCCTCAAGCTAAATGGAACATTATAGTTTGCATATTTTTATTTTTTTGAATAAAATGGGTAAGGAGACACCTTAACCCCTTTTAGATGGAGAAATAACACTCCTTATGTGAAAATGAGATGAATAAGCAACTGGATTAAAGCACATAAGGGCGTGAATGGAATCCGGATCACTTGATTTAGTCCTCTTTGACTAAAGTCAACAACGCTGCCTATAGAGGAGAAGCTTGCTAGAGAAGCTGCACAGTTTTGGAGGGAGGACATTCACATGAGGGTGGAAACCCTAATTGGTGGGACCATGGTGGAGAAGAGTTCCCTTTCTTTATAAGGAGGAGATGGCATCCCATTTTGAGCATGTTTTGGATTTAGAATTTTGAATTGGGTCTGCAGAGGCTTGCATCCTTGGGTTGTTTAGTAGGGTGTGTAGTGCCCTCGGGCACTAGGGTGTTCCCGGTCAGGAATCCCTACCTCTTCCTCAAGGAATGATGATGATTGAGCTGCATTTTCCTCAATCCGGCATTGGCCACAACTATTTTCATCACCTACAGTGTTAGCTCTGCAGCAGAGAGGACGTTGTGTTGCTAGGTGTAGCAAGAAAGGAACTCATGGAGTCTCTCTTGAATTGTTTTCTTCAGTGGAGGAGTGATCTATTCATTGGAGAAGCTGCAAGGAGGATTCCTGGGCTTCATTACACATCTTTGGCATGAAGCCAACATTCCATCATCTCCCACTGCGCAGTCCATGGAGGAAACTACGTTATTCCAGAGGAGGCAGTGAGAGAGGGGTTCTTGAGCTTCAAAGGAGGAGTGTTTTTGAGTCAAAGGGATCAGGCCTTTGCTTGGAGACATTATTAGAGGAGGGAATTCAGATTTCAAATCAGCCATAGCCTCATTCTGATTTTTTTTCAGTTGCAGTGACAAGTTCCTTGTCACATTTTGTATTCTCCGGCATTTGTAGCAATCTCTCCTAGATTGGCTAGAGATCTAGTATTTCAGCCCATCCCTTTGTTATTGGGCTATTTCTTTGTATCCTAAAACCACATTTTTATTTCATGTATATTCAACAGCTACTACCTTCATATACACAGCGTAGTCACTGCTCTCCGACATTTTGTGGAGTTATAGTAACTCATGTATTTTATTGTTCATTCATTGGAGGTTGGTCCTTAAAGCTTGAGTGGCTTGTCCCTCAACTATTTCTTGTATATTATTGCTGATATAATCATATCATGTTGGCTGCATACATTTCCCTCTTATGGTGTATTCATATTTGTAGAGTTTAATGGTTATGTTCATATATTGTTGTAAGCTCTCTCAGTGAGCATAGTTTTAGAGACCTATATTGGGGAGATTGGTATAACCCATCTAGCGTTATTTATTTGAGCTCATTTTTCGCAAGGGAGTTGTATTATATGTATTCTAGGGCATCCCAATAGTGTTTTTCCTTATTTTTGTAGAGGCTTCCTTATACAGTGTCGTCAAGGACCCTGTAGCAGAAATTCCCAAAGTGGAATATTGCATATCCATAGACAGAGTCTGTGAAGGGCCAGCTAGCCTCAGAATCTCTCCTTTATTTGGAAGGAGACATATCCTGTAAATTCCCCACTAGTCAATCTCTGAAATGAACTTGTGATACCTCACTGAAGAAGGAATTGGAATATCTAAGATAATCCCGATGGAGCA
The DNA here is from genome assembly GCA_034641835.2 of Pinus albicaulis. NCBI lineage: Eukaryota > Viridiplantae > Streptophyta > Pinopsida > Pinales > Pinaceae > Pinus > Pinus albicaulis. The sequence goes on along the minus strand of CM076569.1, from coordinate 932,407,348 downwards.
GAAAATTCCAGATTTGGAACATTACAGTGGTATCAGAGCATCAATCTTGGCTCAGCCTGTGCTCAAGATTTAATTCCATCAGCAAGAGGAGCTTCTCTCCAAGGAGAGGATATTTATAGAGGAATGACGGAAGAGGAGGTCTCCCTTCTTCTTTTCTAGACCATTGAAGAAATCATTGAAAATATTGATGAAAGGGAAAAGTGGGAAGATTCTCTGAGAGGGTTTGTTGATGGGACAAATCCTAGTTACTATCATGATGGGTGTGAGCATTCAGCCACACATGCAGATCCATAGCACAGTGCATTTCCCATAGCTTCTGCAAGAAGGATGGAAGAAAAAGTTGAGGCCTTTGGAGGAGCAGCGCTGCAACTCAAAGGTATGATTCATGATGATTGGTTTCAGAATTCTATTTCATGTTTTCATGCAAATGAGAGAGCATATGTTGAAGTCACCAGGGGTTTGGAAAAGGGGTTGATGAAAACCAATGTAAACCCTCATGTGTCAAAAAATTCAAACACTTTGCATGCATGGGAGGGAACCATGAAACAAAGATCATTCCATCTTTCTAGAGGGGGAGAAAATCAGGAGGGTGGTTTGCTAGAGGCAAGAACCCCATTACATGGAGGGCAGAAGGATCAGCATGAAGGGATGATGGGCATTCACCCATATCTATTTTAGAAATTTTCTACACTAAGGAAGATACTGTACTGCGCAGTGAATAGAGGGACAAATCAATCCACTCATATATACAGTCCACTTCCTATCTTGATGTCTCACTTTTGGAGGCATTCCACCCAGGAGGCCACCTGATCTAGAGATGATGAGAGGCATCATACTATTTGGTTCACCACTCTTGGATTTCGGGGAGGTGAAGACATTAGAGGAGTCCAACACAGCGTAGAGAGTTTGGGATATACCCAAGCAGGAGAGAGACACTCTCTCATTTTCAGCATCACCCACTCTCATCAGTTATATTGCGCTGACAGAGTTTGCTGCAGGGATGGAGGATTGCATCTTCATGATGCAGGTTGACTGCTCCCCAGATTTGGAGAGGGAGAGGATACTTCCTTTGAGGGAGGACTCTTTCACACACGGGAGTAGATGGAGGTTACTCATGCTTACATTGACCAAGACTGGGAGATTCCTTTTGGGTGATAGCTTCTCATGGGAGGCTAACTTCCCAAGATCACTATTACTATTTGAGCATGAGCAACTGCATGATGGGCATGGTAGCATTTTGGAGGATGACTTTGGCATGAGGGATGTCAAAGTAACAGGCAGTAGCATGAGGGGAGCATCACATTGCAGATTACCAGTGCTGTCTATGAGGAGGATTGATCCGTGTTGGAGGTCTCCAATCTTGGTAGAGTACTCCCAGGATCTAGGTGCATGCATGATTTTTGATAACTTGGAGAGAGATGAGCGATATAAGGTGGATGGTATGGTCATCTATTGTTATGGAAAAATCTTCTTGGCTAAAGTTTCTAGTCTCAAGGAGAAACTATTGCATGCAGCACAGGAGGACTTCCTAGCTATGCACTTGGATGCATATTTTGCTTTGCTAGAAGAGTTCATTTTAAAGGGCATTCAGCATGATATATATTAGCATATGGAAATATGCATAGCCTGGATGATTTTGGAGAGGTTGGCACAACCATTTCCCTACTCATTGGAGGTGAGGGAGAGAATTCAGATGAGCCATTTCAGCTCAAGGACCGCAGTACATGGTAAAGAAGGTATATGTTTTCATTTTGGTTTACCTTTCTTTACATTATATGAGTATCTTGATGAGATAAGGATGATCACATCTCCTTATGATCCTTATTATGATGTACATGTGGCCCATTGCAGCAATGGGAATGGATATTTTTATGATGGTTGGTGGGGGAAGCCACATATTTCTTGGTGTGCACCATTGGCACCAATTTGTACTTTCATGTTTCCAACTTGTGAGATGTTTGTGGCAGAAAAAAAGTGGCTGGAAAAACACTTGTTAATTTCTATTTTGATGCAGGAAAGAGGTGCACTGCGTTGGTCCCATGAATGGAGCAGTGACCCACTCTCTAGTTGTCTTGCGACAGCTTGTTTCCATTGCATGTTGCCTCCTTGTATTGCTGATGTTTATACATTCACAAGGAGCACTATTGTGAGAGTGTTGTATATTTTGGGACAGCCCATTGGGAGCATGATTCTCCCCATTGTATATGTTTTATATTGCAGGAGACACCATGGGCAAACCATGATTGCCACATTGCTACTTTTCTCTTCTTGTGGGAAAAACCACTTGGAGAACTTGAGGGGGCACTTCATGGCTAATTTTCTTGATGGGGAGGCTTGGGCCATTCTTGGAGGCCATACCATTTCAGCCCAAGGACAAAGGCAGCCCCATGTGTACCAAAAATGGAGAGAGAAACACCATGGGAATCAAAATCCCAACTCTCCATTCAGCCCCAACACATTACATATACCAGGGGTTGAGAATTTTATTTGGATGATAGCATGGATGAGTGGATCATCATTGGGGATAAATTTTTCCATTCATGTCATCAATCCTACCTTGAGGAGGCCATAGCACAACAAGAAGGTTTTCACCTACACCTTCTATTTCTCCATGATGAGCACCATTCCGGTTTGCATATTTGGAGGAAGCATGGGAGGAAAAATTTATTGCAGCATATCTTGAGCAGTGGTGGAGACTATTGACGAGGAGGCTACAAGAGAAGAAGGGGGAGAAATTTTGTCTCTTTATGCAATTGCTTAAGGATAAGCAACATGTGGGGGGGGGAGGACTGTAATGTTCCCAATTTTTAGCCTCAAGCTGAACGGAACATTATAGTTTGCGTATTTTTATTTTGTTGAATAAAATGGGTAAGGCGACACCTTAACCCCTTTTAGATGGAGAAATAACACTCCTTATGTGAAAAAGAGATGAATAAGCAGCTGGATTAAAGCACCTAAGGGTGTGAATGGAACCTGGATCATTTGATGTAGTCCTCTTTGACTAAAGTCAATAGCGCTGCCTATAGAGGAGAAGCTTGCTAGAGAAGCTGCGTAGTTTTGGAGGGAGGACATTCACATGAGGTTGGAAACCCTAATTGGTGGGACCATGGTGGAGAAGAGTTCCCTTTCTTTATAAGGAGGAGATGGAAGCCCATTTTGAGTATTTTTTGGATTTAGAATTTAGAATTGGGTTTGCAGAGGCTTGCATCCTTGGGCTATTTAGCAGGGTGTGTAGTGCCCTCGGGCACTAGGGTGTTCCCGGTCGGGAATCCCTACCTCTTCCTCAAGGAAGGATGAGGATTGAGCTGCATTTTCCTCAATCCGGCATGGCCACAACTACATTCATCAACTCAGCGTTATCTCTGCTACAGAGAGGATGTTGTGTTGCTGGGTGCAGCAAGAGAGGAACTCATGGAGTCTCTCTTGACTTGTTTTCTTCAGTGGAGGAGTGATCTATTCATTGGAGAAGCTGCAAGGAGGATTCCTGGGCTTAATTACACATCTTTGGCATGAGGCCAACATTCAATCATCTATGATTATGCAGTCCATGGAGGAAACTGTGTTATTCCAGAGGAGGCAGTGAGAGAGGGGTTCTTGAGCTTCAAAGGAGGAGTGTTTTTGAGTCAAAGGGATCAACCATTTGCTTGGATACATTATCAGAGGAGGGAAATCAGATTTCAGATCAGCCACAACCTCATTATTATTTTTGTTTAGTTGTAGTGACAAGTTCCTTGTCACATTTTGTATTTTCCGGCATTTCTAGCAATCTCTCCTAGATTGGCTAGAAATCTAGTATTTCAGCCCATCCCTTTGTTATTGGGCTATTTCTTTGTATCCTACAGCCACATTTGTATTTCATGTATATTCAAAAACTACTACCTTCATATACACAACGCAATCACTGCTCTTCGGCATTTTGTGGAGTCTTAGTAACTCATGTATTTTATTGTTAATTCATTGGAGGTTGGTCCTTAAAGCTTGAGTGGCTTGTCCCTCAACTATTTCTTGTATATTATTGCTGATATAATCATATCATTTTGGCTGCATACATTTTCCTCTTATGGTGTATTCATATTTGCAGAGTTTAATGGTTATGTTCATATATTGCTGTAAGCTCTCTCAGTGAGCATTGTTTCATATATCTAGAGTTATTTCTTTGAGCTCATTTTCTACAAGGGAGTTGTATTAGATGTGTTCTAGGGCATCCCAACAGTGGTTTTCCTTATTGTTTCAGAGGCTTCCTTATACAGCATCCTCAAGGACCCTGTAGCAGAAATTCCCAAAGTGGAATATTGCATATCCATAGGTAGAGTCTGTGAAGGGCCAGCTAGCCTCAGGATCTCTCCCTTCTTTGGAAGGAGACATATCCTGTAAATTACCCACCAGTCAATCTTTGAAATGAACTTGTGATACCTCACTGAAGAAGGAATTGGAATATCTTAAGATATTCTCGATGAAGCAGAAAATTGTAGATTTGGAACATTACAAAATCTCCCTAAATTTTTTTGTTAATTCAATAATAATCCTCTCTCTATATAAAAAAATCCATATATATATATATATATATATATATATATATATATATATTTTAAAACTATTAAAATGATATATATATGTGTGTGTGTGTGTGGGGAATAAGAATCCTCTCTCTATATAAAACAAATGCATATTAAACTTTTTAAACTATTAAAATGATATATATATATATATATATATATATATATATATATATATAAAACAACACAACATGACCACTGCCAAGCACATGCATATACAAACAACACAACATGCTCTAAATTACATTGTCTAAGAAAGAGGGTGGGCCAGAAGAATCGTCCAGTTAATTAAGCTTATGAAACATCTTTCCATATGCTAAGCAACCAAAAAAATAAAGTACATAGATATTAGCAGGAAAAATCTATCCATCACCGCACACAAGTAGGTGTGTTGATAGCATTTCACACAATTCAAAATGATTAAGGTGCGATCAGACATTAAATCAAAACGTCTGCAAAAGAGAATGGAAGCAACCACTGCAGGTGGTAAAATAAATAATAGCTTAATTTAATTGGTTATTCTTGCCTTTTAAATGGAAAATTGTGACCTTTCATATCTCAAACCCTTAATATAATCCCTTGGATTGTGACTTAAACGAAGAAAATTCCTAGTTTATCAAATCAGGACCGGCAAAACAATTTTTTATTTATGAAAAAATAAAATTCCTCAAGCTCTGTTACAATATAGACACGTATTATCACTATTTTTTAAATTTTCTATTGTAAGTATTATTTTATTATTTTTAAATGTAACGTAATGTGACAACTCCCCCATACGGGGTTGTATATTTCCCCTCAATGCAATAAACATATAAAACTTAATAAATTTAATTAATAAATATATAATTAAAAATAATAAATTTTTACACACACATTTGACCATATAAATTAAAATAATGTTTCATAATCGTAATCATTATATTTTAGAATTTATTATTTAAATTCAATTATTAAGTATATAAAAATTCAAGTAAACCTTTTTTTTTCAAGTTATATATATGGAAAAACTACATCACACACACACACACACACATGCAAGGTGGTTTGTCTGCTCGCCCTCAAATGATGGTTTCAAATTTCGATCTTGGGGACCACTCCACAGTCTCATGTTTTGATTCAAGGTTGGTTTTGTTTTATTATTTCTTCAAAGATGAAGGTTGAAAACAAATCAGATCAAAGGACTAGGCCTGGGGTATTTTTGGTTTTACCCTACTGTGGTGGCGTTTGGATTTTGATGTTGCCCATTAGCCAATCCGAACCCAAAAGGTACGAGTACTTCTGCGAGGACTACCTTTGATTTTTTGGAATCTGACAATTTTAAGGGAAATCGATAATAAAATTGATTGGCTTGTGGGTGTGAAGGAAGATTGCTTTTTGAAAATAATCGCAGAGCAACATGGTTGCAGGTAGAAGTTAATTTAAAAGGAGTTATTCTTGAGGATATTGAATTACATTTTCAAGGGTACAGATGTCTTCAAATTATCAACTACTGGAGACTACATTTCAAGAGTGATGCATATCATAAGGTAGGTCATCTAGTCGACACTTGCGAATTCAATGTTTGAAATATGCAAACTCTTCAGAAAAAATGGGTTAAAAATTTGACGTTGTTTCAATCACATGAATCTCCAAATATGAATGCTTCCCCTCAAGACACTCCTGGGCATGGTGTTTGGATGACCCAAAATTCATATCTACAGGCTTTGGACCTGGGCAAGCCTCCCCTAAAAGATATATGTATTATTTAAAATGAAAATTATTTAATTGAAATGAATAAAATCATAAATTTTTGTGAAATCAAAGAAAAATATGAATGATGTGTTACTTCCTTCGTCTTTGCATGAACCCCCTCTGATCATTTCTCCATCTAAGAAAAATCCTACTCCTCTGCTAAATTATTTGATTTCTTCCTCTCCAATGCCGAATTTTATTGATCGCTCTTCTAAGGCAAATCGTCCTAAGCCTAGATATTCTAAATCCTCCTCGGAATCTTCTCAGATAGGAAATAAGTCTTACTCGCTCCACTCCAGTATTAGACATACCAAAGATGCTTCGACCCATGGAGGTATTTCTATTGATTCTCCTTTTTTAGGCCACCCAAGAAGGAAATCCAAAATAACAAAAGCATGAAATAATGCTCCATAGGACATCCATTGAAGTATATAGGTCACTATTGGCAGGGCCCTTAGAGTGCAAGGCCCCTCTAGGGGATCCAAATGAAGGTCATGTCACTAAACTTAAGGGGGTTCCTAGGCTCCCCCAAAATACTAGCCCTCAGGAGACTTATTCAAAATAATAGGCCAAATGTCATCATGATTATGGAATATATGTTTGATGGAACCAAAGCTAAATAAATTCTAACTCCTTGGTTACGTTCTTGATATTTTCTAATAATTTATTCTCAAGGCCAATTGGGTGGTCTTATTAGTACATGGAATCAATCATTGATCATCCATTCTACGTATTTTCTTCGCGTTACATCCTCATTAATATGGAGTCCAATAGATTATTCTAAAGTTAAAACTTTTGAATTTCCATGACCCTTATGCCAACACTGATCCTTTAGGACAATATGATCAATACTAGAGCCCTCAACGTCCATCCTCTAAATCTCAGGGGAGATTTAAGATCCACAGTGTCACATAGAGAAACATGGGGTATTAATGCAAGAAGGGACCCCTTGGTAGACTATTTCATACATCTCATCAACTCTTCCTACATCATCGATCCAGAACTAATTAACATAACTCCCACATGGGGATTTTATAGAGTTAATGAAAACACTATCACCAAAGAATAAATCACTTTTTGATTTTAGAATCCTTAATATCCTTGTCCCTCAAAGTTAAAACTTGGGTAGAGGATAATGGAAATTCAAACCACTGTCCTATCCTCCTTGAGATGGCCATAAACGATATGAACTCTCTAATCCCACTTTGCTTCAATCATGCTAGGATTTGCAAGGAATAATACATTAAACTGATAGAACTATCATGGATTCCTTTTAGCACGATTATAGTGGCTCCTCTATGTTCCAAATGGTAGATAGTTAAAATAAATTAAAAATAAATCCATGGACCAGGCTAAATAATACATTGTTAAAGTTGAGGTCAAATTAAAAGGAATCGAACAACAAATCCATGACATATATTCCTTAAATCTTGTAGATTCTTGTCCCTCGCGAGTTATTGAAAAAGTTCCCAATTTGGAATGTACAAAGAGGGAGATATTAGCTAGAGAGGAAGAAACTTGATGTTTAAGGAGTCACACAATATAGATTAAGGAGGGAGTACCAATATGAATATCTTCCATAGTTACACAAATGTGAGGAAAAAAAATTACCACTATATGGTCAATTAAGGATCAAAATGGTTCATATTTGTCTTCTTTCCAGAACATTTCTAGAATAAGAACTCATCATTTCAAAACTTCGATCTCCTAACTGAAAGGTTACCCTATCCAAGAACCGTTGGAGACGCTATTTCTATTTCCCCATTTAATCTCAGAGGAAATGAATGAATCTTTAGATGTAGGGGTAAAACAAAGTTACCAAATTAACGGGAATTGTACTGAGTTCTCATTTTTTTGGAGGTTGCACCAAATCATGATTTTCATGTCGATTTTGAAAAGTGTTGATGGAGTATTAACCTTTTTTTTGGAGAATTATATTTTTGACACTTTAAATATTCTTATGTATGAAGTATGGACATTTTTTTAAATGTTAATGATTTCCCTGCCAATTTTGAAAAGTGTTGATGCAACATCAAGTTTTTTTTTTTTTTTTTTTTTTCGGGGGGGGGGGGCGCATATTTCTCACACTTTAAATTTTCTTTTGTATTGATTATGGTCATTTTAAAAAAAAATGTTTGGGGAGCATAATTTTTACACTTTAAATTTTCTTATGTCTTAAGTATGCACATTTTTTAAAAATGTCGGTTATTTAACCATTTTGCAAGTTGTCTTTTTCTTCTCCTTCTTTCTTCTTGAGATGTTTGTTTTTTAAGTATTTTTCAAGTTTGTGTTTCGTTTTTCTTTGAAATGTTTATTTGTAATGAATTTTCATTTTTTTTTTGTAAATTTAAAAAAAATTAATAAAATTTTATTTCAAAATTAGGATTTTATATATATTTATGTATTGTTAATTAATACTCCAATACACATAAAATATTTTTTACCAAACAATTAATAATTTTAAACACTTCACAAAAAAATACACATTTTGCATATAGATATAATTAAAAAAATCCACATTTCGGGACATTTTCATTGAAATTGATATGTTAAATAAATTATTTTTGTGGAAAAAATTGAATAAAAAATTTGAAAAAAACAAATTTTATGAATTTTTTATGAAATTTATGTCCAAAGATGATAAAATTTGATTTTTTCTCCAAAAATAATAATTCACATGAAATTTTAAGTAAAAATAACTCTCACCCTAATCCCCTCTAACTAGATGAGGACTTTGACTTAACTAATAGATTCAAAAGAAGTTTTGAAGACATAAGCCAAAACTTGTTTGGTACTGAGCTAATCAAGCTCCTTAGTCCCCAAGACCTCATAATTTTTAATGGGATTAATAAGTGGCTAACCTTCAGCCAAATGACTTGTATTCATGGGATTGACAACAATGTTGTGGATTATGAGATATTTGATTCCCATATTCTCCAATGTATTGTAAATTTTGACCTCCTAACTGAACACGAGCTTGATTTTGACCACAAACCTTAAACCTTAACTCTAAACCTTGACATTCACACCAACCACATGCAAGAGAATTGCGAGAGTCAAAGGCACATTCATTTTGAAAAAAAAGTAAAATGGACCTCTTCTTCAAGGATTTAAATTTCTTAACATATAACGATAACATTGATTACATCTACCACAATTTTACTACAACACTTTCCACTACCATTAACAAATTCTCTACGCACATGACTTATAAAAATAATAATAAAAATTTCAACCCTTGGTATGAGAATATTGAAAATTTCAAGGAAAACAAATAGAGATGCTTCTAAAGAAACCGTAAATCTTGGAAAAATAAATGTGTACAAAGCTATTATCTAAAGGAAGAAAATATATTATATAAATAGGAGGCAAGAGCATCTTCTTCACCTTTCTAAAGTCGAGTCTCGAAAGTTTTGGAGGCAAATTCTTGTTCGTAAAATGAAAGAAAATAATTCGTTCCCCTTAAATATTAAGAATCTCTATGATTCCCCTTACACCATGGGAACCATCTTGAACACTCATATAGAGGAGGATATATTTTCTATGGAAGATGTGGAGTTCGGGATCAAAGTACTCCCCAATGAGAAAGCTAGGGATATTGAAGGCTTCCAAGTTGATATTTTCAAAATGGGATGTTCTGTCCTCATCCCTGATTTACACAAACTCCTTAATTTGGTACTGAAACAAGGATTCCATAAGCCTTGGACACAAAGCCTTATTGTGCCTATCTTTAAAAGTGGGGATAAAAACACTCCCTTTAACTACAAAATTATTTTGATTAAACACATTTTACCCAAACTATATGGACACTTTTTGGAAAATAAGTTTAACCTTTGGCTTGAAAGTCAAGATAAAATAAAAAAAGGGAAATTTGTAGTTTAGAAGACATCATTCAATTGTAGACCATCTTGCTAATTTTAGGATCACTGAAAAGGAATGTCGCAATAATAAAAATGATATATTTTTTTGTTTTGATGACTGTAGAAATGATTTCGACACAGTTCCTCGGGATAAGCCATGTAAGAGGCTAGAAGAGATAATGGTTCCTCTCGAGTTAAGGGTTGTCGTGACTAGGTTATATGAAAATGTTATTACCAAGCTTAATACCACCGAGGGTTGATTAGAAGAAATTAAATGAAACATTAGTTTTAAGCAAGGGTGTCCCTTGTCCCCCACCCTTTTTGGTGTTCGCATTGATAAGCTTGAAGAGTGTCTGGAAGCTACAAGATATGATGGCCCCAAGCTCACTAGTATGGTCATTACTCTTCCCATTTATGTTGATGATATCGTTCTTCTAGGTAGGAGCCATGATGACCTTAACAAGCAACTTAGAATCCTCCAAGATTAATTCTCCAAGACGGGTATGACTGTTAATACTCAAAAGACTAAAATCATGATAATTAAATCCAAAATGATAAATTATGATAATTTCATTTATGATAATAACTAATTAGAGGAAGTTTCCTCATACAAATATCTAGGAATTGACATTAATCATGAGCTCAACTGGAATTATAGTATTGAGAAAAGGACAATTAGAGGTTGGAAATATTATTATGGGCTTGAAAACAATTTTAAGTTAGGGCAGAAATGTGAAGCTGGGTTACACTTTTGTGAGAATCGGGGGCGGAATTTTTTTTTTCGGCAATAGTTCGGCATAAATTTTTATAAAGTTCGGCAGAACTCGTTCTTCCGTTTAGATTGATGGCACACTGACAGAGTGGGCAAACAGAATTTTTTCCGGAGATGGGAAAACCGGCAACAAAAGTTCGACCAAACTTTTACTCTTAAAATAGTTCGGCCGAACTAGTTCTTATAAATATATTGCCTGCGAAGTTCATTTTTTTCCCGCGTCTGTGTTTCTTTGCTTTGTTTCTTCATGCGTTTTTGTGTTTTTGTTCTGTTCGGTGATCTGTTGCGGCGCTGCTGCTAGTCTGGGGCTGCTTCCGTTCACTCTGTTGGTGATTATCTGCAGCGACGTCAAGCGAGCGAACTACCAGGTATTTTTCCTCCTCCTCTGCACCTTTATCAATGGGATTCACATGAAATCTGCATAAATTATTCATTACCAATTATGGTGACAATCACCAAGTTCCATTTAGTACTAATTAAGCCTAGTGCATGTCATGCCAAGTCCAAAATGTTCTTTTTTTTCATATAAATTGTTTTCGACAACTTTGGTATCATTAATGTCTTGCTTGTTAAGATGATGCTTGGATGCCTAAGTTAGTCCCACATATTTGAGGGCACTTTTGAAAAAATAACATTGTTGAAATGAAAAAATCTTGTTGAAACATAACATTTCCACTTTGTGACCTCTCTTGAATCACAAGTTCCAGGGAACAACTGCTTCTCGGTCTCCTCTTCTGGTTCTCCACCACTTGGTGGCTGCCACCTTGCTATAAGAAGCCTCATTGGACTGTTGTCCACTCGTTTTCTGTTTAGTGCTGCCATGCAAGCCCACCTCTCTTGTGGCCCCGAATCACACTCCACTTCCCTTCCATGTGTAAGAAGTGTTCTTTTTTTCATATAAATTGTTTTCGACAACTTTGGTATCACTAATGCCTTGCTTGTTAAGATGATGCTTGGATGCCTAAGTCAGTCCCACATATTTGAGGGCACTGTTGAAAAAAGAACCTTGTTGAAATGAAAAAACCTCGTTGAAACATAAAATTTCCACTTTGTGACCTCTCTTGAATCACAAGTTCCAGGGAACAATTGCTTCTCGGTCTCCTCTTCCGGTTCTCCACCACTTGGTGGCTGCCACCTTGCTAGAAGAAGCCTCACTGGACTGCTGTCCACTCTTTTTCTGATTAGCGCTGCCATGCAAGCCCACCTCTCTTGCGGCCCCGAATCGCACTCCACTTCCCTTCCACGTGTAATAAGTGTTCTTTTTTTTCATATAAATTGTTTTCGACAACTTTGGTATCACTAATGTCTTGCTTGTTAAGATGATGCTTGGATTCCTAAGTCAGTCCCACATATTTGAGGGCACTGTTGAAAAAAGAACCTTATTGAAATGAAAAAACCTTGTTGAAACATAAAAATTTCCACTTTGTGACCTCTATTGAATCACAAGTTCCAGGGAACAACTGTTTCTCGGTCTCCTCTTCCGGTTCTCCACCACTTGGTGGTTGCCACCTTGCTAGAAGAAGCCTCATTAGACTGCTGTCCACTCTTTTTATGATCGGCGCTGCCATGCAAGGCCACCTTTTTTATGGCCCCGAATCGCACTCCACTTCCCTTCCACGTGTAAGAAGTAACCCTGGGCTTTAGGGGAGTCCATTAGATTTGGGGGTTCACTTGCGTATATAGGGATTTCCTTTTCTATGTTAACTTTGGACTATTACTGCAAATGCGCCTTTTGGAATTCTTGGTTTTAATTTGAGTTGATTGGTGTCATGTAGAAGTCAAGGAACTCATTGCTATAGAAATTTTGTCTTTACAACCAAGTGGGAACGAGAAACCCCAAAATTCCAAACAAAGCATATATGATGTTAATTATGCTTTAAATTTCATTACCTTTTGTTGTAAGGTGTATGTTGAATTTATGGTAGTATGATATGCATTCGGTTGCTGCAATTGTTACTGTTCCTGTGGATCCATCAATTTCATCCGCTCTAGCTAATTCTCGCCTTGTGCATGGAAGTTTACCACCACTGTTAAGCTTATGCCGTTACTGGGCCTTCTCTCGATTCCTCAACACTGGAATGATTGAACTAGAATGATCTACTACTGTAATGTGGCTACATTTTGTCTTTTATACTGCTGTAATGTATTTCTGTAAGAGATAGAATCTGATCTTTTGTAATGTGACTACATATTGTCTTTTATACTGTTGTAATGTATTTCTGTAATGTGACTACATATTGTCTTTTATATGTGACTACATATTGTCTTTTATACTGCTGTAATGTATTTCTGTATGAGACAGAATCTGATCTTTTATACTTGATAACTTGTTATGGGTATATCAAGAGGATTTTGTATATGAACTGTCATCAATATATGAAACAGGGTTTTTTCTCCTTTGAAAAAAGAGTTGAAATCATTCTAAATTCACATATGTTCAGTGGTGTCACTATTTCACTTCCGATATTATGTTGCTTACCTTGATGAACAAGTGGAACTCTACAGGGAGGCCTCTCTGTTTTTTGACTCTTTTCTCATACTGTCAAAGGCAGTTATATGTTATATGGGCTAGACTGTATAGTTATTAGACTACATATCTTCATATATAACATGAAAATAGTATGATGGAAACCAAACATAATAATGTATTAGGACATCACAACTTGATACTTAGTTATTAGACTACATATCTTCATATAGAACTTGCAAATAACATGATGGAAATGTGAACTTGCAAATAGTATGATGGAAATGTGGATCTCATGACTCTTCATGATTAATGCTTCTAGAAACAAAACAAAATATTGTATTAGGACATGCTCCTTTAACTTGCAAATAGTATGGCCGAAATGTGGATCTCATGACTCTTAATGATTACTACTTCTAGAAACCAAACATAATTTAATGTATTAGGACATAATTTAATGTATTAGGACATGATCCTTTAGGCTTGATGGAATTACCTTTGCTTTTTATTTCTCTCTTACACACATATATAAATATGAAGAGATGATCCCATTTTATTTTTTATTCATAGATCAAATGTCATTTAAATACAAGATTTATCATAATGTACAATGATTCATTCCATATTATTCATAAATTTTTTCATTAAAAAATGAACCCTTTAAATGATGAACCTAGTTAATGCTTCTTCTTCATGAAGAAGACAACTTGATATTTGAATTTGAATTTGATGATGGTCCTTTGTTATCTTTCTTGACTACTTCAAATTATTGACACAATCATATGCTTCTTGTTACTCTTTTTATTCCTTCCTTATATTGTGTTCTCCCCCTTAGATATTGTGTACTCTCCCACATAGATATTGCACTCAATTTTGTGGTCCTTTGTTATCTTTCTTGACTACTTCAAATTATCAAATTATTGACAAAATCATATAGATATTGCACTCAATTTTGATGGTCCTTTGTTATCTTTCTTTACTTCAAATTATTGACACTTGATCATATAGATATCATATAGATATTGCACTCAATTTTGATGGTCCTTTGTTATCTTTCTTGACTACTTCAAATTATTGACACTTGATCATATAGATATTGCACTCAATTTTGATGGTCCTTTGTTATCTTTCTCGACTACTTCAAATTATTGACACAATCATATGCTTTTTGTTACTCTTTTTATTCCTTCCTTATATCTATTCTCCCCCTTATATATTATGTACTCTCCCACATATATATTGCACTCAATTTCATAGGATCTTCTTTTGAAGTCAAATATATTGTATTCTCCCCCTTAGATATTGTGTACTCTCCCACATAGATATTGCACTCAATTTCATAGGCTCTTCTTTTGAAGTCAAATAAGTGACAATAATTTACAAGAACTATCCCTAATTTGTTTCTCACATATTCAAATGGTTCTCTAACAAGATAATTTACAAGAACTATTCCTAATTTGTTTTTCACATATATATTCAAATGCTTCTCTAACAAGAGGCTTTGTGGGTATGTATTCCATCTTCACTATTTTCTCAAAGACGTGTTGTGAGGAAGTGGTACTTTATGATGATATGTAAATAGTTATTGAAGGGAGTAGAATATTTTATTTTTGAAATTATTATTACACTTCTATTGAAACACTTAATAGATATATAGATTTAACTTAATATCTTGTAGAGCCCATTTCATCCAAAACACTCAAATAAATTTACCTTACCTTAATATCTTGTAGGGCCCATTTCATCGAAAACACTCAAAAAGAAATTTACCTTAATATCTTGTAGAGCCCATTTCATCCAAAACACTCAAAAAGAAGTAACTACTATATACATTCCACTTATACTCACTCAAAAAGAAATTTACCTTAATATCTTGTAGAGCCCATTTCATTCAAAACACTCAAAAAGAAGTGACTACTATGTACATTCCACTTCTACTCACTCAAAAAGAAATTTAACTTAATATCTTGTAGATCCCATTTCATCCAAAACACTAAAAAAGAATTAACTACTATGTATTCCACTTCTACTCTAGATAGAGAAAGTAATGACTCTTTCTTGCTTAACCATTAAACCAAAGACTCTTCTAAGTAGAATTATACATTGTCCACTTGTACTTTTCACAAGCCTAGTTGAATCTCTATATGTTGTCAATGTAAATTTCTCACAAGTAAATTTGTCAATGTAAATTTCTTAACTTCTACAAGTTCTATAGGTAGAGTCTGCAAAGGGCCAGGTAGCCTCTGGATCTCATCTTTTATGAAAGATGACATATCTAGTAAATGCCCCTACAGTCAATCTCTGGAATAGATCTAAATAGAAGTTCTTCATTTTAATATCCACAAAACACAAACACTTTAAGGTAAACTGTGTACATGTGTCATTTCTCCCACAAACTAAAGGCTTCCTCCCATTAATTTTAGATGTGAATTCTACCATAAATTTTTTAAGTCAAACTTTAAGATAAACCATGCACATGTCATTTGAAATAATGTCAATTTAATATCTAAATTCACATATGTTTAGTGGTGTCATTGTTTCACTTCCGATATTATGTTGCTTACCTTGATGAACAAGTGGAACTCTGCTGGGAGGCCTCTCTATTTTTTTGACTCTTTGCTCCTACTATAAAAGGTCTTTATATGTTATATGGGCTATACTGTATAGTTATTAGACTACATATCTTCATATAGAACTTGCAAATAGTATGATGGAAACCAAACATAATAATGTATTAGGACATCAAATGGAATTGTAGTTTTCACCAATTCTAAACTTGTGTGTAACCAGATGAATGGCGTGTGCCAAGTTAAGAAGGAGAGGATAAAAGAACTGCATGGAATAGCAAACAATATTGTTAGCTAATTTCAAATTTTTAGTATAAGGCATTGTACAAATGTGAATAAGATGTCTGCTGATCTATTGCGTGGGGTAATGCCAATTCATGATTCATCTATCAAAGATGAATTAGAATTGTACAGAGCAATGCCAATGCAAGATTTATCTCTCAAAGATGAATTGGTTTTGAGATGCTATTCTTCAGAAATTCAAGATTCATCTCTCAAAGATGAATTAGTGTTGAAACACTCTCCTTCAAAATTTATTGATGGACATTGTAACATATCTTGGATATGTGTGTGTTGTGTACTAATAAATGCATATTTTTTAATGACCATGTGTTTTTTTCAATTATATGCCAACTGTGCTCCCACCACACCATGTAAAGTGCAACTTGGTGAAATTCACATTTGCAAGAAGTGGTGAACTTCACATTTTTATAAAATTAAAATGCGGGGACTTCAACAAATTTTTGTTTAAATGGGGTTTGTTTAAATGCAGTTTCACTTCTTTTTTAATGACCATGTGTTCTTTTCAATTTTATACCAAGTGTGCTCCCACCATGTAAAGCGCAATTTGGTGAACTTATCATTTTTATAATTTCTTTTTTGCTTAAATTGAGTTTCACACATCAATTAGTGCTTTGAAAGTTGTGTTCTACATAATTTGTGTACACTAAATTACATTAATTTCTGAAATTTATTTTGTGTAAATGTCCACCAATAGATATATATATCATGGAGGATGAACGACGAAGATCAACATAATCCCATATGGGGGATCAGGGATCGGGGGATGTTCATGGTATTTAAATATAATCTTAAATCTCCATACATGTGTGTACATATGGAATTGATTTTTAATTAACTTTGTGAGTTAAATTAGTTGTTAATAAGTTTTATTTTTTATTTTTTAAGAGCTAAGAAGAGAAGGGTCTCTACTCCATCCATGGAGCATGCCCATGGTTCACCCAGTCGTGGTATGGTTCACGCAATTTAATCAATGAATATGTACATGTATTTATATGTACACATGAATGTATTTTTCAATTGATTATAAATTCGTATTTGTTTATGAAGCTTCTCTCTTGTCTCGAGAGGTTGGTGGTGGTTCAAATCCCCTTAGATGGCCATCAATGAGTGGTAGTAGGTTGTGTGAAGGTGGTGATATTTATTCCCCCGGAGGCCAATCAATGGCTGGTGGTGCTGGTTCTCAGCAGGGTCGTTCTAGGTCTCAATAGTTTCAGGGTGGAGAAGATGCTAACCAACCACATCGAGGTTAACATCAATTTCAATATTTTTTTCATTGAATTTGTACAAATTTGTTTACATGTGTTTTTTCTAATATACAAAATTTCATATATATTGATGCAGAGGCTGAAAATGTTCCAAATATTGGTCAAAATAGACGCAGGGCAGAACGCTACATTCAAGAAGAAGGTTGTCTACCCACCACAACTTATCCGGCTGACATTTTTGATATACCATGGGAAACAAACATGGCGCAATGCACCTTACAAAGGTGTGAAAAACTTCGTGCAAAATTGAGGAGAGATCTCATGGCTTTGACTCTACCTGCTGAGAGTCGACAAAGCCTCGAAATAGTTACACATTCATTGGGCGAACTTGTACATGTGTACAAAAATCTTGGGCCAACGACTGATACATTTGTAGAAGTGATGAGAAAGAGAAAGGAAACAGTAATGGGTCCTGATAAATGGGAGGATGTAAAACAAAGAGTTACAAAAAATATGGCAAAGTCAATGTTTAATTTAAAGGAAGGGCCAAAAAGAAAAATGCTGAAGGTGCAATATTTCAAGCACCCAAATATAGCTCACTATTTGTATGATAGGCACCTTGTGGCCTATGGAAGGCTCCCATGGAACGACGAGGTTCCTGTTTATTTTGCACAATTGTTTTACGCATAATTTTTTTTGGATATGAAACCCAACTACAATGACCTTCTGTCAGAATTTTTTGGTCCGGGGAAAGGTCGATTGTATGACCGTAAGGGTGCTAAGCGATATGTGGAGTTGCCTCGCCCTGAGCTACCATTGGTGAGTCGACATTTTCAAGTCAAAACTCTGCGGTCAGAGATGGATGCGACTTCTCAAATAAGTCGAGAAGCAAGGGATGTCATGATCGAAATTTTTTACAGTGGATTGGGTGGAGTCTATGTTTGTCTAAATCGACAAAGAGCACGTGAAAATGCACGTGCCAATTTTGTGTATTGTACAGATGAAGAGATTGACAACATGAATGTTGAAGATCTCCGAATATATGCAAAAAATTGTTGCAATGGTTTTCAAGACCTAATTCTTCATGAGGAAGAGGACACAGGAACGGTATGTGTTAATGACCTTAGGGTTTAATTATTTTAACATGTATACATGTGTACAATTTGTAATAAATACATGTCTATGTACATGTATACATTTATTTGTATGTACATTAATCTAACAAAAATGTATCATTATATATTAAAACACCATTTGCAGTTGTCACACATGATGAATGACGAAAATGTTAATATCACGTTCAGGACCTCTGGTTCAAACAATGCAGATGGGTCTCACCATCAAGATATGTTGGCAAATGTTAGTGTTTTTTAAGTGATATTTTTAAAATGAATAATTGTGCACACATGTACATGTATGTATATATAATGATAAAATGTTTTAACAGATTCCGATTTCGTCCGATGTTTTTGGGATGGCGGTACCTTCTTCTTCCTTGGGAGATGTACCTTCTACTTCCTTAGGAGATGAGCCACAAGTATGGACAATTTTTCACTTTTAAAATTTATGTTTAAGTTATATATATATATATATATATTCCACCTCAAAAAGTTCCATTAAAAATTGAGATATATATATATATATCTATATCTTGAGTTATTTTAATTTTTTTGAATTTAGGTTCTTATAGAAGATTTCTTTAATCCATGGACTCTAGCGACGGAGATAGGAACATCCACACCATTTTAACCATTTGAACAAGTTGTCTAACTTTTTTTTTCATATTATTGAAAATAAGTTTATATATGTACACGTGCATTTTCATTTGAAATTTTTTAATATATATATATATATTTAACTGTACATGTATATTGTACAGTTTACCGTTGCAGATGTTCCCATGGGGGCGGAACTTGTTGCAAGTTATCAAATGGAGAGGTAACCTCATGAGGTATTGCATGATTTTATTTTATTTTTTTGTTTTTTACATGAAGTTTTATATATATTCTCACTCATTTTTAAAACATCAAATTTTAATGTTCAAGTACATGTGCATTGTGTACAGATTTTCCATGCTTCACATGATAGTGCGCAGATTGAGACCCTGATAGGAAAGATGCTAGATCCATCTCTATTTGATGGACATGATTTGTAGATTTGATTTCAAGATTTAGATAGTCTTAAATTTTCTTTTTTATATATTATCTAGATGCACTGTCATATATATATATATATATATATATATATATATATAACTTGATACAGTTTGATACTTGTGAGATTTACAATTTTTGGACATTTTTTATTACAATGTTAATATAATTTGTTTTGTTCCAAAAAGTTAATTTTTGGATGGTTTTAGTACTTTTGGCATGTGAATGTGAAGTAATGTTGTTATATAATTTGTTTGGTTTTTAAAACTTTTAAGTTTTGGATAATTGAACTACTAGTAATGTTGTCATCTATAAATTAATGTTTTGCTTCTGAACTACATTTGGCATGTTATGTAATGATGTGTTACAATTTGTTTTGTTTTTAAAATTTAAGTTTTGTTTTGCTTCTGAACTACATTTGGCATGTTATGTAATGATGTGTTATAATTTGTTTTGTTTTTAAAATTTAAGTTTTGGATGCTTGAAGTACATTTGGCATGTGAAGTAATGTTGTGATCTATAATTTTTTGTTAAGTTAAAAATTAAGTTTTGGATGGTTTCAATCTACATTTGGCATGTGATATAATGTTAAATGTTTTTATTGGATAGTTGAACTATAATTGGCATGGCATGTGAAGTAATGTTATGTATGATATAATCAAAAAGTTTTTAAAACTCAAGTTTTGGATGGTTTCAATCTACATTTGGCATGTGATATTTAATGTTTTAATTTTGCATGATATATAATCAAAAAGTTTTTAAAACTTAAGTTCTGGATGGTTTCAATCTACATTTGGCACATGTGATATAATTTTAAATGTTTCTATTGGATAGTTGAACTATAATTGGCATGGCATGAGAAGTAATTTTGCACGATATATAATCAAAAAGTTTTTAAAACTTAAGTTTTGGATGGTTTCAATCTACATTTGGCACATGTGACATAATATTAAATGTTTTTATTGGATAGTTGAACTACAATTGGATGGCATGTCAAGTAATGTTGTGATATAATCAAAATTTTTTTAAAACTAAGTTTTGGATACCATTTTAATCTACATTTAATGTAAATCCCTTTAATTTTGATTTAATGTTAAATGTTTTAAATGTAAATCCATTTAATTTTGATTTAATGTTAAATGTTTTGATATAATGTTAAATGTTTTGATCTAAGTTTTTGATGGTTACAATCTACATTTGGCCTATTGAAGACCCCATGCGTAGACAACGGATGTGTTGCAGAAGGGGAGGTGGGGGTAGGGGTGGAGGGGGCAGGAGTGCTGGCTCTCGCCTGCCTCTTTCAATCCATGACACAGGCGAGCACCCTCCTTCGGTAAGCAGTGTTGCACAATTCCACTTCACTAGTGCTATGGTCAGACCTCGAATTACAGTGACCATTTCTGTCTTTTTTCAGGAGGAGCCCCAAGATGAAGGTGCCTCTGGTTCCAGGAATTGGCGGAGAAAGTCCACCATCCCAAACCATTAGCCCCAAGACACCAGGAAGTCGGAAACTCTTCCAGTCAAATCCAGCTCGACGAGCTCCAGCAGCGATGGGGCAAGCAATGGCAGCTCTGCCTGTGGAGAAAAATCTCAAAGACGACTCTGGCTCCTCTTCCGCTTAGGAGAGCTCCTCCCAGCACTCCAAGGGACTAGCTGATGATTCGGAGGACTACAGTTGTCCAATTGTGGAGGAGAATCCTCCTACACACATCGATTGCTAGCCTAATGTCATGTCCTCTTTAGATTTTTTGAACTTTTGTCATGTTTTGCAATCACTGTGCTTCTGAACACTCTATGTCTGCTGGTTTCCCGATATTGGGCAACGTCTTCTGGGTTGGTTTCCCGGTCATGGGCAACCCCTTTTCTATTTTTTTGATTCAAACCCCCTCTGATTGTTTTGATTTAATAAAAAAGAGTAAAGAAGTAGTTATATGTATTTATCCCTTTAATTTTGATTTAATGTTAAATGCTTTAAATGTTTTGATATAATGTTAAATGTTTTGATCTAAGTTTTGGATGGTTTCAATCTACATTTGGCCTATGGAAGACTCCCATGTGAAGTCTTGTTTTGATTTAATCAAAAAGAGTAAAGAAGTTGTACATTATCCCTTTAATTTTGATTTAATGTTAAATGTTAAATGTTTTGATATAATGTTAAATGTTTTGATCTAAGTTTTGGATGGTTTCAATCTACATTTGGCCTATGGAAGACTCCCATGTGAAGTATTGTTTCGATTTAATCAAAAAGAGTAAAGAAGTTGCACATTATCCCTTTAATTTTGATTTAATGTTAAATGTTAAATGTTTTCATATAATGTTAAATGTTTTGATCTAAGTTTTGGATGGTTTCAATCTACATTTGGCCTAGATAGAAGACTCCCATGTGAAGTATTGTTTTGATTTAATCAAAAAGTTTTTAAAATTCAAGTTATGGATGGTTGAAGTACATTTGGCATCTTAAGATTGCTTTTGATCTCTACATACTCTTGTTTGAGTGAAAAAATTTCCAATAGGAAGAACATAGCTTTTCTAGAATATATATATATATATATATATATATATCCAATACATATAACATTTTTCATCAATGCACATGTATAGAAAAGCTACTTTCAGTTGATACTAGAGCACGTGCATGTACCAAAACAATTTGTACATGTGAAAACACTTGCACAAATAACATAAGCAGCTTAATTTTTAGTTGAGTAATGGAAGTTCTAAAACATATTTAATCCAAAGAGAATAAATTGTTGGGCAGTTCAATCAAAAAAATTCCAATGGAATGCCATCTTCAATAATCCGTTCATGATCGTATTTTGACATTTTCCATTTCTTAATTTTCGTTTTTTTCTTTGATTGAACCTCTATCAACTTTATGCGTACTGCACACACCAAGTGACTATATTGACAACTTATGAAATCATTTTCATAGTCTTCAAAGTAAACAAAATCCCCACTTTGATTAGTTTGTCTGAAAAAATAACCTTTCAATATAATAGATCCTCTTTCATATTGAAATCCGTGATCATTATAGTTTTCTAATAATTTCATTTTTCATTCAGTGCAACGCATCAAATAATACTTCACATTTTCATCATTGTCAATAGGTGCAATTACAACAAAAACATCTCCTGCACAATAAAACAAACTTAACAAAATTATACATATATTTAAATTTATTTCTAGATCTTTAAATAATTAGAAATAAATTCAAATGTTACCTTCTCTAACAAGATCAGAAACTCGATCACCATCGAATGATATTGTAGCTTCCTCTGATTGCATTTCTTCAAACATTGCAACAGAAATTTTTCCCTTTGTATTTAGCTCTGTATGTTTCCAATCGTTTACATACATTTTGTTTTCACAAACGTCATTGGATGTTGTGTTGTCTATGCAAACATGACAAAAACAAGAATATTTTCTTTTATCCAATGCAAACACATTTCTAGATGACTTTGTTTCAATTGAATCCAATTTTCTAGTCCCTTTTATTCTTTCAACGTCATTTCCAATTGATCTATCTACGTCTTCGATCCCAATATGCCAGAAAAACCTTTATATGGAAAATTCAAAAAAGAATATAAATATGATATCAAAATATAATCAAAGATAATCATTGCACGATAAAATTAGATTTCCAATAAAAATTAAAATGAATGTACCTTCGCACTTCCCTTGATGGGTTAGTCTCATGGCTTAGAGAAGCGATGCACCATTGAACAACTTATTTCACGTCCACAAGTCGGCTTGCAGAGGGGTTCATTTGATATCTTTGAAGTGCTCGTTTTATGCATGTCCCTTCACCATCATGTTCTCCTTTCCATGGCCAGTCTAAATGAGATTCCAACAATGTTTAATGCAAGTTTTCTTATGAAGACAACACAATCAAAAGAATGATAGTGTAGATTTGAATTGACCTACACATCCGTCTGACCATATCCAATGTTCATTGAATGTTATTCCACGATTTTTCAAGGAATCATAAATTTTTCCAAAACAATGTTGTACAAAATATGTATCATGTGTATGATCGTCACTGATAGAAAAATGATATTCTTTAATGATATGTCGATTTTCACTCATGCTTTCTATGTGATCGATGTTTTTTTTCAGCATGTCTATATAGAATATGGACGAGCATGGAGACTTGGTTAGAATGATAGTATTCACACTGAATTTCTTTTTGTGGAACAAATGTGTAGTTTTCTGCAAAATCAATCACTAACAAAATGGTCCCTGGTGGAAAAAATTCACGAGATTTTTTGAATTGCAAGTTGTCTTGCCATCGAGATCTATGGGAATGCTTGGTGTATTTGTAAATTTCTGCCTCAAACTTTCTCAAAAAGTCTATCACAAAAATTTCGTCTTCTCGTAATTCAATTCTTTTAACACTATTTGCACCTTGAATCGATGTATGGATATATTCATATCTCTTCCATTTCAATTTCATGTTGGAAAATGATTGATCATTTATATCAGTACGATATTTGTTTTGAAATTTAGTCAAATTTCCACAATCATCGCATTTTTTACCACCAACACATTTCTTTTTGTAAAATAGTTCATCGCATTATCTTTCACATAGAATTTGAGATATGAAATCATGGATAGTGGAAGGAGGAGGTGAATCCTTCCATAATGTTCTACAAAAATCAAGGAATGTGTCATAATATAACTCAAATTCCACATGATAATGACAACAAGTGTCGCGTATGGTGATAGGTTTTACATACCATGGTTTTTGTTGAACAAAAGCACTGATTGAAACATGAATTTCACAATTCTCTTCGTTGAACTTGTTTAATAACTCTATATGAGTGGTTTCCAAGAAATATTTTTCATGTTCTTCGTACTGATTTCGTGCTATTCTTCTTCGCATCACATGCTTTGAAGTTGGTGAAGCACGTGAATTGTTCTTCCAATATTCATATATTATTTTTTTAACATTTTCTCCAAGTCTATCTTTATATGGTTGCCTACAAATATCTCTCCAACAAGCGAGTTCATCATTTACATCTATTTGTAGCCGAAATTTCCGATGTTTGTGCAAAGTTTTTCATGAGGTTCCTAATGCTCGTGCCATAGATGTTACCAAATGATTCTCTTTAGTACTTGATGAAACCATTGCCATATGTATTCCTCTACGTATAATTGAAACATTTTTCTGTCTAGATCTCCTAATTGAATTTATAGCACTACTTATATTTTGTATCACATTTTCCTTCATTTTTTTTTTATCTTTGGTTGATTTTCGAATACCCAGTAGTGTCATAGCTTCTTTTAATTTCCTTAATGATAGGAGACCTTTCAACATTTGAGCTTGAACTGTCACCTGCTCCTTTATGAAATACGTTTCAAAAATGCGGTTAACACGATATCGTATATAATGGTCAGGTTTTTTATCTCCATATGTGTGACTGTCAACATTTTCTAACATCTCATCATCGACACTGATTTCATTTGTACATATTCGAATAAATAGTACATAATAAGTTTACATATTCAATAAATAACTAAATTAATAAATATATGTATAAAATTTCAATAATACGTGCATGTGTTCAATATATATATATATGTACATACCTTGTGCTTCAATTTATTCACTTGAATTTCTTTCAATATTTTCACCATCTTCAATCATTGGTTCAATATCTCTTTCACTTTATCTTTCAAAATTTTGTATCTCATCATCAATGTTTTGAGGAATATTTCTCTCTGTTTACATTGCAAAATATTTTTCTTGAATTAATTCATCAAATAAAAATTAAGCTTCACATTTTACACTAGGAAAATTTTAAATATATCAATAGATCATAATATTTACATTTACATACCTGCTTCATATTCTAGTTGAGGTTGATTTTCCCCTTCAATATTTGAGAGTGCTTCTATCTTTCTTTTGCGAGATTGTCTCATCTCTTCTCTACGTTCCTAGGGTCTCTTTTTCGATCATATTTTCTCGCACAATTCCTTCGATTTCCCAATATAATAGAGTATGAAGTTCAAAAATTTCCTTCAAAAATTTGGACAATAACTCAATTAGAAAAAGCATCACAAAAGATTTAATTTAAAAAAAACTCATTTTAAAATTTTTGCAAAAAATACATACTCCAATCCCAAACACTAACTTTAAAAAATCCGAGAAAAAAATGTCTTATAAAAATGAAATGAAGCTCAAAAGATTTACTTCAACTCAAAGCACGTACTCCAAAAATTCAAAATTAAGCCCAAATCTATACTTTCAAAAAAAATGAAGAACAAAAAACATCCAAAAAAATGTATCACATACCTCCAAGAAATGTCCTTTGAATGTACGTCCAAGAAAATTCCTCCATAGCCGAACTTCTGCCTACTTTTACTATGGAGTAAAAAAAAGGACATTTCTTGGAGGTAAAAAAAAGTTCCTCTTTGAGACTCCCATCACCCTTGTTATTTTATATGGATGTGAGGTTTTGGGTTGCAGTATATCTAGAAAATAATGGAGGAAGACATAGTTGATCCAAAAGAAATTTATAACCTACAACCTCAAGATTAAAGGAAATAATCCACACCCAATCCTCTTGATTGATGCTAGAATTTCCCCCATTGAAATCATGGCTATGGTTATGTATCTCATGTATAATAAGAAGCTATACACCATTTTATCCAAAAACCCTCACCTTCGACTCAAGCTAGGTTGGAATAAAGATGCCCAGTCTTGGCTATACCACCAGGGGATAAAATATGAGATCATATTGGAGAATAAGCATAATATTAAAAACAACATTACTTCCAAATTTAAGGGCAAGTTGTGGGATGATAAGGATTTAGAGGGGAAAATGAAGCTAAGGTATTATAATGAGGTGATCAACCCCAATCTTGATAACAAGAATTATCTTTCTATCTTAAATAGTGCTAAGAATAGAATGAACATTGCCAAGATAAGAACTAATTCTCATGATCTTCAAAGTGGAATCGGGCACTGGTCAATTCCCAAAACACCTTAGGATGAAAAATTCTGGAACCTTTGTGATACTAAAATGTTAGCCTCACTCTCACCTCAAAAAAACAATAATAAGTCTAAAATATTAAAAAATAATTAAAATCATGAAAGTTGGATTTATTCCAACTTTTCTAGATTGGGTTTGTTCCTCAAACTAGGGAGTTTGTTTGGGTTTAGTTGGTTGAGAGATTCTCTCCAACTAGTTAGGCTCCTAGATTAGTGTGTGGTTGAGATATTCACTCAACCAAAGTGATTGTGCCCAAGATAGACACACTATCTTGAGACATTCTCCTCATGTATTTATATTTGTATCATTAACATTATTTGGAAGAGAGAGGAATACAATACTTTGTGGCTCTGAATCCTTTTCCACCAATTTTTTGTCTCTCATATTTTATTTGTGTTCATTTAATTTTATTCATTGTGGTATCATAGCCACTAGTTTGAAGAGTCATTGTTGCTGTTCGAGAGCACATACCTTGATATCTCTTTCTTGTGATTCGATGTGGGAGAGATACTGAGCGATGTATTCATAGAAAAGTTGTCATGTTGCTGAAGGCTAGGAAGGCACTGCGATTACTAGAAAGAAGTTTTTTCGTCTTGTTGGAGCAATGAAGAAAGTTGGACATGCTTTCTCCTCCAATTTGGTAATACCTATTACCATCTTGTATTTCATCGAAATCTATGGATTGAACACAATTCCTTCCACTTGATGTATGAGGCTCGTTTTTTAATTCTTAAAAGAGAAGTAGGATGTGCAAACAACACTGGTGGAATAAACCCCTTGAATGATTGTAAGCATGCATTATGGCAATTAGAAAATCCTCGTACATGCCTTCCGATTCAGAGACTGCGATGCAGCCATGATGTACACCATTAGAATAAGTCTATTGTGTTTTTTATATTTGTTGGGAGGAGCACACATGTACATCAGTCAATCCAAAGGAATTTGTGGTGCAAAAGAATCTGTTGCGCGCACACTTGCGATCATGATCGCTGTTGGAGATGTCATTTTCATGTTTGGAGGTGGAGTCGAGCTCAGGACTTCGGAGGTCATTCTGTGCATACAACCAACTGTGAATTCCAAATAGAAGCTGTTGGTGAGGTAAATTCCCTCTGCGGGCATAGGCGATCCCACTAGCCATAGAGTGGGTCTAGCCATAAACAAGACAAGCTATAGTTTTGATTCCTAGTTAACGAGTGGATGGAGATTCGATAGGTGACTTACCGAAGGTCCTATGTTGTTGTTGTCGAAAAGAGTGGCTCGCTCCTCGCTCCTGGCCTGGCAGATCACGATCCGCTCGCTTTCACGCTCAGACACCTTCACACACACAAGAAACAACGACAATATACAACACACTAACTCACATTCGTAACTATGAGTCAGTCAAAGAGGACTAAATCAATTGCATTACATAAACAACATAACACAATGATGGAACCAACAACATAGTCAAGTATATTAATAAATGAAAAGAAGAGTACAACCAAGATTCGATGTTGCGGTCTCCTCCAACAGGGTTCAAGCAGAGCGTGTCTCACAAAGGCTCATTGGGAATTTAGACGGGTTCTCTCCATGGAGTTCTCCTTGGTTCTACCTTCTCAATAGAAATTACTCAGCTATAGTATTCTTCTCCAAGTTTAGCTCCTTGGCTATATGTTCAACTAGCTTTCATAAGAGAATAAGGCCTGTTTATATAGAGGGAGAGGGAGAGGTTAGGATCCCTATAATTATGGAAGGGAGGCCTATCTCTAAGGAGTGTTTCATGGGAGGTGAAAACCACTGCCTAAAGAGAGAGATCCATGGCTAATCACCTTAACCACTTCTAGTGACTCATCCTTGAGGTGGTTAGAAGGAAACTTCCGCCTCTAATTTTTAAAAAAAATTCCTAAAACAACTTGGCGTGGGGGCTGCACTGAGACAGAGCGCTAGGTGGCGCGGGGTCTAGTGCAAATCTCCCACATCGGTGCAAGGGGTGAACTAGCTATTCACGCCAAGGCCAAAACATAGGTTTTGTGTGATTTTTTAAGGAAATGTCCAACAGGAGAAATGATGTCCTTATGCAAAAAGGATGAAAAGAAGGTGTTTGCAAAGTATGACACTGTTCACAAGTCACGGGAATGACCCTCCAATATGTGGGACGAGGGATTGCAGGGACGGTGACAAAATGCTGTGTAACAGATGCCCCTTAAAGCATGAGGTCCGAGAGAGAGGGAAGGGTGACATGCTTTATGAGAACGCGTTTGACCCAAACACTGCTGTCAGAAAACCTGCAAGTACAAATACAACTGATATCTCTGATACATGATATGTGGCATGGGCGTAGCCATCCATAATAGAGTACATAAAAAGTGAGATCCGAGGTATGGATGCAACCATCCATCAATAAGGATCAACAAATAGACTCAGGTATGGTCGCAGCCATCCAATCAGAAGAGTCATGTAATAAGTCATAGTAATCCACAAAGAACCCGCAGCCTGGATTTCATAAAAAAAAACCCAGGGTCTTGCGCTCCATCTTGACCCGAACAAAGTACAAGTTCGAGCATGCGAATAGATGAGTTGAAGTCGAACATGCAGGAACATCGTCTGATTACCAGCCAACAATGAGAGCTGTTAACAGACGTGAGAGAAACCACCAATGATGACAATGGCTCTCAAGGTACAAATGGTACAATCCACAGAATGTGAACAGTGATCTGGCGTCGAACACCCGCAGAATCATCTGATTGAAGGCCAATGATGTGAACCTTGCGACGGATGCAAAGAACTTTCCATTAAGGCATGTAGGCTCCAAGGTACCTGAAGGGAGTTTGTAGATCAACTTCCTGGAAAATGAGCTGAAGTCAACAGGAAGCGACCTGGTCGAAGGAGGGCCATGATGTTTCCCACATCATCGACACGAGACAAAGGAATATGATGATTTGCAAATCAATACCAACAGAGAATCAGAGGGAGGTTGAAAATTGCAGAGGCAAAACTTCTCTTGAACATATTGGTTGCACGACATTGGATTTGGCAGTATTTGACATCAAGGGATCTGAGGTCATGGTGACGTGGCAAAGAGAAGATGAACGGTCAAAAGAGATTACCCAAACCCATGGAGGCAAACAAATGACGAAGTGAGATGTCCCCAACTCGACACGAATGCAGACAAGTGCCATGTTCAAGAGAAAAATATTGCCGAATAAAGTCTGGTTCCATTTCCCCCCACCATTTCTGGCAAGTACCTCAATTATTTTTGTAAACAAGCTTGAAGGGGATAGCATATGCTTGCGATGTAAGTTTTTCCTTCGGACAAATCCAACCTAGTACATTTTACGAGCGCTAGGAAGGAGGAACTCGAGTAATGTCATAATGACGAAGTCTGATGTCATCAATTTTTAACGAGTCTGACAAATGGAGAACTCGACATATTTTCATGTTTAGAGAGTTTGAAAAGAAAACAGAAAATAAAAATCCAGCAAGGCCCTTTTCGTAAATAGTCTCTCAGATCCGAAAAGGTAGAAAACAACATCCGAGAGAACCTCTTAGTCATGATAGGCTAAGGTATTCTTTTTTCATAAATAATCTATCCCAGCTCGAAAAAGGGGTAAACGTATACTGGGTAGATATCGTTTTGTAGCCATTTAACGAGTTCGAAACGACAAGAGTATCGACGATCTTTTCAATTTTCGAGAGTCAGAAAAGAGCTGAAAGATGACTCCTCCTGGAGGAACGTGTGGTATTAAGGGTAGCTACTGGTTTTGGTAATGGTGGAACTTCTCAGAACAAGTAAAGTTCAAGAGGCTGGCTAACAAGACCACTCATTGCAGCGGTTCCTCAGGAATGGGTGAAACAACCAAGTGAAGGCATATGATCGGCCAAGCAGATAGTGACAATGGAGTGAGAAAACCAAGGCTCATCTGGCAAAACAGGCTGATAAAATGGAAATCATGAGAGGTAAAATGGGAATGGTTTCATTTTTATACAAGCTTGAAATTAGGAAACTCTGCTTGAAGTTGGTTTCATTTTTACACAAGCTTAAAACAAAGATAACCTATGCTTGAAAATTTTTGCATGCCCCCAACATGGTGACTCAATTCGAGGTACATGCCCCCCAAGCTTGAATCCATATGAAAGGCAGATGGAGTGAAGGTTCAAATATGAGGTCAAGTGAAAGACTCGACTGGGATTTTACGAGATCGTATCAAAGACTCGAATTGAACAGGAACGTGTTTCATTGTTTTAACGAGGTTGAAACATTAAAAGAACTATCCTCATGACACCTTGTTTCATTTTTTAAGGAGCTTGACACAAGACAATGAACTCTGCTTCGTAGACCTTGTTTCATTTTTTAAGGAGCTTGACACAAGAAAATGAACTCTGCTCCACAGACCTTGTTTCATTTTTTAAGGAGCTTGACACAAGAAAACGAACTATGCTCCGCAAACATTTTACCATGATGAATAAGAGGTCATAGATTCCAAGAGGTTCACATCTGATGGGAGAACAACATTTTGAAAATCAGGACCCAATGTCCCCAGCACACGATGCACAATGGCACTATCACTGGATGTGGGCATGGGATAGGTAGCCACATAATTAACCTGCAGCGGGGAAGATACAATCGATGGATAAAGACCTAGAAGGGACAATGGTGGACCAAATTTCACGTCAGGACCAAAGAATGAAAGCTGATCAATGGTCACGATCCAACCTTTGTGTGGAAAATAAATCACATGAAAGAGGGAAGAGACAACCGCTCCCATGACATAAGTATAGTCGCGGCCCAAGAGTAAATTAAAATCCAACGGGTTTGGAACAACCATCACATCTATATAGACGGTTTTCTCTCCCAAAGTAACAGGAAACTTCAGAAGGATCCCTAACGGTTGACTGGTTCCTATGTTAAATGCCAACATATTCTGCGTAACAGGAATAAGCAGTGGAGAACCAAAATATTGCCAAGTAGTTGAAGAAAAAACACTAACAGACGCGCCTTCATCTATCATGGTGCTAGGTACGACCACATGGGAGGCTTGTACTGTGATCTCAAAAGGCACATAAGAAGGAAGGCGGTATCCTGCAAATCGACTCCAATCGAAGGAAGCGACCAAAATACTTGGAGGAGGTACCATCGAACTGAGATGGTCTTCCCCCGGTGTTACCGGAGCAAGAGGAGCATCCTCCTGGACATCCATCATGGGAGTAAAAGGAGCAACTTCTTGAATCACAGGGACGGGATGATCTTTCTCCAAGTTCGAGGAATCCGAAGAAATAAGAGGAACATGAGGGGGATGAGATCCATCCTCGACGGAAAAGACATAATGAACCATAGGTGGGATCTGTTAGTGTCAGCCTTAGCAGCCTTCCACCAGTGATCAAACATGCTCTTACAAAGTGATTTTAAGATGTCAAGGTCAAATTTTGTCATTTCAATAAGTCTTCAAGCAAAATTTGGTCACTAGGTATTAGGTTTAGAGTTCGCTTTTAACTCTTTTCAAAGTTGTCCAAATGTCGGTCCATGTCACCATTCAGCTGAGTGTACCATCATTCAGAGGGTTTTCATCATCATGTCAAGTTCCATTGGGTCATTTTACAGCTTGTTCATG
Source organism: Pinus albicaulis (assembly GCA_034641835.2). Classification (NCBI taxonomy): domain Eukaryota; kingdom Viridiplantae; phylum Streptophyta; class Pinopsida; order Pinales; family Pinaceae; genus Pinus; species Pinus albicaulis. The sequence continues at coordinate 932,375,151 of CM076569.1, read as the reverse complement.
CTTCAGTTGTGCCTAGGTAAGGTTCATTTCCCTCTCCTAGGGTTTTGGAGGTAATTTCTCTTGGATGGTCAAATCATCGGCAAAACTTGTATCCTGATGTTCATACACCTTCCCTTATCCTTAATGTACCTTATTAAACATTTCCCATCACTGAGATCCCCCAAATTCCTCATTTTTGCACAAACCCTAGTTTCTTGCTACAACTTGGCAATTTTCTAGGCTAGGCCTGTGTTTTTCCCTTTTGGACCCCTTCCCCTCACTCAATCTATGAAATTCCACTTTCCCCTGCTTCCTAACATCCCTCCCTACTTCCTAAAATTTTATCAAGAATTTAGAAACCCCTTATCCCCTTCATTTCGCTTCATTTCGACAAATCCCTTGTTCCACACATCGGGATAGGTTTCACTCAAATGATGTTTCTGAGAAATAAAAGATGAATTTGAGAAAACCGAGAGAGGTTTTTTTCCAAAATAGGCCAAGGAAGAAAAAAATCCTTCACTTTTTACACAGGTGTCATGGTTTTAGAGAAATGTCAAAAATACAATCGCCTCGGGAGAATTGATGCACCTCTAAAGTGACCTTGGGAAAATCAAGATTTCTCCTAGCATGGTTGGCCAAATGACTTTCTTGATTATTCAAATAATAAATATAAAAAAATATCTTTCCAACTAGCTATCATGAGCTCAATTTGGAATTCAGGAAGTGCCTAAAAATCACCTCCAAAGTGGCACGACGCATTGAGTTTTTGGGCGCGGCGCATAGAGAAATTTGGCCCCATTTTCACTCTTCAACTCAGAATTTCGCCCAATTTTGACTAGTTTCAATTTTTGATGTAACTCTTGATTTATATTGATGTAATTTCATGATCATGATGTAAATTTGGCTCATTTTTACTTGTTATAGAGGATTCATTCACTAAAAGGTGAAAATTAAATGAATGAATCAGTTTCCTACCATATAGAGGCAAGTTGTTTGATTGCTTAGATTTCAGTTCCTAGTTTAGAATTGGTTGAAACAGCTCCTAGAAGGATGAGCTCGACCCCTAGAGGCATGGGGAGGGGTTAGGATGGTCTATATTATGTATTTTCTGAGTGATTTTTCAGGGTTGGATACTTGGGAAAAGTTTGGCACTTCATTGTACATACACCTCTGCATTTTTGGCAAAGGAAAGACCAGGGTTTTGCAGCACTTGTTGGGATCCTTGTGGCTCCGAGTTTTGATGATGTTTTTCTCCATGTAATTGTAATTTCATTAATGTTTTATGTATGCCATTTCCCTTCTCTTTTCTTCTGAAGTTAAACAAATGAGTAACTAAGGTAGAATTCATTAGTTTGCTAGTGCTCTGCCTTAAAATTTTGTTTAGTTTTATGTGTTTTCATCTGTTTGAAGAAGGTCCTTGCATCTTCCTGCCCTCTTCAGCTCCTCAACAGTATTTTCCATCCATTCATTGAATCTAAGACATCAAAGTCATTTCCTTCCCTGCCCCAACTTGAACTCTGCAAGAATTTGGCCTCATCCCCAAGCCCAAAATTTCCTTTCCCTTTTTCCAACAAAAAACCCTAAAAATCATTTCAAACTCCTTGATTAATATACCTAGCCTAAAATTAGCACTCATTTCAGTTATCTCAAGCCCTATTGATTAATTTTCACTGAGATTGACCCAGAGAGAGCCCTCTCCTATTCTGGTAGGGCTAGCTTCCAGACTGAGCGTGGTTTGATGTTACCCTGAACTCTGCCTTCCTTCAGCCTAAGGCGGATTTGGGCTATAACAGGATCAAGTCGACCGATTCCACGTCCAATGGTTGGTCGGGAACGGCTTCCTGAATTTTAATTTTCAGGGGAGCGAGATCGACCAAGGATGACTCTTGACCGATCGTGGAATCAACTAGTGGAGGAATCGAAGAAAGTTTATGGTAACCAGCCGGAAGTGTAATATCCCAAAATAGGGATTTTCTACACTATTGGGAATATCTTAAGATATTCCAAATATGGAGATCCAAAAAATAGGCTCATGTGATGTGTTAAAAAAACACATAGCCATCAAATGAGTGAAACAACAACAAAAGAAGAATGTCTACACATTCCCAAGTGGGGAAAATGCAGATATTAGACCCTAAAAATGTTATTTCTGGAGATATACATTTTTACTGGGTAAAATAATGCTAGTTTCCATTAGCATATGATGTTAGGCCCTCACATACAAAAGGGGATCAGAAAGAAATCCCTTTTGATATGTTAAATAGACCGCCCAGCTTCCTGTCAGCTCAAAAATAACCAAATCCCATGACTTGAGTTATGCAGAAAAAGACTGAAGCATGTACAACGTTATTTTATCAGGGTTTCTACAGTATAATGATAAAATAAAATGGATCTGGAACTTTATAGAATAATATGCCAAGAAAACAGAGATCTGACCTCCTTATTGCATTATAAAGCTAACCTGGCAAGGGTTTCATGAAACACATGTACAATAAAGAGCAGATCTGAATATTCAGCTCAGAAAATGCAGTCTTACTACAACATTACAGAAATATAGCTGAATAATACAAAAGAGGGATGAAGATCCCTTCCTCTAGCTTTCCGGGAGAAGGGTTGGCCCTTTCCCTAGGAAACTAGCTCAGAAACAAGGGTCTTAACCCTGCTGCAACAAATCTATGCAAAATGATGCAGTTCCTGCAAGGGACTGTGCTGTAAGAGATGAGAACCACTTTGTCCTGTTGCCAAGATATGAAATGTGCTCAGAAATATTCCTAGCTGATTTCTCAAGAGAAGGAAGGCACCTTCTATTGAGAAACAGACCCAAAAGCGGTGTAAGGATCCTCCACTACAACACCCTGCAACTCAGCAATATTCTGCTATAGAAATAACACTGGGACTAAATAATGACGCTTGGCCTTGAGCTTGGATGTGGAGAAATACATGACAAGCTCTCCCAAGTGGCCTCTCAAGTGAAGAGGTGGGATTCCCACTCGGGAACACCCAGTGCTACCCTACTAAACAGCAAGAGGAAGCCAAGTCTAAATAGACAAGATCAGAAGATCAAAATACCAAAGCATTCTATTCCACCTACAGTGCAGTATCCCTTAGTGACTGCATTATTTTCAGAGCACACTTGCAGTGAGGGTTTGTAGTGTTGATTGGAGAGTGAGATCTTAAGTGATAGGATCAACCTTCACTTAGAAGATCCATTGGAGGAGATATACTTCAGATTGATCATCATCTTCAGCCATCTCTATCTAGTTCCAGTTTTGAGTTGCAGCTGCTGCCCAACAACTCCGACATTTTTGCCATTTTGTATATTTTAGCCAATGCTTCTCAATATTGTTGTATTATTGTTTTCAGGGGTTGAGAGATTGCTCCCCCATATTTCTTGAGCCTCATATTTTCATATCATTCTATTATTATCTATTATGATGCAGTGTCTCTTATAAACTGCGTCCTCTTAGCCTGCAGAAATACATGTGTAGCAGTGTTTCTCTATTTTCATGTACATGTCCCTTTGAGGCTGCATTGCTTTGCTTGAGTGACTATTTCCTCAAGGATTTGTATACCATTTCTTCTATAATATACATTTTCTGGCCATCTACATCTTCATGTGCCATGGTTTATAAAAGTAACGCTGTTGCTCCATTATATGTGCTTGCAATTATTGCAGTCCCTTCATCGGGCATTTTTACAAGACAAATAGGTGTGGGAGACCTGTTTAACCCACCTAGAGGGATTTATTTTGACCCACCTCTTGGATTTCAGTCTTATATGTATTGATCTAAGGGATCCAGGTCTTGGTTTCAAATCTTGTAGCAACCATTCCTGGAAAATACGTTTTCCAATCATGCCTTGCTAGCTGTTCCAGATTTGGGACATTACAGTGGTATCAGAGCAAGATCTTTGGCTAAGCTTGTGGACTTCAAGCCAAAGTGATATAAAGAAGAGATCAAGATGATGAAGAAGATGAGCTTGCTCTCATCAGTTTTCAGTTCCAGAAAGGACCTCTCCAAGGAGGTCAAGAAGATTGAAGAAATAGAAGAGGAAGGACCATGCACTTCCTATTACAATCAAGAAGAAGACAATGAGCATGGGAGATACTTGGATCATCTGATTCTAAGTAAGTATCTTGTTGAGTACAAATCTCAACCTAGAGCCTTCGAGAAGACTCTAGCTCTTCTGCAGTTCATTTAGTTAAAGGAAGAGAGGAGATCCTGCAACAAGAGAGAAATCAAAGGTAATAGGTTTCTATTGCCTACATATGATGGATCTTATACACTAAGATATTAGGCAAGGAAGCTTAAGGCATTCTTCCTACTACATCTAGTGGTAGAGGGGGAGGCAGTAGAAGTTGCAGCGCTGCACTTGGAGGGTGAAGCCAATGTTTGGTGGCTTAGCCACTTGAGCCATGTAAGGGTGAATACTTTTGTAGAGGTCACTCAAGGGTTGATTAGAACCTTTGATGAAGAGATATCAGAGGAGAGAAGGCACACACCACCATGGGAGGAGACATGTACCATCTCTGTCATAGCCTTGGAAGAGCAGCCTTCCACATCTGCAAATGGGGCAGCCATTTCATTGGAGGAAAGAACTATTGCAGCCATATAAGGAGATCTGAAGTTCCATCAAGGTATGAATGAAGTTCCACTTTCTATTTCAGAAAATCTTTTTTGTAGGAGTTCATATTTAAATGACCAAGAATCATCTTACACTGCTAACCTAGAGCAGGAAGATTGCACTGTGCTGTGCAACATGGAAACATTCAAGGAGGAAATAAACCATCATCCTCATGAGCCATTTTTGGATTTCATATCACACTTGAGGTTGGGGTTTGAAGACTTGGAGGGCAAGATGGAAGATAATATACATCTTGAAGTGAGAAACTCTTTCTCCTTTCTAGATGACCCTTTCTCAATGAGCTCCTCTCAGCTCAAAGAGAAACTCCTACTTTCAGAAAATCCAAGACCTCATTTTGGAGGACTATTGTTGAGAAGGAGATCTCATGGAGAGATTTCATTAGAGGTGCACTTCAAAACATCATGGAGTGCAAGGATTTTCTTCCTTTCTCACACTTGAATCTTCATGGATTCAAGGAGGAGCAGATAGAAGATGGAGGACATATTAGGATGGATAACATCTCTCATGCTTGTGTTGGACATTCCTTGAGCCACACACATCATTATGGGAGGTTTGTGCCTGCTACCTATTTGGGTCCTTATGGGATCAAATTTATCCTTGAGAATATTGCATTTCAAAATCGCATGAAGTGCAAAGACAGGAATGTGATTTGGGAGGATGGTAGCTCTCATGGGAGGGGTGCCAAGATGAAGGATGGAAGGAGACATCCACAATTAGTTGAGTGGATGTAGATCATGAGCAAGAAGCTGGTAAGTTACTTGAAAATTTATGATACCAGGCAGTAGGAGGCTTGGCTGTGCTGGTTACTCTTGAAAGAGTTTGGTCATCATCCTCTTTCTAAGGGTATGTGGCAGGATGCTTGCATCTTTGAGCAGCAGAGAGTATGGATGCATGGTGTTGGTATGATCTTCATATCATTCATTATGTTTCTATCACATGAGTTGTATGATGGAAGTATGGGGAGGCAACAAAATATTTTGTTGCTTTGCTTGTTCTTGGGAGAGCAAGATCATATTTTCTCTCACACTTTGCATGATGTTGTAGGAGGAGGAGATGACATTATCTCCTTGGCCATAGATGATCAAGAGGTACTTCCACCTTTGGAGGAACTTCTTATGTGTAGCAGCATTATGGGAGAATCTTTGACAAGGATCATGTCAAAGAATGGAGCTATGAGTTGGCAAGAACTTATTTGCATGGGCCAATAGCATTGTCACTTGGGAGCTTGGGGTTATTGATGGAGTATCCCCAAGATCACTTCACACTTGATGCACTTGGTGGACAAGGAGGATGTGAGAATTATGGAGTAGTGGATGGAAAAACCTATTACATTGGTATGATCTTACTTGCTATGGTCTTCCTAACTTGGATTTCCAAGTATAAGTAGGGTGATCTTCATGCAACATATGGTTCATTCCTCTTCATGGGAGTGTGTCATACCACTATGGAGGAGTGTTACACAGTAATTTGTCACCGTCCCTGCAATTCCCCATCCCGCACAATTGGAGGGCTCATTCCGTGACTTGTGAGCAGTGACATAACTTGAAACCACTTTCATGACATTCCTCTGAACATGAGCTTCCATTGCCCTGAAGACAACTCCTTGTGAAAAGCCCTAAAAACACCCCTTTTTGCATTGGCACGGGAAGCCAGTTCAGTACCCGCGCCAATGGGGGAAATCCTTCAAATAGGGCACGCCAATTGGTGCTCTATATCAGAGTCGCACTCACGCCAGCCATTTTAAGGAGTGTTTTTAAAAAATAAATGGCGGAAGTTTCGTCCTAACCAATTCATAAAATGGTATCTAATTTGAGTTGGGTGGTTTGGCTTCGGATCTCCATGTAGAGGAAGTGGTTTGCCACCTCTCATGGAAGCTTCCTTGAGGATAGGGCCAATCCCATGATTATAGGGATCCCAACTCCCCTTCCTCCATCTATAAAAGCTTGCTCATCTCCTTTGCAAGCTAGTCTCCAAGTTCCAAATATCCATCAGAGCCTTATGCTGCAAGAGCCTTGATTCATTCCCTTAAGGCCGAATCCAAGCAAGGAGATTATTGTCGAGACATCCGGAGAGAGAGGTTTGTCCCATCCCCGACAGGATTTTTCGAGACGTGTTCCGCTGGCGACCCTCCGAAGGAGAATTCAGCATCCGAGCCAGGTTGTATCCTCCTTTGATTGATTAATAACAAGTGACTATTGGTTATGGTTCCACTCTTGTTGTTGATTATGATGATGAGTTATGTCTTCTCTGACTGACATATAGTTGCATATACTGGATTTTACGCTTGCATTTGTTGTGTTTCTTGTGCGTATAGGTGTTCTGTCACGGAGATCGTGAGGATTGTGATCTGCCAGAGCTAAGGAACGGGAGCGCTACTTTCTCTACAAGCGACAACGTTGGATTCCAGGTAAGCCTTCATCGCTAGTCGGTTTATTTGCAATTAGGAACCTGCACTATAGCGTGTGACGATTGTTGCTAGACCCGGTCTGGGCTAGTAGGGATCGCCTCTGTCCGCAGAGGGGATTTACCTCCACAACAAATTGGCGACTTCGCTGGGGAGCTTGTTGTTGTTCTGCTTTGTAAGCTACAGACGGATCCTGAAGTTAGCCAGATAGCCTTTGAAACGATATTTCTCTACATTAGCGAAGTAGATCAAAGTTGCTTCAGTCAATATCCAGTTTAGTTTATGAACTGAACACTTGGAGTATTGTCTTGTCTTTTCAGTTGTTTCTCGATTCTGCTTGCTTGATCGGCTCTTTTGGCTGGCTCTTTTTATGATTTTGGCTTTTTGTCAGCTTGATCATCACTGGTCTGCTTGTTGGGTTGCCTATTTTTATTTTTTCCATAGCAAACTTGACTGGCGCGCTTTACATCCTGACAGTCGCGTCCATTGGTGCAGGTTGCTAGTGTATTACCCACGCCAATTCATTTCTGGCGCTAGTTTCAGCCTCAGTCGCGCCAATCCTGTGAGGTACTAGGGTTTGCTCTGTTCTGAGCTTCCTGAGCTTGATCATTGTGCTTGGTCTTGTTTTTTCGACTGCTTGAGTGTTCTGGAGCCTTGTTTGACTGGCTGTGACCTTCATCCTTTGGTTGTTTGCCTGTTTCCATCGATTTCACATTCTATCCCTAGGGCATCTAGGTGCTCTTATGTGTTGAGCCTCCCTTGGGAGTTTTTGGTTTCCATTTGTTCAATCAACCTTTTGATTGCTCCTCTACATTCGTTTGGCAGTTTTTTATCAGTTTATTGCATTATTTGAGTGATTGTTCTCTTCTTCATTCGAGTTTCGCTTTGTCTTTCTTAGGGCCTAGATTACATGGTTCGTTTGAGTCTTTGGGATTCTTTTGGTTTTGAGGGACTGTTTTGTCAATTTGGAGATCTGATTGTGTGTTTGCATTGAGTGAGATTTGTTTGTTTTTCTCTTTCCTCATCACTTCTCAAATTGCTCTTTTCATTAGTTTTCATTTTGTTTAAGTGCACTTTGCTATTAAACATTGAAAATACAAAAAATCTCTTTTGCTTTCGATTAGTTAGTGCAAATTAAAATCTTTTCAGTGTTATTAGTGATTAGTGACTTTGAGAGAAAAGTTTTTTGGTTTCCATTAGCTACATTAGAGACTTCATTGGTTGTTCTATGATCATTTTATTATTATGTGAAAAGCTCTTAACTGTCTTGTAATTAGCTTTCATCGAATGAAATGATATACTGTGGCATATAGTGTGCATTTAGGAGATTTCAAGACATAACACTCGCTAGGGCTTGAAAATTGAAACGTAATTGAAGATAAACATTAAAATTTATTCAATTTACACTAAGGCAACATTGAAACATTAACGCAACATTTAGTGGTCTAGGCTAGAGACGTGTTCCAGCTTGTGTCTTTAAACCTAGTAGCTGTCGTTCGCCTCTTGGCTTTAGACAGCACTAGTACGGACTTGTGCTCCTCGTACCGTCGAGTATATAAAGGGAGACCCCACTAGGTTTCTATCCTTTATCCATAGGAAGCCGAGTCTGCCGCCCTTTACCCATGATACACCAGACATAGCATTTGGGGAGATTGCCTGCACGTACGTTAAGTCCTTGGTTGATTTCTCTTTCATTTTGAAACCAAGGTGTATATTGCAGTTCACGGTTATTTGGTACACCCTTTGCCTAGTATTCCTGAGTAGTCATTTGATCTTTTCTGACTCTTTAAATTTGAAAGGATTACCAAGCGCTTGTCCTTTCACGCTTGTTTCAAAACTGAAAGAGATAGAGTCATCTTTGATCCGTTTCTCGACTCTTAAAACATGAAACGGTAAAGTTTCTAGGTTTCAATGTGGTAAAATAAATCACCCACGATCACACGCCCTTTTAGATTTTTCTTGTTGGCCATTTGATTGTGTGTCTTGACTCTTTTTCAGCCCGTGTGTGTTGTGCTTGATCTTTTTTCATTGTTGTCATAGTGGCGGAACCATCCGTTTCGTCTACTGGTAGTCCATATATGGATGATTTATCAGAGGTTTCTCAATCCTTTGTCGAACCTCAGCAGCGCATTGTTTTCGAGGTTCCCAACGAAGGACCAGTTCTGTTTGAGCTTCCCTTCGAAGGAACAGTTGAGTTCAATTGGCCCTTTTCCAACCCTTGGTCTGAATTTGGAGTAAGGGAAGATTTCCCTCCTCTTACATCGGGTTCGCCTTTTATAGCTGCTGTTTTTCCTCATAGTCCTCACCGTCTGTTACAAGATCTAGCGGTAGGTTCAAATATGAGTGATTCTCCTATTGAGGAAATCCCCACGTCTGGTGAATATTACCAGTTATTCCCTCGACAGTTATTTCCAGAAGACAACCCTGAACCATCTGTTATGTCATCACCCGGTCCCTCATTACCAGCAGGGTATAGATCCTTGGGTCAGATTATTGCCGCCGCTGCCTCTATGGGGGTATCAGCTCCTTCTACGAGGCCGATTGTTCCTTCATTGGGGATGTCTCTGCGGACACCTGTCACGTCATCCCCTTAGGTCACTTATGTACCCGTCAGGCCCACCGTTTGTGTGGCTGCATCTACACCTGCTGTTACCACTCAGTCCATAAGGACCACATCCCTTCCCAAAGATGTCTATATAGCATCTTCTATGCCGGAGAACATCTCTTCGGAGGAGTATCGATTGTCCCTACAACAATCGAACCTCGAGGTCGGACAATCCTCCCAAGATCCCAATCGCTCGTATTTTTCGCACTATGCACAGGATGGTACACCCGTGTACGTTTTTCCATATTAGTACGATGAGCACGGCAACCCTTTGCGTTTACCCACTCCTGAGGCTCAACTTCATGCTTAGGGTTTACCTTATAACCAGGCTGGACAACCTTATAACCCGTAAGGACAACCTTTTCAAGGCCAACCTTCGGGCCAGCCTGGCTATCCTTATGACCCGCAGGGACAGCCCATACAGGGTTACCCTCCAGTCCAGCAAGGGCCATTATACGGTCCGCAAGGACAGTATTACAAACCTTCAGGTCAACTCGTGCAGCCTATCCCTGGAGTCCCACCTGGGCAACCTCAAGGACTCACAAGTCAGCCGGGGTACCAACCAGTGTCGGTATATGGTCCTGGGGGGCAAGTCCAACCTTCTCAACCCATGCAACCCCAGTATCCTCTTGGTCCCAACATTGCACATCAGCCAGGACCATCTTATGGTCCTGTTGCAGGTCAAACCGGTTATCAGCCGCCACCTGGCTCCATTCCGCCACTAGGCCAACCAGCTAATCCGACACAACCTGGTGTTCCTCTGCCAGGTCAACCGGCCAATCCGGTACAACCTGGTGCTCCTCAACAGCCAGGTCAACCTGCACAACCGACACAACCTGTTTATCTGGGTCAACCTGTTCAATCAGGGCAACTCGTTCAGCCAGGTCAACCTGTCCAACCAGGCCAGCCTGCACATCCTATCAACCCTACCCAACAGCCGACTTATTCCATGCCGCAGCCAAATCAACCGCTGCACCCTAATTATCAGGCTCAGCAGGGTCCCCCCTATCAGCAGCCCACTCAACCTCAAGGCGGTTATTACTCTCATGGTCAACACCGACCGAATTATAGCCAACCCCAAGGTTCTAACTATTACTCTCAACAACCTGGCTACACCTATGCTCAACAGCCAAATCCACATACTGCTCATACGGGGCCAACATATAATCAAGGTCCATACTCCGGTTATCAAGCCCCGTACGCTGGTTACCAGCAACCAAATCAGGCTGGTTATACGCCCTATACCCCCTATGGTCAGAATCCTGCTGGACAGAACCCATGGGGGCAAGGATATTCTCAACCAGCGTGGAGTACATGTACTGGTCCTTATCGAGGGCCAGGCATGCCGTTCAATCCACAATTGCCGTTCTTGGCTACCTTGGAATTAACAGATGTTTCGAAATTAACTAATGATCCGATTCTGCACAATCCTTATTGGCCTCCGGTTCTGACCAAGGTACCCGGCAATTGCCCCAAATTTAAGGGTAAAGCTGGAGAGGACCCCCAAGCTCACGTAATGACTTACCATCTTTGGTGTTCGTCCAACTCTTGGGTGGACGATTCAATTCGTCTACGTCTTTTCCAACGTACTCTTACTGGCGCTGCTGCTAAGTGGTATATCGAGTTACCCCGTGGCATCTTTCAAGATTTCAATATGTTAGCCATGGCTTTCCTGACTCACTTTCAGTTACCGGTTCTCTATGAAGTCGGGACACATCTCCTGATTTCATTGAAGCAGGATAAAGCCACCCACATCTCGGATCACATTCATGAGTGGCGACGTCGTTGTAGACTGATCAAGTTTGATATACCTGATCAGCTACTAACTCACTGGTTCACCACGTCCTTCGTTAAAAAAATTGCCCAAGATATTGCTATGGGGGCATGTGTGACTGAAGAACAAGCCATAGCGCGTGCTCAGTATCTTGATCTGGTATACTCTCAATTTGGCACACTGTATGATATTTTGACTGATGCTCCACGCCCAGGAACCTCTAAAGCTCCACCTACCCCTTTGTTGGACGATGTTATTGGTTATGTATCTCAGAATTCTCGAAAATCTTCGAATGGGAAGCATAAGTCCAATTTTTCCAATAATTATGCTCTTTCCAACCCTCCAGATTCTGGAAAAACTGCGGAGGTTAATGCCATTCAGGCCAATCCCACGGAAAAGGCCTCCAAAGGGAAAAATAAGGGCAAAGGTAAATCCAAATCCGATGCTCCGAAGCCAGAGTCTTCCAAACCTCGGACTGAGGATGGTTCTCAACGTAAACCGAAGTACCCCTGCCTTATTTGTGAAGGAGATCACTATACCAAGGATTGTCCCCGACGATCCGAAATTAGTCAACTTCTCAAAAGCTCCAAAGGGACTCCGATAGTTCTAAAAGAACCATTCCCGTCTCAGCAGACCCAGATGGTTGAACAACCTTCACCATCTGCACCATTTGGGTCCCAAGTATTTATGATGAATGGTGTTGCACCTATCTCCATTGCTACGCGTTCGAAGGATTATGCTGGATCTTGCCTGGCAGCTGGGAAGGAAGTTGTGGATGGTCCACCTCCCCCACCTGTATCCAGTCCGTTGGAAATTGAGAAGCCTACCACTAAACCTGTTGTGAGGCCACCTTCCAAAGGTGTTCTACGAACATCTTCCTACAACCCAAATTCCCGTGCCGCTCAGCACTATAGTATTGTTGAGGATTTGGCACAGGCACCTTCTGCTATGTCTGCATTGGAAGTTCTTCAAAGTTTCCCGTCACAACGGAAAGCTTTATTGTCTGCAATCAGTGGGATCGATCCCACTGATTCTAATCTTCTCACCTTCGACTTGGAAAACTTCACCCCCCGACTTCCACATCAGATCGCTCTTGTCATTCAAGTCGGGATCAACGGTCTTAACATCCATAGGGCCGTTGTGGATGAAGGTGCTTCTACCTGTGTCATGTCATCTGCCTGCTGGAAGGCCATTGGCTCTCCAGCCCTTTCATCTTCGCCCAATGCCTTAGAGGCATTCGATGGTCGGGAATCGAAACCCCTGGGTGTTCTCGAGAGTTTATCGATCACTTTATAGGGGAAGACAATCAACGTAGAAGTAGAAGTGGTTGACGCCAAGCTTAGCTACAATATACTTCTCGGCCGCAGTTGGACTCACGCCATGCTATGCATGCCATCCACCCTCTTTCGACTTCTTAAGTTCCCTCACGAGGGAAAAATCATTACGGTGGATCAGCTGTCTTTCTTCACCTCCACCTCTGAGAACAACGTTCCTTATGTGGATCAGATCCCAAATCCCCTTGACAGTGTAGGACCCAGTCTCTTCAAAGACCCCGTCCTCATGGGTATTTTCCCCACACCACCACCACACACTGCTCAAGTTAATATGATCACTAGGTCTGACGACCCATGGCTCATCCCTTCGCCTGAGCAGGTGTCTGATTTTGGAGAATCGATGCCCTTAACTCCTGTAGAGATTAATTACTGTGAAATCGTTGCCGCATCTGATCCTACCCCTCCTCAGCATGCTCCTTTGAGCATGGCTTTAGATGTCTACTCTCAATCCCCCTGGCTCGGTGAGGCCGACTCGCCTGATCCTCTTAAAGATACTTCTCCTTCTGATGAAGCCATTGTTGAAACCATGTCTCTTGAAGAGTTGCCTTGGAGCGATACGCATCATCGTTCCTCCTTTATGCCTAGCCTGGGGGCAATGCTAGATTGTCTAGAGCGTTTTTCATCTCAGGTTCCCACTCAACCTCTCAAGACGCCTATATTGACACATGAGGTCTTCTAAGAGGGAAACCTGAGCAACATTACCCAAACTATTCCGATCGACATCTCCGTTAAACTGGGGATAGTTGAGAATATACACGTGGGAGTAACGTGTTCTCCTGATGAGATACGAGTTTATACTGATCTTTTTCGAGAATTCATAGACGTGTTCGCTTGGTCCTATGAGGAAATGCCCGAGATTGATCCCATCATAGTAGTGCACGAGATTCCTACCTATCCTGGTGCGAAACCCGTGCGCCAATGCCTACGCCCGGTGCATCCTCGCAAAGCCGCTACCATTAAAGCAGAAGTTGAAAAGATTCTGAACGCGGGCTTCATTTACCCAATTCCCCTCACAGAATGGGTTTCAAATATCGTCCTTGTAGATAAGAAACAGGGCACTATAAGGGTCTGCGTTGATTATCGTGATATTAATCGCGCCTGTCCTAAGGACAAATATCCTACTCCCTTCATAGATCAAATCATTGACGAATGTGCCGAGAGTGAGATTTATTCCCTAATGGATGACTTTTCCGGGTATAATCAGATAAATATTCTACCTGCTGATCAACACAAGACTACATTCATCTGTCCGTGGGGTACTTTCGCTTATAAAAAGCTCCTGTTCGGCTTGAAGAACGCTGGAGCTACTTTCCAGCATGCGATGTCTTACGCATTCCATGACATACGCCATATCATTCAGCCTTATCTGGACGATCTTCCAGCTCACTCAACTCGGCGGGAGGACCACCCAGAACACCTCCGTCAGATTTTCCTTCGCTGTCGACACTATAATATTCGACCTAATCCTCATAAATGCATCTTTTGCGTGGATTCTGGCCGTCTTTTGGGGTTTATAGTCTCCAAGGATGGGATTCGACTCGACCCCCTAAAGGTCGAGGCCATTTTCAATCTCCCATCACCCTCCTCATTATATCAATTGCAGAGTCTGCAGGGAAAAGCTAATTTCCTTCGACTCTTTATACCGAACTACACGGAAGTGGCCAAAGGATTCACGCGTCTTTTAAAGCAGAACGTTCCATTTTATTGGGATGACATTTCTCAACAATCCTTTGAGAAGCTTAAGACGTTACTCGTTAATGCTCCGTTGCTTCGGCCTCCAAACTATCACCGTGATTTCACTTTATATTTGGCCGCCGCGTTTAGCACTATAGCTATGGTTCTGGTGCAGGACGACGATGATGGCAATGAACATGTTGTCTATTATCTATCACGGAACCTGCTTGACACAGAGACACGTTACGCTCATGTCGAGAAGCTAGCTTTAGCAGCCGTACAAGCTGTGTAGCGTTTTCGCCACTACATCCTACTACGTACAACAACCGTGGTTTCGGATTGCAACCCCATGACATATATTCTATCTCGAAAATTAATGGGGGGGAAATAATCCAAATGGATTGTTATGCTTCAGGAGTTCGACTTAGAGTTTACCATTTCTAAGTTGAACAAATCACTGGTTTTTGCGGATCTCATTTGCTCCCTCCCAACGGACTCCACACCCTCTCACTCTAAAGATCATATCCCAGACGAAACCCTCTTCCTTATCAGCACCCATGACCCGTGGTATGGCGAGATTATTGTGTATCTTCAAACGTCAAATTTCCACTCTGAGTTGACCCAAGATGCCCGACGTCAGATTCGGCATCAGTCTCAACCCTACCGCATTGTAGGAGATACTTTATACCACGTTGGAGTAGATTCAGTGCTTCGTCGGTGCTTGACACTAGAAGAGGCTAAACGAGTCTTAAATGACTGTCACAGTGGCGCCTGTGGCGGTGAAATGTCTGGATATGCCACCGCCTAGAAGATTCTGTGTGCGGGTTATTTTTGGCCGTCAATATTTAAAGACTGTATTGTCGCAGTCTGCAAATGTAATTCGTGCCAGGTTTTTCAGTGCAAGATGCGTGCACCACCTCTCCCATTTCATCCTGTCATTACTGTCGGCCCTTTTGCAAAATGGGGCGTAGATTTTGTGCCCTGTAACCCTCATTCGGCCGGGGGGCATGCATATATAATCGTCGCTGTTGACTACTTTACTAAGTGGGCCGAAGCGATGCCTACACTAGCCGCCGACTGTAAGACAACTGCCCAGTTCATTTTCAACCATATTATTGCAAGTTTCGGGGTCCCTCAGGCCATTGTTACCGATCATGGTACTCACTTTCGAGATTACATGATGGCCGAGCTGACGTCAAGATTGGGCTTACGACACGATAGCTCAACTCCATATTACCCCTAGGCAAATGGCCAGGTTGAGGCTGTGAACAAGGTTTTGGTCACAATGCTTCAACGAATAGTTGGAATTCATAAGTCCAATTGGCACCTCCAATTGTTCTTAGCTCTATGGGCATACCGGACGTCAGCAAAGAGTGCGACCGGATTCACACCATTGCAATCGGTGTATGGTCTGGAAGCAACTCTTCCAGTTGAGTGCGAAATTCCTTCCTTAAAGTTGGCTGTGGAACTTTTACCCGACACTTCTCCTGAAGAAGAGCGTCTCTTGTATTTGGAACGGTTGGCTAAAACCCGCCGCTTGGCTGCCTTAGTCATTGAGGCACAGAAAAAGTGGGTCAAAGCGCACTTTGATTAATCAGTCTCTCCACGTTCCTTTGTCGAAGGGGACCTTGTCCTCCTGTACGACCAAGCGCACGACAAACTCAGGGTAGGAAAGCTCCAACCCATGTGGCATGGGCCCTATATAGTAAAACGAGTATTGAAGAATGGGGCTTATGAGCTCATTTATTATGAAGGAGTTCCGTTGGCACAACCTAGAAATGGGCTGTACCTTAAAAAATACTACGCTTGAAGTCATTTTTGGTGTGGTGTGTGTACATAGGTGTGTATATTCATTTGTGTGCATGTGTGGTGTGGTGTGCATGTAAGCATCTTTCTGCTGATCGGGTCTTCCTGATTGTGCAGATGTCTATTACTCTGTTTGTGGGTTTCGTGAATGGTGCCTCTCGCAGTACCAGGAATCTGTCATCGGCAGCCTGGGTAATCTATGATCCTGCTGGTGAGTTGGTTAGCCTGCAAGGTGTGTGTCTGGGTCCTGCTATAAATAATATTGCGGAATATAGTGCTGTATTGGAATTATTAACCGAGGCTGTGGACCTCGGCATTCGTGAGTTACTTGTGTATCTAGACTCGCAACTTGTAGTATTACAACTTAACGGACATTATTCAGTAAGAAATCCATCCATTTTACGTCTGTATCTGCGTATTCGTTTGCTAGAAAGAAATTTTGACTATATTACATATCAACACATACCCAGACATATGAATACATTAACAGATGCAGTAGCTAATTTGGTTCTAGATAGACATTTGCGCAATTTATAAATAAAACATCATCACATGTAAAAAGATCCATCCAGAAATAGGTATGTATATATCTATATATATATATGTGTGTGTGTGTGTGTGTGTGTGTGTGTCGAAATGTTTACATAGTGTGCCTCACATAAAATAAAAAAATATACATGTTTGTCTTAATACATTCGGAGACGACATGTCTCTCAAAAAATACATGTATGAAAAAGCCCTAGGTGTCTAATCCGCATGGTGCTTGTGGTAACATCCTACCATGCGCACTAAGCATATCAAGAGTCGGTGGAGGCGACTAGGCACTCCCACCGTATGTCTCTGATACGCCATTGGGACATCTGCCAACCGGGCATAGTCTGGAATCCCCCGGGCGATCCCGTCAAGGTTCTGGATCAACTCTCCTCCCTCGGCACCCTCTGCCTAAGGATTAGCTGCGGGCTGAGTTCTCCGTGCAATAGGAGACATACCAGCAGGTCTCTCTGGGCCGACATCTGCATACATATAAAACTGTTGTTATAACGGACATGTATTACCAAAAAATAATAAAACATAAAAAACAAAAAGAGAGTATCATACCCAACTCCTCATCCCAATCCTCCCCCTGCGGGAGCGGAATATCGGGATCTCCGGTGAAATCGGTCCCAGCGTAGGGCCAGTCCTCGACCACGATAAAATGACACCGTAACCATCCAAAAAACTCAGGCCTCTAAGACATCTGTTGGCCTCCTCCTGACCTGGGCATAAGTGCTGCCCAGCGAGCCATCCTCGGCTCTCGTGGTATCGGCTCAGCAACTATGGCCCCTTGGCCCTGGAAGATAGGTAGTTGTTCCAGGATGAACAACACCAAAATGGAACCGTAGCCAAACTGCTTTAGTTTGACTTGCTTGCATCTCATCAGCTGCCTCTTGATATTGGTTGTCACCGTTGTAGCCCAATAAAACAGTGTAGGACTCATACACTCAGAGGCTAGTATGAGTTGGGCTTTGGTTTCCTCATGTGGAGCTTGCGATCCCGCAGCTCGTGTAATGGTTTGTAGCACTACTCTGAGTGCTAGATCCTCGACAGTGTGGATGTCCACCTTCCCGCTTCCTGATCCAGTCCATGCCCTTGGGCACACCCTCGCCATTACTTTCTCCATCTTCTCACCAGAAGGTCTGCTACCTGTTAAGATAGGCACCGGACCTCTGCGCGACAGTGCGATTATGAAATATACGTCGGAAACCTCAAGTTCCAACACTTGGTCCCGAAGCTTAAACACTTCTTCATTTTTCATCCAATATAGTAACCAAGTATTGTAGTAGCTCCGGTTGAGCTCATAAGCAGGGCGTCAGGAAGAAATTTTTGAGTCCACAGTTCTTAAGTGCATTCATACAAGCTTCATTCTCCATAGCCAGTTCATCCTCTTCCCCATGCTCCCTCTCCTTCCATTCGATAACCATTATGCCTGAGTAACCTGCATCAACATGATAAAAGCCTCGATTAGATCTCTGTTGTGCTTGAAATTTCATTTGGATCGTTCGAAATTCAAAAATTTAAAGCGGAAAATTGAGTTCCGTCGTTGGCGCGACCCCTTTGTAAGAAAAGGCCATTGGCGCGGGTCCGTGCCCGATACTCGCGCCAATGGGCGGAGCCCTAAAATTTTAAGAATTTTCCACAGAAGTCTAATGCGTAGTGGAAATCTCTAAAAAATGGATCAAAAAGGAGTTCAAGGAAGCGCCCCTTACCTGGAACAAACAGGAATCTGAATGATAGCCCAGATCAGTCGTAGTCGCCGTCAGAAGTTTGCACACAAATGGACCACTGTTGCTCTTCAATGAGGTAAATAGTAAAAGTAATTTTGTTTTTACCATTTGAGACTTATTTATAACTTTTTGAAATCTAATTAGGTTTTAAAAGTCATTTTTTATTAATATTTTAATATATTTTTGTCAAAAATGGAGTTTACACTTGCCTTTATGTGCAGCAACAAGTTTTTACGCAACTTAAACAGTGACACGAGTTGTATTTTATACTTTTTCAGACTCGGTAAATACATGAAAAATTCATTTTGGAGTCATCTTTTAGATCTTTTCTGACTTTCTAAACATGAAAAGATTGCCGAGGCCCTTGTCGTTTCGATCTAGTTAAAGTGGCCACGAAACGACATCTACCCAGTATACATTTACCCCTTTTTCGGGCTGGGATAGATTATTTACGGAAAAGGAATACCCTAGCCTATCGTGACTAGGAGGTTTTCTCAGATATTGTTTTCTACCTTTTCGGGTCTAAGGAAATATTTACAAAAAGGGACCGTTGGAGTTTACTTTTCTGCTGTCTTTTCAAACTCTCTAAACATGAAAAGACGCCAAGTTCTTCCTTTGTCAGACTCGCTAAACCCTGATGAGATTGGATTCAGTCATAATGACGATATCTGAGTTCCTCCTTCCTAGGGCTCGTTAAATGTACTAGGATGGAATTATATAGCGAGCATATGGTATCCTCTTCAAGCTTGTGTAAAAATAAAGAGGTACTCGCCAGAAATGGTGGGGAAATTGGAACCAACATCATTATCGTGTCGGCAGTATGTTGCTCTTGAACATGGCACTTGTCTGCATTCGTGTCGGGTTGGGGATATCTCATCTCGTTTTTCCACTTGCCTCCGTGGGTTTGGGTGATCCTTTTTGACCTCTCATCTTCTCTTTGCCTTGTCATCATGACCCTTGTTCTTTTGATGTAAAATACTGCCAAATCCACTGTCGTGCTGCCGATATGTTCAAGAGAAGTTGACCTCTGAAGATTCCAACCTCCTCTGATTCTCATCTGATTGTGATTCACAAAGACATTATGTTCCTCTATCTTGTGTCGATGATGTGGGAAACACTATGGCCCACCTTTGATCAAGGTCAATTTCTGTCGACTTCAGTTCATTATCCAGGAAGCTGATCTAGAGACTCCCTTCCGGTACCTTGGAGCCTGCATGCCTCAATGGCAGGTTCTTCGCGTTCGACATGAGGTTTTCATTATTTACCTCCAATCGAGTGATTCTACGGGTGTTCGACGCCAGCTCATTGATTCACATGCCGTAGATTGTACCTATAGCACCTTGAGAGCCATTGTCATCATTTGTGGTACCTCTCGCGTCTGTTAACAAATTTTATCATTGGCTGGTAATCAGGCGATGTTCTCGCATGTTCGACTTCAGCTCACATATTCACATGCTTGAACTTGTGCTTTGTTCGGGTCGAGATGGAGCGCAAGACCCTGGATTCCTGTCTGTTATAATCTAGGCTGCGATTTTGTGGATTCTTATGATTAGTTACATGACTCACTGATTGGATGGCTGCGAACATACCTAAGTCTATTTATCGATCCTCACTGGGTGGCTGCGTCCATGCCCTGGATCTGGATTGTTGTATACTCTGTTATGGATGGCTACGCCCATACTACATATATATCATGTATCTGAGATATCAGTTGTATTTCTCTATGCAGGTTTTCTGATGGCGATGTTTTCATTTGGACACATTTTCATAAAGCATTTAATCCCTCTCTCTCTTTCAGGCCTCATACTTTAGGGGGCATCTGTTACACAACAATTTGTCACCGTCCCTGCAATTCCCCATCCCGCACAATTGGAGGGCTCATTCCGTGACCTGTGAGCAGTGACATAACTTGAAACCACTTTCATGACATTCCTTTGAACATGAGCTTCCATTGCCCTGAAGACAACTCCTTGTGAAAAGCCCTAAAAACACCCCTTTTTGCATTGGCGCGGGAAGCCAGTTTAGTACCTGCGCTAATGGGGGAAATCCTTCAAATAGGGCGCACCAATTGGCGCTCTGTCTCAGAGTTTCATTCGCGCCAACCATTTTAAGGAGTGTTTTTTAAAAATAAATGGCGGAAGTTTCGTCCTAACCAATTCATAAACTGGTATCTAATTTGAGTTGGGTGGTTTGGCTTCGGATCTCCATGTAGAGGAAGTGGTTTGCCACCTTTCATGGAAGCTTCCTTAAGGATAGGGCCAATCCCATGATTATAGGGATCCCAACTCCCCTTCCTCCATCTATAAAAGCTTGCTCATCTCCTTTGCAAGCTAGTCTCCAAGTTCCCAAGAGCCTTATGCTGCAAGAGCCTTGATTCATTCCCTTAAGGCCAAATCTAAGCAAGGAGATTATTGTCGAGACATCCGGAGAGAGAGGTTTGTCCCATCCCCGACAGGATTTTTCGAGACGTGTTCCGCTGGCAACCCTCCGAAGGAGAATTCAGCGTCAGAGTCAGGTTGCATCCTCCTTTGATTGATTAATGATAAGTGACTATTGGTTATGGTTCCACTCCTGTTGTTGATTATGATGATGAGTTATGTCTTCTCTGACTGACATATAGTTGCATATATTGGATTTTATGCTTGCGTTTGTTGTGTTTCTTGCGCGTGCAGGTGTCCGGTCACGGAGATCGTGAGGATTGTGATCTGCTAGAGCTAAGGAACGGGAGCGCTACTTTCTCTACAAGCGACAATGTTGGATTCTGGGTAAGCCTTCATTTCTAGTCGGTTTATTTGCAATTAGGAACTTGCACTATAGCGTGTGACGATTTTTGCTAGACCCAGTCTGGGCTAGTAGGGATCGCCTTTGTCTGCAGAGGGGATTTACCTCCACAACAAGGAGTCATACATATACATATGCATCATATTACTCTCAACACATGGTAAGAATATTGTTTTTGCATCCATGGATTATCTAACACAACATTTGGATACTCTTACCATTCATTTTCAGTGCATTGCTCCACAAGGGGGAAAAATTTTCATTAAGCTCCATGGTCAACATTGGGCCAATTTGTATGATGGAGACAACCATATTTTATATGGCCTTGGGCAAGTGTTTTATTTCATGTATGTTCAGTTTATGTACCTAGACACTTGCTACTTATCAGTAGATATCATGACATACATAATTATCCATGTAACACAAAACAACTTTCCATGTGATTTTCTGAAGCAGCAGTTTGGAAAACTGCGCTGTCACTATTGGGAAAATTGTTGGTACTCTCTTGCACCATATGAAACCTTCAAAATTTTCCTCATTTTTTTGCTAATCATGATTTAATTTTCTGATATGGATCTGATTTGTATTGGAAGCATTATTGGGAGGGAGACACAGGAGTTGGATGTGTCCCTTGGGGAAGGAGATTCCCACACTTTTTGCATTGCATGCTCTAATGGGAGCATGGAAGGAGATATGGCCACCACAGCCAAACACTTGTTTTATTTTGTTGAGGTGGGCCATGTGATTTATGGAATACCATATGGTGATGATTCCTTATCCATCACATATGGATTGATTTGGGCCAACTTGATTCATAGCGTTGGAGGAAATATCTTTGGGGATCTAGTCTTCATCTTGCCACTTGAGGGTAACTATTTTGCAGCCCAGGATCAAAATTTTCTCTACACTTATCATGAGTGGAGAATATTACATCGTGGGGTAGGCTATGATGCTTACCATATTCAGATTTTCAGCCCACCTTCATGTCCGAAGCTTGAGGTGGAAGGAGATTTCGAAGAGTTGCCATGTTGGGAGGTGACTCATTTTGTATGGATCATTGCTTGGGGATGGAGGATCCACTTGGGGGAGATGTTTCCCAATAATTTTTAGTCTCCATGCCTTGGAGTCCACTCCTCAGTTCTATCTTTACAGTTGCTTGAGGACAAGCAACATTTGGGAGGGGAGGACTGTAATATTCCAAAATTTGCATGCAGCAAATTGGAATATTAATTTTTGCTGATTTCACTTAGGAGAAGAATAAATGGGTAAGAAGGACCATGAATAATAAAAATTTAAGTAAAATCCCTCATAGTATGAAAGGGGATCATCATTGGAGCTGGTTTTCTCACCCTCATGTGTGAACATGATCATTTGCAGGTGGACAAGGTCGAGTTTGACCAAGTCAACAACGCTGGGGTAGGAGGTGGAGAACACTTAGAGAAAAAAAGCAGTATGAATGGGAAGAGGCTTCTTTGGTGAAGGAAACCCTAATGAGTGGGACCCATGGTGAGAGGGATCTCACTTGTTTAAAAGGAGGGCAAGGAAACCATTTTTTCTCATGTTGAAGATTATTGATTTCTTGTCAGTTTAGACTTTGTGCATTCTCCTACTGTTCAGCAGAGTTGCAGTGCTGCTTAGCACAAGGATTTCCTGTTTAGGAATCCTTATCCTTTCTTGAGAATCCTCTTGAAGGAGTTTTACTGGTTTTCCTCACATCCAGGCTTGAGGCCAAGCATCCTCCTCCAGTACAACATTATTTCTGCAGCAGAATAATGTTGTGTTGTAGGGTGTTGTAGTGAGGGATCACAACACCACTTCCATCACTTTTTTTTTAGAGGAGGGGGCCTTATTTCCTTTGGGAGATCATTAAGGAAGGATTCTAAGCATATTACAGATATTGGCACTTGGCCAAAGCATTCTATTCCACCTATAATGCAGTATCCCTTAGTGAATGCGTTATTTTCAGAGCACACTTGTAGTGAGGGTTTGCAATGTTGATTGGAGGGTGAGATCTTAAGTGATAGGATCAAAATTAACTTAGAAGATCCATTGGAGGAGATATACTTCATATTTATCATCATCTTCAACCATCTCTATCCAGTTCCAGTTTTGAGTTGCAGCGGCTGCCCAACAACTCCGACATTTTTTCCATTTTGTATATTTCAGCCAATCCTTCTCAGGATTGTTGTATTATTGTTTTCAGGGGTTGAGAGCTTGCTCCCCCATGTTTATTGAGCCTCAAATTGTCATATCATTCTATTATTATCTATTATTATGAAGTGTCTCTTATAAAATGCGTCCTCTTAGCCTGCAGAAATACATGTATATCAGTGTTTCTCTATTTTCATGTACATGTCCCTTTGAGGTTACATTGCTTTGCTTGAGTGACTATTTCCTCAAGGATCTGTATAGCAGAAAATGTATATTATAGCAGCAGGGGATTCCTTGGTTGGTAAACTCCTAAAACGTTGCCATTAGAAACAACCATAAAACAAAATGCTAAGGAATATGACTTTAACCAAGAATATTTCATGGGCAAGAAATATTTTAAGGCACTGAAACAAAACTATGCCGTTTCATATTTTAAGAGTCGAGAAACAAGCAAAAGGTGACTCTATCACTTTCAGGTTGAAACGAGCATGAAAGGACAAGAGCTCGATGATCTTTCACTTTTTAGAGAGTCACAAAAAGACCAAAATGACTACTCAGGTAATCTAAGCAAGAGGGTGTACCAAGTTTACGTGAATTGCCACATACACCTTGGTGATCAAATGAAAGATAAATGACCAAGGAATTTCCGTACGTGCAGGTAGTATCCCCGAATGCTGTGTTCGATGTATCACGGTGACAAGGAGGTAGACTCGGCTTCCTATGGATAAAGTATTGCAACCTATAGGGGTCTCCCTTTATATCCTTGACAGTACGGGGAGCACAAGTCCGTACTAGTGCTGTTTAAAGCCAAAAGGCAAACGACAACTACTAGGTTTTAAGACGCCGGAACACGTCTCTAGCCTAGACCACTAAAATTTTTGCGTTAAGTTCCAATGTTTCCATAGGTTAATTAAATGAATTTTAAATTTGATCTTGAATTATGTCTCGGTTTCAAGGCCTTGCCACATTTCATATGAAAATCTCCTATATGCAGCTATATGAGGAAATAAATCTTTCAATTCGATGAATGCTATCTAGTTAAGGGAAGAGTTTCAAACAATGATGCAATAAACAACAACACTGAAAATGAAAATTTTCAAAACTAGATGACTTTCATTATCCAAAAGTAATCTAAAACATTCAACGATGTGAATTATGCAATGTAATCTATGCAAAATCCTTTTTTGAAAACTATGCAATTGTAATCTATGCACAATTTTCTTTTTCGTTTGAAAGAATAAGAATGCACTCAATGCATTTTTCGATGAAATGAGAATCTACTTAATGCATGATTTTAATGAAAGAGAATGCACTCAATGCAATTTTTAGCTTTTAATCATTAAACAATGTAATCTATGTTCAATGATAAATCTCAAAAAATACTTTTCAATGCAATGTGATCTAATGCATTTTAATGAAAGCAAACTCTGAGACGAAAACTAAATGAACACAAATTTTCTTAATGAAGTATGAATGCAAAAGAGATGCAAACAAACACCAAGAATGAAATTGTTGTTTTAAGCACTTTGTAATGAAATTCCTCAAAAGGATACAAGACACATGAGTTCAAGCAAAAGAGAACTTCCAAAGTGTGAGCTCAAAACAAGGCACTCATTCCCTTTTACACCAAGCAATCATAAAAAGAAGACTTTTTCAGTTGAACAATGAGCAATGTAATATATGCTCACAAGTGAAAAAGTAGAGGAGAGAACGTGTAAAGCATACAAAGAAAAATACCGGAAGGGAAAGACACACTGGTGGAGGAATTAGGAAAAAACCTCAATTTTTCACACACCCTGAAAAATGACAAAAATGATGTGTAACAGAAGTACAACAAGGTGATCGAGTATGTTCAACGCCTCCTTCGGATGCATGTCGGCCTTGAGACTATTTTAAGACAAAGCGAGAGGTGGATTTAATGCATAAAA
This sequence comes from Pinus albicaulis, assembly GCA_034641835.2. Lineage (NCBI taxonomy): Eukaryota > Viridiplantae > Streptophyta > Pinopsida > Pinales > Pinaceae > Pinus > Pinus albicaulis. Next base: position 932,349,807 of record CM076569.1, on the reverse strand, counting down.
AAAACAAAACTTGTAGAGTTGATTGCATCAATTCCTTGTGATTTTTGCGTAAACGTATTTCTATGTCTTTGTTAATTGCGCATATTAGTTCTATGGCTGAGTCTGATTTGAATGAAATTGCAGCGACACTCTATGTGTATTAATAATGTATAATCCTTAGATAAAAAAATGCAGACAAAAGGGTTGAGAACATAACGAAAAATGGGTCGAAACTTAATTTTTATGTAAACTAGGAGGAGTCTATTACATAGCGAGATTGCGGAGACATAAACTATCAGTGTTAACAAATTTTCGTCCCTAGACAAACCCTCCCTGGAATTTTTCAACTCTCATTCGAAAGTGCTAGTGCTAAGTTGTGATTGGCTGCACAAACATATATTTATACATTGTTTGAGATTGGCCCATGTTTTATATATGTAGAGTCAAGATTGGCCCACACCGATAATTGTTTTGTGTGCACGCACAAAGAAAGAAGGTATTCCTTCCCCTGTCCCTATGGTTCTTTATAATATTTCTTTGTCTTATATGCAAAAAGGAAAACATCACATAGGTTTCAGCTGGAAAAAATAAATAGAAAAATGAATAATTATTAATATGTCGTGAGTATTTTGGAGAGGGCCGAATCAATGTAATTGGATCGGTAGAGAAAACACTGTGAACGAGGAGGAGTTTTTTAGGGGCACTGTTCGATCTGATGTGTTTTGAATATAGTGCCCGATGCTTGTTGACCTCTCTATAGACTTGCTAAACAACCATGTGCTCAACGTTGGAGAAGCACTTGTGAGGAGCTATGACTTTTTAGAGTTGTGAAATGAGCCACCTAGAGAAGAAGAGTTGTTGATCGAGCCACCTAAGAAACCAATGTTTTGCATGGAGGAGCCATCACCGTATAGATCTAAAGTGTGAAGAACTTGCCTAGAAGTGACATGCGTGGAGTACCTACAATGTGGAAGTCAAAGGTAAAATATTTAAGCTTTAAAGTGAGCACTTTTTTTATTAAAAATATATTACTTCATGTTTGAAAAGTGTTAAAGAAATGGGAAAGTTGTTTTCATGAAGAGATAAGGTGTTTAAGGGAGAGATATGGTGATAAATAATTTTTTCACCTTTTTATAAAGTAATTTCATTAAAAAAATCATAGAAGTTTATAAGGAGTAAAAATTTGCTTTAGGTTACTTTTTGGAGAGATAAGGGGTATGAAATGCTTTGTGCATTATATTTGTCTTTTGGAGAGTTAAGGTCTTTTTGTGTATTAATAAGGTAATTTCTAAGGGTGAGATAAATATTTGGAGTGTTAAGGTTGAAACTCTAGGAGGTTTGAAAAGTTCCATTCAATTTTTTATACAAGTCGCTTCAAGAGTTTGCGAGCGTGGCATTATCACTGTTTGAGAAGTTTCAATGAAAATGTTGCGAAGTTGAAAATTGATGTACTCCAATATTTAATAAAACATATATTTTTTTGTGGTGCTGTAGTATCCTAGATCCACTCGAAATTTGAATAAGGGGATCTTAGGTGCACCTTGTGTAGTGAATGATTGTGCATGTTTTGTGTCTAGTTTTGACTCTACAATTTTCTCATCTAACACAAACATGTAGTTCAAATCATGTGAATGAAAGCAAGCACATTCATCAAAGCACCTATAAGTAAGTAGTTGGAAAGAACATTCAAGGAAAGATAATCAAGCACAAATAAGCAAAGCACACACAATTGAGCAACTACAACACATAATCAAGCTAATAAAGAGGTAATTCACATCAATGTTAAATGACATCAACAACAATGAAGGATTTAAAATAAAAATAATTAAAATATGAGAGACATGAACAGAAATACATCAACAACAATTGGTCTGTGTAACTTGAAAATAATATTAATTTTGTAAGTTAACTTATAATCAACTTCAAAACAAATTGAGTTGTTTTGTAAGGGTGCATTCTCGGTTGAACCCAACACCCAAGTTTTGAATTGAGAAGGGGTCAATTAAGTCAGTGACTCAATTATTTTCAACTGAGTCAACTATTTTCAATTGAGTCATCAAATTTATTTAAACTTTTCATTAAATCATTGTAAGAATTATTTTGGGTGCATTTTCAATAGCATTCGACACCCTTATTTTGAAAAGAAGCTAAAGCAAGTGAGTGAGTTCAAGTGAGTGCAAAGTGCAAGTGAACAAGTTCAAACGAGCGCGAGTTCAAGCATTTAATTGTTAACAACAAGTTCAAACGAGTGTGACATTCAAGAAACGATAAAACAAGCATCAAGCGAGAAAGTTCGAGCACGATAATCAAGCAGGCCAGTACAAGCGAGCATGTCAAATATCAAAATGGGAAAAGGAGGAAAACGTCTTCAAAATGTAGAGCTGGAATAATAAAGAGTTGAAAGAGTGCAATGATGAGTTACATAACACAATTGAAATACTAGAATATAAGTTAAAGAAAAATCAAAACTTATTCAATCAAATTAACAACACATTAGAAGAAACAAAAGATTTTCAAATTGAGCTAGAAATAAAATAAAAACTCATTAATGCACTCCAGATACAATTAAGTGAAAAACAAGATTTACTTGATGCACAATGTACAAAAAAGGTAGATGCAAGTTGTGACACAGAAGACCTCATCCAAACAACAAATGAAAGTTGTGATACACATGATCTCATTCAACATATTGATGAAGGTTGTGACACAACTGATCTAATCCACCAGGTTGATGAAAGCTATGACATAAATGATCTCATCCAGCCAGTTGTACTACTAAATGATGCAACTAGTAGTACTGAATATCTAAGTGAACAGTTTGATGCGGCATGTGATATAGACGAATCATTAATAGAAATGATTGATGCTCAGTGTGATACAGATGATTTAATGAAACCAACTTAGAATACCGACAATAGAAACAAGTATGAAAAACAACATAAAAATGATCTTTCCAAGAAGGTGATCAAACCTTGGGAAGAAATTTCTTTCAACAAATATCTACATGGTCTAAGATACAACAATGAAAACAATTTGTATGTTCCAAATTTCTCAAAACCAGTTCAATTTTTAAGTGTGAGTTTTCTAGACAGTTTTCAAAATATTGTTAAGTGTAACCATTGTAAGCGAAATGGCCATATGGATATCAAATGCTTTGACCTACATCCTTGTCACCATTTTGGCAAGAAAAATCGTTCATCAGAAAGATGTTGCAAGTGAAATCAACCACCCAGAGTGAAGATCAATTATGCATGGATTGATCCTTGGAAGTGGTCATCTACAATCAAACAATTGTCTATGTGTTACCAAAGTATTCATAATCACATGAAGACAACTCTTGCTTCCAAGAATGAACAGATGGTACTTACATGCACATGAAAGAGGGAGTACAACAATGAAACTCTCCTACACCTGAAGGGGGGGAGTTCAGAAATCAAATGCAGATAGTTATCTCTCCTTTCAACTGAAAAAGGGGGGAAATGATAATGGAATTGAAGGTGGTTTTCAGAATAAAAGTTTCAACAACATCAAAAACCAGTGAGCAGTTTCGAAAAGCAGCAAGTGGGCAGTCAACATCAATAAAATCAGCCATTGGGCATTCAACATCAAAGTAGTCAGTGGGCAATCAATATCAATAAAATTAGCCAGTGGGCGATCAAAATCAAAGCAGCTAGTGGGTGGTCATCAACAATGCAGCTAGTGGGTGGTCAACATCATCATCAAAGCAACTAGTGGGAAGTTTCGATATCTTCAACAAATTCGCCAGTGGGCGTTATCAACATTTTGTTTGTGGACAAGCAATTAGGATGCTGATTGGAAGCAAAGGAAAGATGGTTCCTTTTGCATTGAAGCTTGGGACTTGATGGAGTTGTCAAGCAACTTTCAAAGATGTATCAAACTCATAGCCGATTCATGTTCTCTTCAGATTGGAGTTTTTTCGGCATCTAGGTTTGGCGGTTTTTCTGGCAGTTTTTTCATTGAAGATCAACTCAACAGTTTCAGCATGAGAACTTGGAGATGGTTCATGGTTCTTATTTTGGAATTATGATTGAGGGAAGAAATGTTAGCCTCAATCTCACATCACAAAAACAATAACAAGTCAAAAATATTAAAAATTAATTAAAATCATGAAAGTTGGATTTATTCCTACTTTTCTACATTGAGTTTGTTCCTCAAACTAGGGAGTTTGTTTAGGTATAGTTGGTTGAGAGATTCTCTCCAACTATTTAGGCTCCTAGATTAGTGTGTGGTTGATATATTCACTCAAACAAAGTGATTTTGTCCAAGATAGACAAACTATATTGAGACCTTCTCCTCATGTATTTATATTTGTATCGTTAACATTATTTGGAAGAGAGACGAATATAATACATTGAGGCTTTGAAACCTTTTCTGCTAGTTTTTGGTCTCTCATATTTTATTTGTGTTCATTTAATTTTCTTCATAAAAGGGTTGAAGATGAAAAAAATTCTCTTGGAACTGCCCAACTCTTACTCACATTTGTTCTAATTTTCAAAATCTTTACCACACTACCAACCTTCTTGACTTGTTAAGTCAACAAAACTAGAGTGATCTACGACCGATTCTCTCCCTTCTTTTCAATTATAGAAATAAAATAGTAAAGATTCTCAACTAATCTCTTACTTCCTTAAGGTCCAATAGACCATATTGGTCTTAGTGGATGTTAAACATTATCAACATCATCAATAAGATAAAAAAATGTTTAAAAATAATTAGAAACTACTTTAACACCCTCAAAAAGTAAAAATAACAAAAGAAAAATAAATTGTTTAAAATAAAAATTTGAAAAAATATTCAAAAATAAATTAAAAACAAAATTTAAAAACAAACAAAAAATCATTTAAAAAAAAAAAAAACATTTAAAAGTAAATAAAAAACATTTAAACAAAAATTTGGAAAAAAAAACAAAAAAAGGAAGAAAAAAATAAAACATTATGAATCAGTTAAAATCAAAATTTGTATAAAAAAATGAACAACAAAATTTAAAAATAAAAATTAAAAACTAAAATAAAATTAATAAATTATAGAAAATTAAAATAAAATGTTTAAAAAATAAAAAAATATATTAAAAAATCTAAATGTTTTTAAAAAATTTAAATTATAAAAACAAAAACGAAACAAGATTTGTGAGTGTATATTTCCACAACTCATAGTCAAGTTGATATAATTTTTTTGATATGTGTGCATGATAGGTCGAAAAAGAGTGTTGAGGTATTTATAAAGAAATAATCAACTAGAGACGATTAATATGATCATTAAAACATACTCTTAGGAAATAAAATATGTTCATTAAAAAGTTTTAACCATAATTTAAAATATGTTTATTAAAAAGGTTTGACCACAAGAAAATAAAATAAAATAAAATAAAACAAAATAAATAAATTAAAAAATAGTAGTCTCTAAGTGCGACTTTTTGGAAAGCTTTCCGGTTTATTTTCTAGTCTAATTTGTCTAGAATCCGACACGGATTGAAATCACAATTTTGACAAGTAAACTCTTCATAATCAAAGTGCTCCAGAGGGTTTTTGAGGGTGACGATCCTTATATATAATAAAAAAACCAGTTTAAACAACACAAATCAAGATTTGGTCACAAAATTTTCACTGGATTCCAAACAAAAATACACCAGAACTCCAAAAAGTCACACTTAAAGACTACTCCAACTAAAAATAAGATATATTTATTAAAATAATTATAAAATAGAAATAATAAGGTTTTGAACACAATTTAAAATATATTAATTAATAAGGTTTTGACCACAAAATAAAATAAAGAAAAAGAAATCAATATTTTATAGAATTCCATTGCATGTGATTACTACCAAAAGAATTCTATAACTTGTAATGATGGAAGTCATTGGTTCAATTCTCCACCCCGATCTGGGTGATATATTTGACATAATGAAGGTGCAGTCCCACCAAGTTAAATTTTTTTTTTTTAATAAAATGAAAAAGAAATTGAGATTAAAAAAACTACATTGATTAGGGACTCATTCACTAAATAATGTAAATTTGACTTATGATTAATATTCAATTTATTATTTAGTTTCAATTTTAAAGAAGAAAATTTAGGATTGGGTAAATTGAAGATAAAGATAACAATGATATAAATAAAATATTAATTAATAGTCATGATATTAATGAGGAAATAGAAAAGAGGCCGGAAAAAAGGAAAAGGAAAGAAGATAGAGAGGAAAAAACATAAAGAAAATACGGAATTGGATGGGGGGTTAAGAAAACATAAATATAAAATAAGGAGAGAGGAAAAGGGGGGGAAAAGAATAGGGAAGGGGAAGGTTAGATTAGTGACTGAGGTGGTGGATAAGAGGTTTCTAAGAGTCACTGAGCTTGTATCCATCTTCCCTATTGAAATTATTTGGGTGTTTTTCGATCATTAAGGCTTCACGAATGAGGCTAGTAGACTAGAAAGGGGCATGGGCAAGGATTTTAGTTTGGTTAAAGTTGATAAGGTGCTTGTTCTTGAAGGAATTTAAAGCCATATTTTAATTTAAAACACAGTTGTGGGCAGTATCAATGATGTGCTCCTTTAATCAGGCTTTAAAGGACAAGGAATTGGAAGAGTGCTCTTCACTTTCCTTTCTCGATGTCCGTGTTTCTTGTCTATTTGATGCATCCCTTTCCTTTCAAATGTATCACAAGAAACTCACACTGACTAATACCTCCATGATAACTCTTATCATCACCTCACACATAAGACAACCATCCTTATTTTTTATTTTTTTATTTTTTTATTATTATTATTTTTATTTTTAAAATTTTTAATTAATTAATTAATTAATTTTTAAAATTTTTTTCAGTAGAGTTGTCAAAATTTCTGATCCTTAAATTCTAGCCTCCAAGAGAGCTCACCTAACTAAATCCCTCATTAATAATGGTTACCCTACTTCCGAAATCAATAAGCATTTAAATCTTTCTGCTCTCATCACCTCCCCAAAGTACACCTTCCCCCCTCATAGGGATCTCCTTTCTCTTCCTTACATAAAATGCACCACTGGTATCATCTCTAAAATCTTAGTAAAAAAACATTAAAAATTTATTTAAACCCAAATTTTTTTAAAAACAATTGATCGAGAATACCAATGATAGGCTTGATGCAATGCTCGACCCTAGAGTCTACCAAATTCCTTGTTCATATGGCTAGTACTATAGTGACCAAATTGGTAGGTCCTTTAAAGCCCAGTTAAAGGAGCATATCGCTGATACTTCCCACAACTGTGTTTTAAAATAAGCTTTTGCTAAAAATTATTTCAAGACCAAGCACCTTATTAACTTTGACCAAACTAAAATCCTTGCGCCTGCCCCTTTCTAGTTTACCCACCTCATTTGTGAAGTCTTAGAGATAAAAAAACACCCAAATAATTTCAATTGCGAGGATGCGTACAAGCTCGATGACTCGTGGAAACCTCTTATCCACCACCTCAGTCACTAACCTAACCTTTCCCTTCCCTATTTCTCCCCGCCCCACTTTTCATCTGTCCTTAGTTTATATTTATATTTTCTTAACCCCCCCTCTGGTTCCTTCTTTTATTTGTGTTTTTTCCTCTCTGCGTTCTTTCCATTTCCTTTTTTCCTCTATATTTTATATTTCCTCATTATTATCATGGTTATTGTTGAGATTGCAACAAGATGATGAGCTGAGTGGAAAGAAGTCGCCTTCACTAAGTGGGCTCGCAGGCTATTTTTGGCGCAAAGTCTATTTTAGACATATGGATCATATTCTATGAGTTGCAGGATGCTATTTGTGGATGGTTGGTCAAGTCGGAAAAAATATATGGACTTCTATTTTTAGACATATTGGGCGGAATCTATTTTTAGATTGCTAGTCTAAAAATAGATATGTCGAATATTATTAACTCTTAATAATATTTGGACTATAAACATTATCTTATTCTCTTGGAGCACTTCAGTTAAGTGCACAGATGTGGAACAGGAGCTGACAGAAGGAATTACGCTATTCCTAAGGGTTAAGTGGAGCTATTGCATGGATACTTCAGTTAGAACTCATGTGAGAGAGTTTGGTGGAGTTGATTGAGGAAGTTAATGGAGTTGTGTTCAATTTAACTAATCTAAACATAATTGAGCTAGTTGTATCTAGTATAAATGATTGATACACTAGTGAGAGTGGTGTGAATTAATTATTAATTAATTCACTAATTATAAACTCATTAATCAACTAAAGAATACATAAGTTAACTTCAATGCATGGACAATTTTAGTGGATACCAGTGAAGAGATAGGTGAAAGAGCAGTGTGACTATCAGTTGTGACTATACTGTTGCATGATTTGCAACAAACAGTGATTGGAGATGCCATTGAGGATTGCGCAGTACAAGCCAGGTGGTTCGAAGTTATTTATGAGCCATTCTTCAGCATTTATTACGCAATAGAGGCACGCTATCAGGTGGCAGAGATTGGAGCATGTGTTTTGCTAGATCTAGCTTGATTAGTGTGTAGCAATCAGAGATTGTACTGAGAGCTTGTGAAGAGATTTGTATAATGATTGTTACATGATCTCTATGAAATACAATATATAGATAGTTGGGGTTTTCAGCTTTAATCTTTCCCATGAAATACTGTGTTCATATGTGTGATTGTTTATGGTTTTAATGTGCACATGCGATTGTTTTTATTTCCGAAATTAATGATCAATGGTAGAAGAGATTCTGTATTGTGCATGAAGTTAAAATAGTGTGTGATCAGGATAATCTCGGTGAATAATATATCAGTTATTCAAATTTCTACATGGTATCAGAGCGATATTGATCATTGGAGCAATTGCAAAACATTGAAGCGGTTGAGTTTTGAGCTAGTGGAATTCGAATTTGCAGTAGTGTTTTCTTGGTGTCGAAGTTGAGATGTATTTCGACAGATTGCGATTAGAGTATGCCCTTGAGGAAAACTTGAATTATATTGCATGGAAGGACATGATGGAGGCGGTGCTGGATGACAATGGGTTGAAGGAGTTCATAGATGTAGAAATTCCAAAACCTACTTCTAGCGATGCTGCCGTACTTGACGCATGGCAAAAGAATATAGCAAAGTGTTGAATAATTCTGTTGGAAGGTGTGAAGGATCACATAGTGTCCAGACTTCATGGTACGACTTCTCCATTCTTGATGTGGAAAGCGTTGACAGAATTATTCCAAAGCAAGAGCGACCAGAGGAAGTTGGCGCTCAAGGATAAACTCAAGAACATAAAAATGGAGAAAGGCGACAGTATGCCCAAGTACCTCACGAATTTCATCCCAATGCAGGGATGAGCTGGGAAGTGTGGGGGTTACTGTTGATGATGAGGACTGGTGAGCTTGGCTCTCCTTGGGCTTTCGAAGAGTTGGCATTCCTATCAGGACTTTGTCAATGGCCGGGAGAAATTGCCAGGATGGGAGCGACTTTGGTCGGATCTTGTGCAAGAGGAGATAAGGCAAAGTACCAGGGATGAATCTTCATCAAATAACTCTGATGAAGAAAATTTCACTTTGTCTGCCAAAGAAAAGAAGGGGAAGAGCAAGAAGAATGCTTCTCAATCCGGTGCGAAAGGCAAGAAGAAGGACATGTCCAAGGTGAAGTGCTTTCACTGTCACCAACACGGACATTACGCCACAAATTGTCCACAGAAGAAGAAAAATAAGAAAGCTGCTGGATCTGCAGCTAGAGAGGCCTTAGCCTCGCAGTTTGAGTTGGATTTTTCGCTGATCGCATGCTTGGTATCAAGTGTGATGGGTTTAGTGTGGTTTCTTGATAGTGGTGCGTATTTTCATATGACCAGAGACAAAGATTTGTTTACTGATCTGGATAGTTGGGGATACACCCCACAACTATCGTGTGTATTTTCCAGACAGTCGCAAGACTGTTGTGCGACGGGATATCAAATTTCATGAGGAGAAATCCATGAAGTGTTTGCTTGAGAGGGAGCCACACTTGCATGCAGATGAGGAGCTATTAGTTCCTAAGGATGAGCCTCAGGATGTGGATCAGCCACAAGAGGAGGTTCATGGAGCGGAAGAGACCACTCATGCAGTGCCAAACATCAGAGGGCGAATGCGCACTACAGAAGTTGAGCGACTGGATCAAGATGCAGAGAGGATTGTAGGAGCACCTACATCATAGCGCAGACAGAGACAGTCACCTGAATGGTATACTAGATACATGGATCTTATGAGCAAGTGTATCATGACAGAGCCATCCTCTTTCGAGGAAGCTGTGGAGGATCCTACATGGGTAGATGCCATGGTGGAAGAGTATGATTCGATTGTTAGAAACAGTGCATGAAAGATTGTCCCAAGGCCGGAAGGGAAATCAATGGTGGGTTCAAGATGGATCTACAAAGTGAAGCAAGCAGCTGACGGGAGTGTGGAGAAGTACCAGGAAAGATTTGTTGCCCGAGGCTTCTCATATATTGAGGGGATCGATTTGCAAGGTATTCTTCCATACGGATGATTCTTGCTCTCTCAGCGCAGATGGGGTGGCACATTCATCAGATGGATGTGAAGAATGCGTTCCTCAATGGGGTGATTGAGGAGGAGGTGTACATAGATAAGCCTGAAGGTTTCGAGATCTTGTTGACGCATGTGTGCGAGGCTCAAAGAAGTGTTTGTATGGGTTCGAACAAGCACCTCGTGTGATGCCTGAGATGAACGGTTATTTCATCGGACTTTGGATTACTCCAAGAGTAGATCGGTCCCGAACCTATACCAGATTGTGGTGGAGGGTAAGTTGCTGATCATTGTACTTTATGTAGATGATTTGATTTTGACAGGTGATGAACTGTTGATACACTCATGCAAGGATGATCTTGCAAAAGAGTTTGAGATGGACGACTTGGGCCTCCTTCATTATTTCCCGGGATTAGAAATTTGGAAGCGCAGTGATGGACTGTTTGTTTCTCAAGGCAAGTGTTAGTATGAATCTTTCGTCGTAAAAGATCACTTAGCTACGCATAAAAAATAGCCCTAACATCGATTATGGCTGCCAAATATCTTTAAAGTTTCAATTAGGTGATCCAAATAAAGCTGCACAAATCCAGATCTAAGCATAAAAGACATTAAGCAGATAAAGTAAAATGTGGCTCCATGCATCCAATAGAAAAGACAAGAATGATGTATTTGAAAGAATTTTTTATATTATATTGAAAGGGGGCACCTGAGAGGAAAACAAGAAAGGTGTTTTCCGGTTCTCCTCAATGGGATGGGTTCTTGACAGTCCTCAACACTTCAGATCTAGAATCTCTCTCTCTTGTTGGTGTAGAAAACCCAGACAAACATAGAACTCAATGGGAGCTCACAAGACAAAAATGGAGAAAATGTGACCAAGTGTATAGATCGAGAGTGATCTAATAGGCAACAAAAGGTGACTAATGAATGGGGAAAACCCTTCTATTTATAACAAAATATTAGGGCGATCTAGAAACTTGGTGCATGAATAAAATATTATTAATCAAATTCTAGAACCACCCTTTAGGAATATTTTATTATATTTGTTGGAGGGAAAAGGATTTTTGACTTGGGCCAATTCCTTTATTTGTAAATAATAAATAAATAAGTGATTTATTTACTATTTTAAGGAAATGGTGGGAATATAATTAAATAAATAATGATTTATTTAATTATTTATAAATGATTTAGTCAAATTTAACTAGGAATATTATTTAAATAGGATTTAAATAACTTATTCCTAGGAAATAATCAAATAAATAAGGATTGAGTTAATTGATTTCCTTGTTTTGGGTTAAATATGACTAGGAAATATAAACAAATATAGATTTGTTTATTATTTCCTTTTGGGGTTTCCTGTTTAGACCATAAACAACTTAATAAAGGTGTTTTTACTAAGTTATTTCACATAGTGAAAGCAATTTTACTTAGGGTAAAATTGGTCTTACATTGTGTACTTGGGTTCATCTAATGATAGTAGGTTAGATGACCAAAAAATGGTGTAACATATTGCCCCCCAACGTACAAGTGTTAGGAGCAAATCGTATGACCGAAGTACGTTGTAAGAACTCAATCACTAGACATCAAGAGGGAAGTCAGAGAGAGAAATGTAAGGTAGTCTAATGTGCTAAAGGACTAGACCCCGAGGAGACGAGACTTACAGGTGCAACAAGTCTCTAGTTTATGAAGTGGTATCTGTGCTAAAGGCGGCGGGGGAGGCATACCTATGCCCGCCGAGACAAAGTACAAAAGAATAGTATGTCCAGTAAACAAGGAACTGAACTATAAAGTACATGCTGGCATAAATATGAGCCAGAAAAAATAGAATAATGAATCCCACATACATGCTGTGCCTGGAATAATCGTCAGGACTTATACAATAATATTTTAGTACATGAGATACAAATACAACCTAGATGCCCCCTATACACGGGGAAGGGCTCGCAAAATCTGACTGATACGTGCAAAACGAAAAGGTGCGGCAAGGGGCTGAGGCCAACATCATCAAATGGAGGGAGCTGCATCAAAGGCTGAAATGAAGAAGTCATCCGGGCATGTGGGGGACTACCTGCAGGGCCACCCCCTCATGAGGGTTGAGACATCTCACACATACCCGAGAATCACCAATAGCTGTTGCTGCATCACTAGACCACCAAGTATATAGATCACGATCATGTTGAAAGGAGCTCAAACCAAGGTACACCGCCCTCTAGACCTGGCTTTTGGAGTAAATGAGTTGATGTCGACAGAAGGAGGTACACCATAGGTGAGGCAATAAGGGATCCCGAACTCAGGCACGAGAGAAAATAGTAGAGCGACTAACAGACGACACTAATGATGATGATGAAATGATGAAAGGTCCAAAGGGGACCCTAAAAACATGAGTACAAAATGGTGTCTCATGACGGACATCGACACAAACAAGAATAAATATGGAGGTCAAGCGGTGCCCCAAGGAAAAGTGTTGTAAGTGAGGAAATCCGATTTGGAGGAGAGGGGAAGTAAGACTTCGTGGACAACATGTGTCATAGTGAAGTAGTGAATGACTAAAACAAACAGATGCTGGCTATCTACAAGAAAATAAAACATGCATGTAGAGTGGGAAATGCTAAGGGTAATATCTCTTAAGATAGAGTGCATTGCGAGGATTAGGAAGGGGGTGGCCTTCAAAGTCCTCTAAAAGATATGCCCCATTCCCAAGATCTTTACTGATGATGTAAGGACCTAGCCATAATGAGTCGAACTTCCCATGACCGAGGGTATCGCGGGCCTGGTTGTATACTAGAACAAGGTCACCTTCATGAAAGGTGCGAGGGTGTACTTTTCGGTCATACTGAGCTTTGGTGCGCTTTTTGGCCGCTTCAAGAGTTTATAATGCATAACAACGGTCTTCAAAGGTGTGCTCAAGCATGATAAGTCATTTTTCTAGAGGTTGGGTGTCAGGGAGAAGTTCGATGGCCAAATGAAGGGAAGGAATTTCACACTCGATTGGTAAGACTGCCTCCTCGCCAAAGACAAGGTGGAAAGGGGTGAAACTGGTGGCAGTTTTAATAGAAGTATGATAAGCCCACAAAGCAGGGAAGAGCATAAGATGCCAATTGGTTTTGGGCTTATTCACCATTCGTTGAAGCATGGTCTTAAGAATTTTGTTGACTGCTTCAACTTGGCCATTCCCTTGGGGGTAATAGGAGGATGAATATTGGTGCTCAAAACCCAATAGAGAGGATAGCTCATGCCAAATCTCATCTTCAAAATGTCGGCCATGGTCAGAGACCAATTGTTTTGGAACTCCGAATCGAGCAATGACGTGGTTAAAGAAAAAGAGGGCGGCAGTGGCTGCCGTATTGTTGAATGTTGGCATAGCTTCGGCCCATTTTGTGAAATAGTCAACTGTCACGATGATATATTTGTGGTTACCAGTAGATGGAGGTCGACATTCCATGAAGTCGAGGGCCCATTTACAGAAAGGACCAGCTGTGACGACGGGATGGAGGGGAGCGGGGGGAGCTCGTGCCTTAGGGGAAAAATGTTGGCAATTGGAACAATGTTTGACTGCTTCAATGCAATCGCTGAAGAGAGAAGGCCAAAAATACCCAGTGCGCATAATTTTTTGGGCGGTGGCGAGGCCGAAGAGGTGGCCGCCACAAGCGTCGCTATGACAGGCATTGAGGACTTGCTCGACTTCAGTGTGTGTGAGGCAACGACAAAGGAAAATATCTACTCCGCGACGATAAAGGTCGTCACCTATCAGAAGGTAGCGAGGGGCTTGGTGTCGGATACGTCGTCGAGCATCACGATCAAGATGAAGGGTGAACTTTTGGGTTCGCAAGTAATGAAGGATGTCATCGTACTAAGGATCGTCGGTGGTGATGGCGAATAAATGTTCATCGGGAAGAGCATCATTAATTGGAGGGTCTGGCGTTCCGGTAGGTAAATCAGAAATGAGTTCAGTGAGGGCTAAACCTTTCTTGCTTTTTTGGGTGACAAATTCAAGGTCAAATTCTTAGAGGATAATGACCCAACGAGCATATTTCCCACTGAGGATGCGTCGAATTAAGAGGAAAGCCATGGGGTTGGAATTATTCACAACCTTGGTGGAACGCATGAGGATATAATGACGCAGTTTTTGGACCGAGAACACGACAACTAGTGCTAATTTCTCTTCATGTGAATAGGACATAGGGGGACCGACAAGGTTCTTACTAACATAATAGATCACATGTTCAACACCGTTATCATCTTCCTGGATAATAACACCGGCAACCGAATAGGTGGAAGCAGATATGTATAGGATGAAGTCCCGATCAAAGTCAAGAGGACGGATCAACAGAGCGGATGTGAGAGCATGCTTGAGGGCATCAAAATAATCTTGAGCGTAGGTATCCCAGACAAAGGGGGTGTGAGATCGAAGGAGTCTAAGGAATCCATGTGCGGTAGTGGCATAGTCAGGCACGAATCATCAAAGAAAATTAGCTTTACCTTGGAGAATTTGAAGCTGGCGTAAGGTACAAGGAATAGGAAGTTCAAGAATGGCTTGAACCTTTAAAGGATCAAGAGTTATCCTGTCTTTAGATACTATGAAGCCGAGGAGACGACCGGCGTGAACGCAGAAGACACATTTCAATGGGTTAAGGCGGATATGATACTTGCGACATCGGAGAAAAATGGTACGTAGATCATGGAGGTGTTGCGCCCAATGTTTAGAAAGGGTAGTGAGGTCGTCTAAATAGGAAAGGATGATATGAGCTAAGTCATGGAAACAATAAGACATGGCTCGTTGAAAAGTGGCGCCGACGTTAAGGCCAAATGGCATGACTCGGTATGAAAAAGTGCCCCACGGACTAATGAACGCGGTTTTAAGTTGATCAGCACGACGGATAACGATTTGGTTGTATCCGGAGAAACCATCCATAAAGGATAGCATCTCGTGCCCCGCACACTCATCTATGATTTGGTTAATAAATGGTGTGGGGAAGTTGTCTTTGGGACAAGCTTTGTTCAGATCGTGAAAGTCAATGCAGACTCGAATAGTGCCTTGTTTTTTGAGGACGGGAACAGGGTTGGACACCCAATTGGTGTACTCAATGGGATAAATGAAACCAGCTTGCCTGAGCTTATCAATTTCGGCTTTGATGGCTTCACGTCTGGAGGGATGAATAGGTCTAAACTTTTGACGGACTGGAGTGGCATCAGGCCATGTGTCAATATGATGTTCGACAATGGCGGGATCGAGTCTGGGAATTTCTGAATAGTACCAGGCGAAGATATCACGAAATTATTTGAAGAGTTTAGTGTAGGCTTCAATTTCTTCCGGAGTGCATTGGGCGCCCATGGTGATATGTTATTCGATTCCTGGTTTGACAGAGATGTCGATTTTGATGGTAGGAGAGATGTTGGCCATGTTACCTTCTTCAAAAGCGTCAGGTGCAGGAATGGGATTTTTAAACCAATCGACCTTATCGGGAATGAAGTATTTAGATTCGACAGCATATTGGTCATGGGATTGATGTGGGAGGAAATATGCACGATGGTGCATATCTTCCCACGAAAAATCAGGTTCGGTCATGGATTCCATGATGTCTTCATCTGTCCGGAAGATGGGAAGAGTGGATGGAAGAGGTTGACCTGATGAGGTAGAAATGTGAGGCTCTTGATTATGATGGGAAGGGCTCACATGCGCGATGTCATGCGAAGTGACAGGGTAATCAGATGAATGATCAGGTGAAACATTGGGGAAAGGCACTAAGGGGTCGGTTGCCGAGAATCGCGGTGATGAGGAAAGGTAAGAAATGATGGCTGAAGGTTTGGTCATTTCAATATCAGAATGGGAAATGTTAATGGGGGCAGACAGGTCATCTGGTGTTAGTGAAGAAGGTATATGGTTAAGCGTGGCTTTGAATTGATGGTAGGCGGCTAAAGAGGAATGATACTTGTCAAGGCGGGGGCAGAGGTGGGTATAATGGCCATGGAAATAGCACAAAGAAAAAGGGTGATTGGTGCGCAAGTTTTTAAGTTTCGGGACGAAATATGGTATGTGACATAGACCTCAGGGATATATGATTCCAGAAACGTTTCATTGACCATGGTCTTGAGATGTGGTAATTCAGGATAGGTATGGGTGGCATGACCGACAACATCACATAAAGCACACTGGATGGTATGATTTGGAGGCCGAGGAGGGGAAGGGTTTGTCGGGGTAGCCTTGTCCTTTGATGCCCCCCTGCGAGCTTTGCCATGCTTACCCGAAGCGGTCGCAACAGGAGGTGGTTCCTGTTGAGGTGACTGAGGTACTGTTGCAGCGGGAGAAGTCATGGGGATAGGTTGAACTGGGGTCAAAGTAATATATGGTTTGGGTTGACCTGGCAGGGTAGAGGCTGGAGGGTCAAGATACCAGATGGGTATACCCAAGGTCAAGTTGGGGAGGGATAGGGTGGCCAAGATAGGGACCAAATAAGCTCCGGGAGGGGGAGCAAGGAAAGGTATCTGACCAGCAGGGAAATGGCCAGGAGGAATGGTACCAAGGGGGTTGTTATCGGGTGGAAACGACCTAGGAGGATAACGAGGTGTGGGGGGACGGTGCAGAGAAGAAGGTTCAGAAGGAAGAAGGTTGGCTAGTGGGGGCAAAGGGCTAGGAGCTGGTTGAGGTTGAGGTTGCTGACTAGCCAAAGTGGGCTCCGTAAGGTCAGCCCAAGATGATTGCATCATGCAAACGTTTGCCAAACTAAGATCAGATACAAGAGGAGGGTCCAAAAAGGTTCCAAGCAAGGAGGAGTCTTTATAGACGCCAGGAGAAACACTGATCAAAGAATCAACGGTTAGATTATTGGTGACAACAGAGATGGTGGACTTAGGGGAGGTTTGAGATGTTGGTTCATGATATGTCAATTGGTCAATGGTGACAATCTTGCCATTATGAGAGAAAAAAAATCTTGTGGTGGATTGCGGATGGGACGACAGACATGGCATAGGTGTAACTATGCCCCAAAAGAATGTTGTAGTCAAGAGGGGCATCGATAACTTCAATGTCGACACAAACAGTCTTACTCGCAAGGGTGATAGGACAGTTACGAAATAGGCCAATGGGCTGGGAGGCATGGCCATCCCACGCACGAAGGGTGATTGTGGAAGGGGCCAACTCAGGAGATCCAAGTTGTTTCCAAACTGAAGCGGACATCACACAGGTAGATGCCCCCTTATCAATGATACACCGAGTGATGTTGGCATTTCGGATTGTGACTGAGATTTGGAAAGAAATAGACGCAGGTAGGGGGGGATGGTCTGACTGACGGGCATCGAAAATAATCAATTGGTCAGCGGAAGGATATACAGTGCCCACGGCAGATAGTAGAGCCTTCTTTTGGGAAGGACACGACAGGAGGAGTTCTAGTGTTGAAATGGCGGTAGGAGATTGTGCCAGATAATCTACTATGCTATATGATTGGGCAGCCCGACCAGAGGCAGCATTTCGGTGTAATGGGCCCTTAATAATCTTTGTATGAACCTCAGCTTTGGGCGGAGGGATTTGCAAGGGACCATTGGGTGTCGACAGAGGCTCTGTAGGACCTGAAGATGGGGACTCGGAGACAGACGGAACGGGAGGCGTGGAGTACTAACAAGACCGAGTTTGAAGGTTGAGGTCGACGGTGAGAGGTTGGTCAGCGGCCATCATGAGAATCTGGTAATTGGAGGAACTAGAAGGGGAAGGTTGAGTGGTTACTGGGGTATGAGGTGGTTGAGTGGCCATGAATCCTTGTTGAGGGAAAGGATCGGTAAACACAGCGGGTTGAGAAGTAGCCAGATTGGGAGGGATCGTAGGGGAGGAATGTTGTCCCCGTACTATGGCCTGAGACTCCCACATCTGCCACATCTGTGGTAATAGGGGACAATCGTGAGTGTAATGTCCATAAACATCGCAACATGAACAGGGCTTATTGGTGCGAAGCAGCCTGTCCAGCTTGGGCTGAGAGCCCTGTGGTTGGTTGGCAGTGTTAGGATCAAGACTCAAAGGATTGGATCCACGAGTACCAAGGGTAGATTGATTGCCTTTCCTCTTTCTTTGAGAAGGAAGAGAAGTGGTCGCGCCCTGCTGTGCAAATACTTGCCCTGGAGGGGGTAGTGAGTGCTGTGGTGGGGGTTGAGAAGGCAAGGGGGTGAGAGGTCCAAATGCTGGAGGAGCTGGGACACCAGGCTGTGGGTAAGGATAAGGGTTAGGATGGGCAACATTGAGGTAAGCAGGAGTGGGGTCAAAAGGAGGAGGCATGCCGTATCCTGGATACATGCGACCTGGAGGGGGGAAAGTGCTGGAGGTGCTAGCCCCTCCTGGAGGGAAACCATAGCCCATAAGAGGTTGAGTAGAGGTATGTGAAAGAACTCTAACGATACCGTTGGCAGAGTGAGACGCCCCCGGGGAGTTAGTGCCGCCGGGCTTGGGGAGGTCAGGAAGGACGGTATAAACATAACCAGATTGAGCATAAATAAGGTCATATTTCAAGGCTATTTGGAGGGCGGCTTCTTCAGTTTGAGGGAAATGGGAGGCAAAATCTTTGCCAATGGGAGGTAAGAGAGAGTGAAGGAACCAGTCCATATAAACCCGATCTTCAAAGGGAGGAGCGCGACATAAGCTTCTTCTTCGCCGCCATTCCTGGACATGAGAGGAAAGGCAGGTCGAAGAGGATTGACGAAAGGAAGTTAAAATATCGGTACCAGTGTCGTATCGGAGAGGTAGCTGGAAGTAAGATAAAAAGGCTTGGGCAATGGTCGCAAAAGTGGTATGGGAGGAGGTGGCCTGCTCAACATACCATTTAGAAGCTTCGCCAGTAAGCATGCGTTGGAACAATCGAAGACGGATGGAGTCATCAGTAATGGAATTGGATGAACACCACATATGGAAAGATCGGATATGGTTGGAGGGATCTTCACTAGCAAGGCCTTCGAACTTGGGAATGTCGGAGGGGAGCTTGGTTGGCATATTAGGCCAACTAACATCGTGGCGGATAGGATCATTGATCAGCTGATTGAAGTCAGGGAGACTAAGGCCGGCCATATAAGGGAGCAATGGGGCAGTCGAGGTAGGTCCCGTAGTGGTTCCACTGGAAACAGACCTAGTAGTAGAACTGGGGTTGCCGCTGGTGCTAGGCCCTGAACTAGACATAGTGAAGGTAACAGGGGGAGAACCAGGAGTAAGGGGAGAACCCGAACAATCAGAAGAAGAGTCAGAGTGCGGACTTGGGGGAGGACTTACTCGATGACGACAGGAAGGAGAAAGTCGACTAACCGGAAACTAAGGGAGAAGGCCAAGAAGTCTTCGGGAGAAGCACCTTGGGGGCACAATGATGACGGGAAGAAGAAAAATCGACAAGGGTAGGGAGGGACAAAATCAAGTGAGGTCAAGGGCAGAGAGGTGTAGTGACAATTGATTTTAAAGTCTTTGCCAGGCGGTGTTAACCAGGCGCTTCTTCACTTAGGGTCAGTGTGTGACGTGTGTTGATTTTAATTTTTTAAACCCAGATGCTTTAAGAGTAAAAGAAAAAGTGTGTTGTGTAACTGAAAATAAATCTGTAAATAACAGTATATAATGCTGAAATAACAAAAAATTTAATAGCTAACAATGTATCAATCTAACCCAAGAAGACGGGTCTCTCAAAACTAGTCTAAAAAGAGGGAAAAATCTAGTCAAAACACTCAAAAAAGAGGCCGATAGATCTAAGGTCAAGAGGGACAAGGATCTAAAGGATAAATCTACTGGAAATAGGTGCAGAGAATAGCAAAGAGGCAGAGGCAAGGTTGCTGTAACAAAATGGGAAATCAGCTAAAAGGAGGAGGGACGAAGAGGTGGCCCTAGAGGTAAACCTAAAAAAAACTATATGAGGTGATTTGAAAGGGATACGAGCTGATCTAAAGGGATCTGAAAAGGAAGTATCAGATCTGACAATAAGAAGGCTAAAACTCTGAAAATTCATACGTCTGAAACAACTAAAACTCACCCACCAAAAGTGGAGGGTACTAAAGCCCTAAGGGGAAATATTCCCACTTAGTTGAGTGAAACAGATCAGAAACAGGTCTAAACGGGCAGAGACGAAGGCTGGAAAACCCTGACAGAAGCTTCAGCCAAACCTAAAAAAATTGCAGGAAAATTGCAGAAAAAAGTGCAGGTCGCAGGTTCTGACCTGTTTTCAGTCCAGGTCACAGGTTTGGGGTAGAAAAGTGCGTCCTCAGGTCCAGGTCGCAGTTTTTGGGCCAATAAGTGCGACCTGCAGATCCGGGTCTCTCAGCGGCAGATTTCAGAAAAAATTGTCGTCTCAGCTGCGGCTGATGTCTGTCACCTGTGCAATAGGGCCAGAAACACACATAAGTTAAAATTTTTAATGTTTGAGGGTTTTAGAGGTGAAAAGCACCATAAAAATAGGAAAAATAGGAAACTAAAGAGAAACCCTAGGGTCTGAAATAGCTGGATATGCAGGAATATATAAAACGAAAGCGGTCGAAAAAGAAAACCCGTGTGGAGTCACCAATTGTTAGTATGAATCTTTCGTCGTAAAAGATCACTTTAGCTATGCATAACAAATAGCCTTAACATCGATTATGGCTGCCAAATATATTTAAAGTTTCAATTAGGTGATCCAAATAACGCTGCACAAATCCAGATCTAAGCATAAAAGACATTAAGCAGATAAAGTAAAATGTGGCTCCATGCATCCAATAGACAAGACATGAACGATGTATTTGAAAGATTTTTTTATATTATATTGAAAGGGGGCACCCGAGAGGAAAAAAAGAAAGTTGTTTTCCGATTCTCCTTAATGGGATGGGTTCTTGACAGTCCTCAGCACTTCAGATCTATAATCTCTCTCTCTTGTTGGTGTAGAAAACCTAGACAAACATAGAACTCAATGGGAGCTCACAAGACAAAAATGGAGAAAATGTGACCAAGTGTATAGATCGAGAGTGATCTAATAGGAAACAAAAGGTGACTAATGAATGGGGAAAACCCTTCTATTTATAACAAAATATAAGGGCGATCTAGAAACTTGGTGCATGAATAAAATATTATTAATCAAATTCTAGAACCACCCTTTAGGAATATTTTATTATATTTGTTGGAGGGAAAATGATTTTTGACTTGGGTCAATTCCTTTATTTATAAATAATAAATAAATAAATAATTTATTTATTATTTTAAGGAAATGGTGGGAATATAATTAAATAAATAATGATTTATTTAATTATTTATAAATGATTTAGTCAAATTTAACTAGGAATATTATTTAAATAAGATTTAAATAACTTATTCCTAGGAAATAATCAAATAAATAAGGATTTATTTAATTCATTTCCTTTTTTTGGTTTAAATATGACCAGGAAATATAAACAAATATAGATTTGTTTATTATTTCCTTTTGGGGTTTCTTGTTTAGACCATAAACAACTTAATAAAGGTGTTTTTACTAAGTTATTTCACATAGTGAAAGCAATTTTACTTAGGGTAAAATTGGTCTTACATGGTGTACTTGGGTTCATCTAATGATAGTAGGTTATATGACCAAAAAATGGTGTAACATCAAGTATGCCTGGGAGATACTGGAGAAGTTCAACATGCATGGCTGCAAGCCTATTGATACTCCTCTTCCTGGTGGATGGAGGAAGGAGGATGCTACTTCAGCGGAGGTAGTGGATGCCACTGTTTATCGACAGTTGGTGGGGTCGCTTATGTATCTGGTCAATACACGACCCGATATATGCTATGTTGTTAACCAGCTTTCGCAAGCTATGGTTAAGCCTACCAAGCTCTTCTGGAAGCGAGGGCGAACGTAACCAATGAGATATCTAGAGGCACCGCTGAGATGGATTATGGTCTGGAACGGTCCCGGATGAGAGCAGGCGCGGATGGCTTCACGGATGCCGGTTGGGCGAGGAGCCAGCGAGAAAAGGCACATGCGGAGGGGATTTTTAGTGTCGGAGTTGACGGTTTCTTCGCTTGCAGTGAGAAGCGAGAGATCCGTGGCGATCGGTTCAGCGGGCGGGGTATGTGGCAGCGAGTTTGGCTGCATGCGAGCCTATATGGATGAGGAAGATCCTGGTCGGGTTGTTTGGTTCACACTTAGATCCTACTGTGATATATTGTGATAATCAGAGTTGCATTAAACTCTCGGTTAATCCATTATTTCATGATAGATCTAAACACATTGACATCCGGTATCATCATATTAGATATTGTGTGCAGCGGAAGATCATGTTACTTTCATACATTCCCACAGAGGATCAGGATGCTGATATCTTGATGAAGGCGCTCACCAGGAGCAAATTAGAATACCACAGAGGTAGGAGAGGGGTGGCAGATAATCCTTATCTTGTTGAGAGGTGTTTAAGGTGCATGAAGATGATGAGCTTAGTGAAAAGAAGTCGCCTTCACTAAGTGGGCCTGCAGGCTATTTTTAGCGCAAAGTCTATTTTTAGACTATGTCTATTTTTAGACATATGGATCATGGTCTATGAGTTGCAGGATGCTATTTATGGATGGTTGGTCAAGTTGGTAAAAATATATGGACCTCTATTTTTAGACATACTGGGCGGAGTCTATTTTTAGACTGCCAGTCTAAAAATAGATCAGTCGAATAATATTAGCTCTTAATAATATTTGGACTATAAGCATTGTCTTATTCTCTTGGAGCACTTCACTTAAGTGCACAGATGTGGCACAGGAGCTAACAGAAGGAATTACGCTATTCCTGAGGGTTAAGTGGAGCTATTACATGGATACTTCAGTTAGAACTCATGTGACAGAGTTTGGTGGAGTTGATTGAGGAAGTTAATGGAGTTGTGTTCAGTTTAACTAATCTAAACATAGTTGAGCTATTTGTATCTAGTTTAACTAATTGATACAACTAGTGAGAGTGGTGTGAATTAATTATTAATTAATTCACTAATTATAAACTCATTAATCAACTAAAGAATACATCAGTTAACTTCAGTGCATGGACAGTTTCAGTGGAGACCAGTGCAGAGATAGGTGAAAGAGCAGGTTAATTATCAGTTGTGACTATACTGTTGCATATTTGAAACAACCAGTGATTGGAGAAGCCAATGAGGATTGCGCGGTACAAGCCAGGTGGTTCGAAGTTATTTATGAGCCATCCTACAGCATTGATTACGCAATAGAGGCTGGCTATCAGGTGGCAGAGATTGGAGCATGTGTTTTGCTAGATCTAGCTTGATTAGTGTGTAGCAATTAGAGGTTGTGCTAAGAGCTTGTGAGGAGCTTTGTACAATGATTGTTACATGATCTCTATGACATATAATATACAGATAGTTGGGGGTTTTCAGCTTTAAGCTTTCCCATGAAATACTGTGTTCATATGTGTGATTGTTTGTGGTTTTAATGTGTGCATGCAATTGATTTTATTTCCGCAATTAATGATCAATGGTAGAAGAGATTCTGTATTGTGCATGAAGTTAAAATAGTGTGTGATCAGGAGAATATCGGTGAATAATATATCAGTTATTCAAATTTCTATAGTTATTAACTATTCTTCTATTTCTATCAATGTTATCTTTATCATCAATTTACCCAATCTTGCTTTTTCTTCTTTAAAATTAAAACTAAACAATTAATTGAATATTAGTTATAAGTCAAGTTTACATTATTCAATGAATGAGTTCCTCGTGAATTTAGTTCTTTCACATTCTATTTTTTTTTCATTTTATTAATTTGAAAATCATAGCCAAAAATTTTAATACAAATTTATAATTATTAAATAAATTCTAGAAAAATATTTTTTTAATAAATATAATTAATTTTGTTTTAAATTGTGGCCAAACCTTATTATTTATATTTTAATAAAAGTATCTTATTTTTAATTTATTTATTTTGTTTATTTTAGTGTGGTCAAATCTTTTTAATAAATATATTAATTTACTTTAATCTATTTTAAATTCCTTTGATCTAGGTGAGGGCGACAGAATGGACTCCTCGAGATCCGAGCTATGGTTAAATAGCCAAGATACAAGGAAAATGAGGGAATTAAATTTAACCCTCACACGCTCGCCAAATAATGCAGGGTGGTGACACACATGCAATGAATTTATGTTGATTTGAGTGATGGGTATGGTATCATCCACCTAGATTTATCTGTAGCGCGTTTGTCTCAAGCTAGAGGCATTGCTAGTATTGGGGTAACAGGTCTAGAGGTTGTCTCCAAAGTGTTTGTGAAGGTCCTTCCAACGCAGGTTGACTGGGTACAACAACCCCTCTTCATTCTACTGAGGTTAACATCTGCAGGTATGTCTTTATGATGTTTCTTCCCCTTCTGACTCCTTTTCTTAATGTCAGTATTATAACTTGTGGGGAATGGGTCACTGAGGCTATCTTTCGGGGTAAAATGTCTTCATTCCATAATTTGTGGATGGAACATGCTGGTTTTTCTGTTTTGCATCCTCAATTCGGTCGAATTGTCTCTGTTATTTATGGTATCCTTCTTTCTTGGATGGGTATGCACTAGGGGTTTGTGCTATGGCCCCAATTCTATATTATTTGCATGGGGGCATGGGTTTTCTTGCATGGCTTCTTGTTCCGTTTGTTGGTTAGCATGAGAGGAGATTCTATAAACAATTATATGTCTGAATGGATTTTGGGTTTGGTTCTTCAGAGGCTCAGGGATCCATGGATTAATGATGTCATCACTTGCCAGTTCACCCATGTCATAAACAATGGAAAATACTTGTTTTATTGGTTTGAAGCTTATTTTTATGTGAATTTCCTTTTTGTTATACCTTTAGATGTTTTCTCCAGGTACAACCTTCAACATCTTGACACCTGCTCATTGTTTCGGTTTGAGGGTTGTCATATTGGTTCTTTGTTTTATCATAGTGGTAAGTGAAGTAACAACATGGCACTACCTTCCTCTAGAAGAGGTTTTGGGGCAGAGCCATCGTGTGGGGCTTCAACATGGTAGTAGTCAGCACCATCAACGTCCTTCTTGTAGCCACGACTATAGAATGACTTCTGGGCTCATTCATGAAGTGACCCAGTCCTACTAGACATACACCCAACCTCAGATTAGAAAATTTATCTCCAGGTGGGAAGCAGACCTGAGCCGATAGGCAACTCAAGAAAAATTTGGATATTGAGGAATGGTTGGAGTTAGCTCTTGACCCTGGTCATACCAGAGGTCGATATTCCTAGTACAAGCAGTCCATATACCTGTATTGGCTCATGAAAAACATTGTAGCAAGAGCCTTGTCGACTCTTGCAGCTGCTCCGACCAAGACATATCGGTTGCTTCCATAAATTCATAAAGAATTTCAACTTATACAGTTTCAGATTCAGCAACAGAATGCCAGCCTCAACCATATTGAAAAGCATATTCTGTGTCTCCCTCAAAACGGAATTACCTGGCTTGAGCACAAAAGATCAAACCCCTATAAAATCTTCTGATGATTAGTAATATGTCTAGTCTAGTATGCTTTTCTATTTTTGTTAAGTACAAATGCAGGATATGGAGACTTTGATATTATGTTGTATATATTTAGATATTAGAATTGATAAGGATACTCAAACATACACACATTTAAAAGATAGTCTTAAACTATTTTTCTTTTGGATGACTTATAATGCAGTACGGTAGACAACATATCTAGTTTCCCACTGGGCAGATTGAGGCCACCTTACCACCTGACCATGGAAGTAATCTTCCCTTTTTGATGAATGAATGAAGAAGGTCATGCCAAGCTTACAAACAAAAAAAATTCTATTTTAAATTGTGGTAAAACCTTGTTATTTGTATTTTAACAATTTATTTTAATTCATTTAAATTTTGGTAAAACTTTGTTATTTGTATTTTAACAATTTCTTTTAATTCATTTAAATTTGGTTAATTTTTTTTTTTTTAAACAAGGCCTGGTGATATATTATATTTGAAAAAAAGAAGGAAATATTTCCTTGTTACAATCCGATTTTTTTGTGGACAAACAAAGAGGATAGCAAACACAAAATGCTAAGCCTCTGTTATGTCGACTATTCAAGTTATACTGCATTATAGATTCAGGATATATTCTGACAAATTGAGAAAGTAGGAAAAAAAATTTAAATGACATATGCAGAAAGGAGAGAGGAGGAATGAGGCTCAGTTGATGCTTATTGGCCGTATGGTTGATGCATCAGTGTTATCTTTAGGACCGACATTTCTCACATTGTTGGAGCTAGAGCTTGGAGTTGAACGTTTCTCTAGTATATATTTCAGAATTTGAATAGATTCTTCCACATGCAAGTAGTGGTTGGTGAGCTCATTGAATTGATTCTGGAGGGACGTTGCCTTGTACTAAAGGAGATTCATATCAAATTGCTACTTTTCATCCAAGATCCTCTCCTGGGCACGAATTTGTTTCATTTTTACCTACAGGTTTGCACAATGGAAGCAGTATTCACTATGCGCCATGTTGAAAGAGGACAAGGAGAGGGAAATCGGGGATGTTGAGGGGGAGAAAAAAGAACTGGGGAGGAGCGCAAGGGAGGGAACGTGCAGGGGAAGCAAATAAGGGGTGAGAAGCGTATGGCAAAGGGGTAGTGAAACAAATCTGTGAACAACAACACATAAGGGGTGCGTGACAGAGATAGAGGAGAAGGCACGCTGTAAGAGGTAATGAGGCGATGCGAGGAGGAGGGAGGTATAAATAACACAGGGTGGGAGGAGGAGGGAGTAATGGCTGGGAGATCGAGGAGATAAGGTCACGGGAGGGGAGGAGTTGGAGATATGGGGAAGTCTGATAAGTTCATAAAGAATCTTGCAGAGGATCCAGCGAAGAAGATATTTTGGTAGAGATAGGATCATGGAAAAGGTATGAAGGATAGGCCATCATGACTATGGATTTGATCGGCTGGTATTTTGTAGGATTTGTTAGCCAAGTTATCAACGAGCTTGTTGTTAGCTCTGAGAATGTGATGGAAGGAGATATCCTTCATATCTTTAGTCAAGGTGTGACATATACTGATAAGAGCTATGTTTTGGATTGGGGAGTCTTTTAACATCATGTTAATGATAATAGCTGAATCCCCAAACACCATTGCATTTGTCATGTTGTTTCTCTTTATCAATTCGAGAACTTGGAGGAGGGCATAGGCTTTAGCTTTGTTGTTAGATAGAGAGTCAAGACCCCATTCAAAGGAGAGCAAGATGCTGCCATTTTCATTTCTTATGAGGCCTCCAGCTCCAAAAATACCCAGATTCGATTTAGAAGCTCCATCGAAGAAGAGAGCTGGTCTTTTGCAGTTATCGAGCCATTTGATAAAATATTTTTCTTTAAGTCTTATCTTCTAGTTTTCTATATGATGAGGTTGAGTAACTAGAGATTTGAAATGTATGGGACTATCCAAGTTTTTGCCTAAAAAATTTCTTTCATCTACTTGAAGTTCACTGAAGTTGATATTACCTGTGATTTTTGAGAGAATAGTTTCTATCGTGAGGCTCCAAGTCTTGTTGCAGACTTTCCTTACATATGGTTTTTTATTGTTAAAGATCATCTTATTTATTTCTAGCCATATGTTCCATAGAAGCACATAAATAAGGGTATCCCAGACCCTTTTGATTATGTTCTTACTCTTTTTCCCCCATGGGTATTATTTTTTCCAATTTTTAATCAAGTCTGGAGTAGTGCTGATGGAGTCTAAATGAATCTGAGAAAAGGAAGTGATATCTTTCCAGCATTGGATTGCAAAAGGGCATTTCACAAGGAGATGTAATGCAGTCTCTTCTGCGCATTGATAGTTGGGGCCTCTGGATTGGCCATTTACACCTCTCTTTTTTTTCAAATTTTCAGAGGTTAAGATTTTACCTTTAAAGAGATTCCACATGAAGATTTTTATCTTTGGTATGGCTTCAAACTTCGAGATGATCTTCCATATTTGCCATTGAGGAGAAGGGAATTTATCTTTTAGGAGTTGATAGTAAGCTACTTTGATAGAGTATGAGGACCTGGAGGGATCCCATCGAAGACTGTCTTTAATACCTTTAAAAAAAGTTGCTGCACCATTAAGCATTACTTTAAGATTTATTAGATCTTCCTCAAGATGTGAGGGGACAGGTGGGAAGTCCCAATCGATCCAGGCATTAGAATGCACATCCCACCTTGAAATCTGATCTAAGGAGTTTAAATTGAGATTCCGAAGGTGAGATAGAACTTGATGAGTGCCTGACCTTTCTTTAAGGGAAGCTTGCCCCATAATTCTGTCATTCCAGATGTTTTTGTTGCTCCCCCCTTGTGGAACTTTGGAAATATTTCTGCTAATAAAAGGGATGAATTTCTTTCATAGAGCCCAGATTCTAGAGCAGAGCCTGCTTGGAATGTCATGGTCAAGGAGATTTTGTCTAGGTGAGCTGAGGTATTTGGATTCCAAAGCTTCATTCCACCATGAGTGTTTTCCAATGCTCATGCGCCACACGATCTTTCTCCCAAAGGCATTGTTCAAGAGTTTTGGGATACAAAATCTGATGTAATATTCCCAATTAGTAATAGCTAATTGGAAATATTAGATTTTGGTCAATTTTTCTTTAAGTAGTTAGATATGAATAAAGGTGAGTAAAAGGAACACAACTCACTCTAAAATAAGGGGGATTTCCTAGTAGACGCATGTAGTAATCAAGGGGGCCAAATTGGGCACACAGCAAAGGGGTATTACCATGGTATCATGGGTGGAGGCGCACACAACCAAGGGATATTACCGTGGTATCGTGGGTGGATGCGGCCGTAGGTTTCGAGAGCAGCCAACACTATATAAAGAAGATACTTTCCTCATTCTAACATCATGGAAGTTTATGAATTTGAAATTGGTCATTGCGACTATTGAGCACGTTGGCTGTTTAGCTTGTCTACAACGTTGTTTAGCAAATGGAGTGTCTTCGTTTGAAGATCTCACCCTCATCCCCAGGGGACTTCGAGTGCCTGCTCGGGTGAGGTAGTCCTGTCAGTGTCTTTGTAGGAAAATCGATCCGCTGTATTTGTGGAGGAGCAGTGCGTTTATTAACTACGCAGCACCTATGGAGGAGAAATGCATTTATTGACTGCGCAGGAGGATGCAAACCATATTTGGGAAAGGGCCAGATAGCCTCCAGATCTCATCCTCTTTTCAGAGGTGAAATATCTGGTAAATTCCCTCCCAGTCCATCTCTGGTTAGAGTTGCCTGTGTTTTAGAGATATCCCTAAAAAGGGATATTACAGTGGTATCAGAGCATAGATCTGGCTCAGCCTGTGGAGCTAGTTGTCTATGTCATTGGAAGAAAAACCCTACATCTGCCACAGAGGTAGGAAGTACAAAGATATTGAGCGTAGGTTGGAGAACACCTACGGAGATGGAGACTGCGTTCGAGTGGTGGACACAGAATAGGAGGAGCCTGCGGTATAAGCAAAGAAGGAAGAGCCAATGGCAGATGAAAGTGATGCAAAACATTTTGGGGAAGCACTCCTCAAATCAGTGCAGGATTTGGTGAGGCAGATAGAGGTGATGGGTCAGAGATTCACTGCTGTGGAGGCTAGACATCATGAAACCTCAAAGGGTTGCCAGGTTAGTGAGGGGTCAGACACATATCACCATTTGCAAGAGCGAGTTGCCACTCTGCACCAAGCTTCACATGCCCCCACCCATTCCACTATGCCCACTTTCTTGGACACAAACACTGAGACAGAATCATAACAGGAGCCAGAGGCTAGCTGCATAGGTGATTATTTTGCTGAGTACCAGGCGTATGGGCAGGAGTTCAGGGATGCCCTTTTATTCAAAGACTTTGTTCAGATCAAGAAGGACAACAGACCCCGCGACCATCACAGAGGACATCGACATTATCATCATGGAGATTATTTCCGCGAATGGCAGTCCATGGGGGAAAAATTCAGAGAGGCTTTGCCCTTTAGAGATTATTGTCAGCTCAGGTAGGATGAAGGAGGAAGGAACAGTGGGGGGTCTAGCATGCAGAGTTCAGAGTTGCAGCGTACCACTAGGAGGACACCTTTTCCCACATATGATGGATCCATTGATTTCACGGTTCGGGGTCGGGTTGGAAGGTTGGATACCTCTTTCCAGATTGACCGAATAACAAAAGGGGAAGCCATCAAAATGGCTACCACGCACTTGGAGGATGAGGGCACACAGGATCATGGGGAGCATGTGGATACACCTAGTGAGTATAAGCCCAAGAAGATCAGAACGTTAAAAAAGATGAGTTTATTCTCATCTATTTTCAGATCCAGAGGAGATGCATCCACCTTTGAGGAGGTCAAGAAGATTGCAGAAAAAGAAGAGGAAGTACCATGCACTTCCTATTCTCATCAAGAAGAATATATTGAGCATGGAAGATACTTGGATCATCAGATTCTCAGTGATTACCTTGTTTAGTATAGATCTCAACCTAGAGCCTTCAGGGAGACTCTAGATTTTCCTCATTTCATCCAGCTGAAGGAAGAGAAGAGGCCATGCAGCAGAAAAGAAATCAAAGGCAATAGATTTCTGTTGTCTACCTTTTATGGGTCATCTAATGCAAGAACTTGGGTGAGAAAGTTGGAGGCATTTTTCCTACTACATCCTGTAGCAGGGAAAGAAGCTGTTGAAGTCTCAGCACTGCACTTGGAGGGTGAAGCCTATGATTGGTGGTGCAGCCACTTGAGCCATGCAAGGGAGAAGAATTTTGCAGAGTTCACTCAAAGGTTGATCCAAACCTTTGATGGAGAAAGAGCAAAGAAAGAAAAGGTCACATCACCTCTTGAGGAGGCTTGTGATAACACTGTCACATTCATGGAGGAGCAATCACATGCATCAATAGTTGGGGCAACCAACACCTTTGAGGAAGGGACTCTTGTAGCCCTTCAAGAAGTTCCAAATGCACATCAAGGTATGAAAATATTTCCACATTCCATTGTTGCAGCAAATTCTTTTGATCAATGTGGAGATTTTCTTTTGCATGACCAAGGGTCAAATCTCATTGCTACTATAGAGCAGCTTGGTTGCACTGTGTTGTGCAACATGGAAACACTCAAGAAGGAATCAAACTATCATTCTCATGAGCCATTTTTGGATTGTACATCATATTGGAGGTTGGGGTTTTAAGCCTTAAAGATTGATGGTAGACATCTTGGAGTAAGAAACCATTTATCCCTTCAAGATAACACTTTCTCAATGAGCTCCTCTCAGCTCAAAGAGGAACTTCTACTTTCAGATCCAAGACCTCATTGGTTTTGGAAGAATATTGATAAAAGGGAGGTCTCAAGGATAGATCTCATCAGAGGTGCACTTCAACACACCATGGAGTGCAAATATTTTCTTCCTTTCTCACAAGAGCAGATAAAAGATGGAGGAAATCTTAAGATGGATGACATCTCTCATGCCTGTGTTGGACATTCCTTGAGCCATACACATCATGATGGGAGGTTTTTTCCTACCACCTATTTGATTCTTGATAGGGTCTCATTTATCCTTGAGAAGCTTACATTTCAAAATCCCATGAAATGCAAAGACATGAATTTGATTTGGGAGGATGGTAGCCCTCATGGGAGGAGTACCAAGATGAGGAGAAGAAGGAGGCATCCATAAGTGATTGAGTGGATTTGGTTGATGAGAAAGGAGCTAGGAGGCTACTTGCAGATCTATGATAATGGGCAGTAGGAGGCTTGGCTGTGCTGTTTACTCTTGAAAGAGTTTGGCCATCATTTGGCAAACACTCTTCCTAAGAGTAGGAGAATGGATACTTATATCATTGAGAAGCATAGAGTATGGATGCATGGTGTCAATATGATACTCATAGTATTCATCATGTCTTCATCACATGATCGGTATGATGGAGGTATGGGGAGGCAACAAAATGTCTTGTTGCTTTCCTTGTTTCTGGGAGAGCAAGAGCAGATTTTCTCTCACACTTTGCATGATGTTGTAGGAAGAGGAGATGGCATTATCTCTTTGATCTTTGATGATTTGGGAGCTCTTCCATCTTGGGGAGTATTCCATATTTTTTGCAGCATTATTAGAGGAATCTTTGACAAGGAGCATGTCAAAGAACAGAGTTTGGTATTGACAGGGGCTTATTTGCATAAGCTCACAGCGCTGCCACTTTGGGGCAGAGACTTATGGATGAAGGGTGCCTAATGGAAATATGATGGATCCATAACCCATAGGTCCCAGGATCACTTCATATTTGTTGCACTTGATGAAAAAAGAGGAGGTAATGGTGATAGAGACGTCTATGGCATATTCTTCTCGACTTGGGTTTTCAAGCATAAGGAAGATTATCTTCTTGCAGCACATGGTTCATTCTTATTCATAGCATGCCAAAAAACTATGGAGGACTCATGTATGGACCCATGTACCATATTAATCCCAGCATATGGTGAGAAGTTTGTATATACATTCATTGAGTTGCGCACTCTTACCATTCTTATGCAGTGCATTGCTTCACAAGAGGGCAAGCTTGTTACATTGCTCCATGAGTTGTATTGGGCCAATATACATGATGGAGGCAGCCATCTCTTTTGTGGCCATGGGAAAATGTTTTATCATCATTTGTATGTTCAGTTTATGCACTATAGCATGTATCATATAAATACATGCATGATTAACCATGTAAAAAGAAACATTTTTCCATGTACTTTAATCAAGGCAACTTGTAAAATTGCGCTGTCACTACTAGGAAAGCTGTTGGTACGTTCTTGCATCACTTGTAACCTTCAGAATTTTCTTCATTTTGCTGCTGATAATGTATTCATTTGCTGATATAGATCAAATTTTCATGGGAGGCTTGATTATGATGGAGACACACGAGCTGGATGTGTCCTTGAGTGGGAAGAATTCTCACAATTTCTGCACTACATGTTCTAATGGGAGCATGAGAGGAGATATGGCCACCACAGCCAAATGTTTGTTCTCTTTTGAGGTGGGCCATAAGATTGATATTCATCCATTGTACAGCCATGGGAAAGTGCTTGACCATGCATTGTTGTTACATTCAGCCATTTACTATCCTTTAGTATATGTGATGAATCATCTACATTACTTGCCATGTAATTTTCTGAAGTTTGCAGTGGATGGGACTGCGTTGTATCCTTGTGAGAAATTGTTTGCATCATGTATCATCATGTAAAACCTTCAAAAAACTTCTCATTAGGATGTTCTAGGATGACCATGTCCTATTCTTCATGGATGGATTGTTTTGGGCCAGCTTGTTCTTCATTGTTGGAGGAGCCTTCTTTGGAGGATTGTTCTTCACTTTGCCATTTGAGGGTAATAATTTTGCAGCCCAGGATCAACACACACTCTACACTTGTCATAAGTGGAGAGAAGGACCACATGGGGTAGGCTATGATGCTTACCATGATCATATTTTCAACCCACCTTCATTACCGGAGCTTGAGGTGGAAGGAGATTTTTAGGAGTTACCTTGTTGGGAGGTGGCTCATTTTGTTTGGATGATTTCTTGGGGATGGAGTATCCACATTTTCCATGTATCATGCCTGAAGAAGGCATTGGGGCAGCAGGTGATAGTGGCAGAGGAGCTACCGCCTACAGATGATGAAGGGCATTTGGTATTACAGCCCGAGGCCATCATTGATACCAGGGAAAGGAAGTGGCAGAACAAGACAATCCGAGAGTTCTTGGTGAGGTGGAAGAATTTTCCAGATGAGGATGCTACTTGGGAGAATAAGAAAATCTTGCAGCATCCATCACTACAGTTTCTTGGGGACAAGCAACATTTTTCCAGGGGAGACTGTAATATTCCTAATTAGCAATAGCTAATTGGAAATATTAGATTTTGGTCAATTTTTCTTTAAGTAGTTAGATATGAATAAAAGTGAGTAAAAGGAACACAACTCACTCTAAAATAAGGGGGATTTCCTAGTAGACACATGTAGTAATCAAGGGGGCCGAATTGGGCAAATAGCAAAGGGGTATTACCATGGTATCGTGGGTGGAGGTGCACACAACCAAGGGATATTACCGTGGTATCGTGGGTGGAGGCGGCCGTAGGTTTCGAGAGCAGCCAACGCTATATAAAGAAGATAGTTTCCTCATTATGAAATTATGGAAGTTTATGAATTTGAAAATGGTCATTGAGACTATTGAGCACGTTGGCTGTTTAGCCTGTCTATAGCGCTTTTTAGCGTATTGAGTGTCTTCGTTCGGAGATCTCGCCCTCAGCCCCAGGGAACTTCGAGTGCCTGCTTGGGTGAGGTAGTCCCGTCAGTGTCTTTGTAGGAAAATCGATCCGCTGTATTTGTGGAGGAGAACGTGTTTATTAATTGTGCAACACCTGTGGAGGAGCAACGCGTTTATTGACTGCGCAGGAGGACACAGACCGTATTTGGGAAGCTCTTGGAGGATCGTGGACAGGAGATTGACCGCAGGAATAGTAGTGCGTCTATTGGGGGAATCTCTGGATCAACGGGTGATCGTATTATTGCAGATCCCAGACAGTGGCAGCGTGATCAATTGGAGGAAAGCCCAAATCCGTAAGGATGAATCTCGGGACAACCCTTTTCAGCAGCTGGAACGCAGATCTGATACACAACCATTCTATGCAGCATTCTGAGAATAGATCTTAACTTGCCTTGTGCAAGTTTAGGTGCTATCGCTTGATCGCATATTGTACTCCTCTATATTTATCAGATTAATAAAATGGCTCAGCGTTCTCTTATTTCTCGAGTATCTGTGCATGCTTTATATACACCGTACTGGATGTCTGTAATCTGTTATTTCTTCCCTTTGCATTTAGATTTCTGTACCACTTGTTGTGTTTTTCCCCACACTCTTAGACAGAGTCTGGAAAGGGCCAGATAGCCTCCAGATCTCATCCTCTTTTCAGAGGTGAAATATCTGGTAAATTCCCTCCCAGTCCATCTCTAGTTAGAGTTTCCCGTGTTTTAGAGATATCCCTAAAAAGGGATATTACATCTGAGCCCTCCATTTTCTTGATTTTGCGTGACTTGTCTCCACTTGACTAACTTGTATTTCTTCTTCTCGTTTTTTCCTCCTTGCCAGAGAAATTGTCTTAAAAATGCTTCAATTTTTAGATGTATGCTGATAGGAGCATTGAGCAAGGTAAAGTGATACGAAGGCAGAGAAGAGAGGGTAGATTTAAGGAGGATTATCGGCCCAACCAAGTTTAACCAGGAAGATCCCCACTGCTACACTCTTTTTTTCATTTTTTCAATTGCGATATTCCATACCTCAGACTTCAAAGGCCCAACGCTGACTGACATCCCAAGATAATTGAAATAAACCTAATTCAATTTGTAAGAGACTCCAAAAATTTGTGCAATGCTGTGAATGGTATGGTTTGTAGTATTCCACCCATAAATAAAACTTTTGTGATAATTTATCAAACCTCCTGAGTAAAGCATAAATTTGTCAAGATGAGATTTGAATCTTTGAGCAATAATGCAGGTGGCACCGCCCATGAGGAGGGTGTCATCTGCAAATTGAGAATGGTTCATATTCTTGACTCCGTTGCCAAATTTGATTCCAGTGATGAGACCTATTATACGCTTGTGGTCTAGGGCCCTGCTGAAGGATTCAACCATAAGGATGAAGAGAAAGGGAGAGAGGGGACAACCCTGTCTGAGACCTCGAGAAGATTGAAAGAAGTTTGTTGGCCTGCCATTTACGAGGGGAGAGATCCAGGGGTTTGAAATACAGGTATTGATGATGGAAATGAAGTCATTGTCAAAACCCTTTTTTTGAAGGACAGAGATGAGGAAGGAATGTCTCACCTTGTCAAAGGCATTGGCAAGGTCGAGCTTCAGGATGAAACCTTTCTCATTGCGCATCATACGTGGTTAATTTTTTTTAATATAGCCTAAGTTTATTTAATAAATATATTTTGTTTATTTTAATTTCTTTATCTCTATTTTAAATTGTGGTCAAATATGTTTAAATTATAGTCAAATCTTCTTAATGACATATTTTAAATTATGGTTAAATATTTTTAATAAACATATTTTATTTCCTAAAAATATGTTTTAATAGTCATGTTAATGGTAAGTGGTTGATTCTTTGTTTATAAACACCCCATCACTCTTTTCTGATTCATCATGCTTTGCTTGAGTCCTTGATAATAGGTTGTGAGACCACTAGAAACGTAGAATATAGATAAAATGGCACACTAAAAATATCCAAAAACTTATATCAACAAAAACTAAACAAATTGAAAAAGAAATGAAATATAAAACAAATTAAAAAAAAAGAAAAAGAAAAAAGAAACAAAAGAGATTAAAAAAATATTACAAATAAAATAAGAAATGTATATATATAATGATGATGAAGATGATAAACGTCTACTAAGGCCGGTGCACTCTTTCAGAGCTTAAGAAGATGAGAAATCTAATTGTAATTATTTAGAATCTTATTTCTATGCTAAAAAATAAGAGATAGAAGTGCACCAAGATCACTATAGTTGAGCTGACTTAACAAGTCAAGAAGATTGGAAATGTGACACACACATATATGTTAAAAAATAAAATATAATAATAATAATAAAATATATTAAAATATAAATAAAAAACAATAATAATTACAAAAATTAAACTATATTGTAATTAAAAAAAACTTGAAAAAAAAATAAAAAAATTGTAAAAATAATAATTTGGGAATAGATCCCATCTAGACAGAAAATTCTTTGTGGGTAGAGCGGTCAGACAGGTCCAACCACCATACTAGCAACTCCTCCTTGCCGTGGCCAGGCAAGGGAATCACCCGCGCACACAATATATATATATATATATATATATATATATATATATATATATATATATATATATATATATATATATATATATATATATATATATATATATATATATGTTTTTTGATATTAAAATATGCTTTTTTAAAATTGTTATACTTTCTTATAAGCAAGATATATTGTAATCATAATTTCATAAAATTATAAATATAATTTATCAAAAATATAATTTATTTAAAAATAAAATAAAAAAAATTATATACGACAAAATGTCATAGGAATACACACATTACATCCCAAAATTTATGAAAATTCAATACAAAAATTAATTCAACGGTCAAAAACACAAATCAATTCAACCTTAGTGAAATAAGGTAAAAAACAGAGTTAGTAACTTTTCAATTATTATCACACTCTCCATCTGAAGGAAACATTCATTAAATATTTTCCTTTTTATTGAAATGGTTGCCAGGTGATGTCCACATAGTTTACAATGGTTTAATGATGGAGTGGCCCGTAAGCAGCACAAGAATAAGACAAGACGAGCTGCGAAGCAGCAACTCCCTGCCAATGTATTTGAAATGAATGCGATGAGATGATTTCAACCACTGGCCTTTTTTACCTTCATTGACTATGTGCATCACTTTGTGAATTCTTTCACTTTTTCCTCAGCAACCGGGTTTCATGGTTTTCATGTGATTAGAGGTACTATTTTCCGAATCATATTCCCCAATCATATGTGGTATTCACCAATATCTGTGTCATTTGACCGAGGAGCATCACGACAGGAAACATGAGTTTCTTAGGTTTTCCATATCTTTGCCAAAGCCACACTTTGTTCGACTCCTTTTTTTGTTGGGTTGCGCTTGGATATGATACTCAACTCGGATACTTGGTTACTCAGGTTTGGTTAAAACCATGATATCTATGCCATCGATGAAATAAATGAGCTTTAATGTGAAGATAAAATGAAGGATGAACAACCCTTATACTTGGCTCTGTAGTGTGCTCTGGTGTTGGATACAAAAAAATTTGAGATGAGTTCAACCACTGGATTTTTTTATCTTCATTGGCTATGCGCATCATTTTGTGAATTCTTTCACTTGGCTCTGTAGTGTGCTCTAGTGTGCTCTGGTGTTGGATACAAAAAAATTTCATTGGCTATGCGCATTGCTATGATATAGTTTACATTTTGACATATGAAAGCAGGGTTTATCTAGAGTTTTGGACCAACCAAAGTCTTTAAGTTTCTCCAATGTTTTGTTACTTCAACAAACAACTTTTTATGGTCTCTTATTGGGTTAATGTGAGCAGAAAACAAACAATGTGACTACCAATTTCCGGTGTTTTTTGGCAGGCCCGACTCTTTCATGATGACTATAACTCAACAAGAGCTTCAATTAAAAAGCATAGACATCATGCAGAATTTTGTTGAGCTAAAACAAAACACAGCGGAAACTAAAAACACAACCAAATATACACAACATTCAACAAATATGAAGACACAGAAGATTTTAACGGTTCACCCAACCAATCTGGGCTACGTCCACCAGATAGGGCATCAACAATCTCATTCATCAACTGGAGAATTACAACAGTAGAGTTTCCCATCTGCTCTTCCACTCACCTCACATTCCTCATGCTCATTTGCCTCTACGGGTTTACATTTTATAGCTGGGAGTAGAAACTGAATCATAAATTCACTCACAACAAATATAGGATGCATTAACTCCACATCAGAATTAGATGGAGTCAATTTAGCAACAAATCCGATTGTTGTCACATTCATGAGATTTTCTCCAAAAATAATTTAAAAGAAATCTCAACAATCTCCACCTTGACAACAATTAGCCTGATACCCTGTTCCATTATTATTTTTATCTTTTCTGCAAGCCAAGAGAAGCCAGACACCATTGTAGCTTCTCTAACAAAACTGGTTTCATGAACATGTTTGCACAGTTTTCCTTTGTATGCACTTTTTCAAGAGAGACTCCCCGTTTAGTGATAACCTGTCTTACAAAATGGTACTTTATAGGTATATGCTTTGATTTACTATGATAGGCTGGATTTTTAGCCAAGTGAATTGCACTTTGAATATCACAAAATAAATTGATGTTGTCCTACAACCTACCAAAATCACCAAACAAACCTTTCAACCAAACCGCTTCTTTGCAAGCATGTGAAGAAGCTATGTATTCTGCTTCTGTAGTGGATAAAGCAACAATGTTCTATATCTTTGACATCCAGCTAATAGCTCCACCTGCAAGAGTAAAGACATACCTTGAAGTTGACCTTCTCTTATCCAAATCACCTGCAAAATCAGAATCAACATATCCACAAACAAATTCACTACTTCTGTTATAAGTGATACAGTAATCACTTGTGCCTCTCAGATACCAAAGCACCCATTTTACTGCTGACCAGTGTTATTTTCCTGGATTTTCCATATACCTGCTAACAAGCCCAACTGCATGTGAAATATCTATTCGTGTACAAACGATCGCATACATCAAACAACCTACTACATTGGCATATGGAATTCGAGACATATATTCCTTTTCTTCATTTGTGTTAGGACATAAACTTGAAGAAAGCTTAAAATGGGAAGCTAAAGGGACTGAAACATGCTTCACATTGTTCATACCAAACCTCAAGAGTATTTTCTCAATATACTTCTTTTGTGATAGCCACAACTTACCATTGCTCCTATCTCTGAAAATCTCCATGCCCAAAATCTGTCTTGCTGCTCCTAGATCTTTCATATCAAACGTCCTAGCCATCTGAGCCTTTAACCTGTTGATCTCAGTTATGTTTTTGCTTGCTAAAATCATATCATCAACATACAACACTAAGATAATGAACATGCCATTACTTAATTTCTTAAAGTAAACACAGTGATCATATTCACTTCTTATATAATTTTGACTCATCATGAAAGAATCAAATTTCTTGTACCATTGTCAAGGCGACTTCTTCAGACCATACAATGATTTCTTGAGCCTACAGACAAATTGATTGTTGCGATTTTGAAAAAACCCTTCCGGTTGTTCCATGTAAATCTCCATGTAAAAATGCAGTTTTAACATCTAGTTGCTGTAATTCTAAATCAAGTAAAGCAACTAATGCTAACACAATCCGAATTGAAACATTTTTTACAACTGGTGAAAATATCTCATGAAAGTCAATTCCTGCTTTCTGAGAAAAACCTTTCGTGACCAGCCTCGCTTTATACCTGTCTTCTTTATCATCAACACCCCTTTT
The DNA here is from genome assembly GCA_034641835.2 of Pinus albicaulis. Classification (NCBI taxonomy): domain Eukaryota; kingdom Viridiplantae; phylum Streptophyta; class Pinopsida; order Pinales; family Pinaceae; genus Pinus; species Pinus albicaulis. The sequence continues at coordinate 932,309,390 of CM076569.1, read as the reverse complement.
CAATTTGTAAACCCATTTACATCCCACAGTTTTTCTGTCTTTAGGAAGTTCAACCAGATCCCATGTGGCATTCTTGGCTAATGCGTTCATCTCGTCCTTCATAGCCTCTTTCCACTTACCACAGTTAGAACCTTCTACAGCTTCTTGATAGCACAAAGTTTCATCATCATTAGCGGTTAAAGCAACTGAAGTAACATAATCATCATACCTTTTAGGAGGACATATGATTCTCGTGGACCTCCTTAAAGACGTTTCTGGTACTTCCACAATTGTTGATTATTATTTGTAGGAACTTCTTCATGATCAACATTTGAAACATGTTCATGATCTGCATCTGAAACTTGTTCATGATCTGAATCTGAAACTTGTTCATCTCGACTATCATCAGTATTTGAACTGGTTTCAAACTGAATGTGTTGAAGCTCAGGTACATTATCCTGTTTCAATTTATCATCTACATCTGGATTATTGAGTGAAGATTCAATGAACTTAACATATCTGTTAATGATGATCTTGTGAGTAGTAGGATCCCACAACTTGTATCCCTTAGTCCCATCACCATATCCAACAAAGATATATCTTTTTGATTTAGGATCTAATTTAGAATGTTGATTTTTCGGAACTAGAGCATATGCATCACAACCAAAAAATTTTGGTTTAGAATAATCACAAGGATGACATTTCCATACCTCTTGAGGAATTTTGCATCCTATTGCAGTTGATGGTGATCGATTTACCAAGTAACAAGCCGTAGAAACCGCTTCTATCCACAATTCCTTTTGCAAATTGGCGTTACTAAGTATACTTCTTGCTCTCTCTAAGAGAGTCCTATTCATGCGTTCAACAACTCCATTTTGCTGAAGAGTATATACAGTAGTTTTATGTCTTTCGATCCCAGCGTCCTTGCAATAATTATGAAATTCATTTGAAGTAAACTCACCACCATTTTCAGTTCTTAAACATTTAATGGTTCTTCCAGTGATGTTCTCAACTAATGCTCTAAATTGTTTGAAAATTGTGAATACATCAGACTTCTTCTTTAACTTATAGACCCACACTTTTCTAGAGAAATCATCAATAAAAGATACAAAATATGACAATCCTCCATATGAGGTTGTAGGAGATGGACCCCAAACATCAGAATGGATATAATCAAGGATTCCCTTACTAGTATGTTTTCCAGTTTAAAATTCTGCTTTCTTTGTTTCCCAAATATACAATGTTTGCAGAAATATAACTTAGAAGATTTTAAAATAGGAAGTAAATTACGATCAGATAAAATTTTTAATCCTCTTTTGCTCATATGGCCCAACCTTCGATGCCATAAACGAATAGAATTACTGTCGTTTTCAGATACTGTAGAAGCATGATCTGACTCTGTTCTTCCTTCTAACTGAAAAATATTTCCAACCTTCTTTGCTTTCATTACTAGTAAAATTCCTTTATAAAATTTCATTACTCCACCTTGAATAAAGGTTTTATGTCCATTTGTGTCTAGTACTCCTAGTGAAATGAAGTTTTTTCTGAGTTCAGGCACGTGTCTTACATCAGTTAATATTTTATTTGTCCCATCAAACATTTTAATTTGGATGCTTCCAATTCCCACAATATTACATGAGACATCATTTCCCATGTAAACAACTCCATCATTGATTGATTTATAAGATTTAAACCACTCTCTATGAATGCACATGTGATTTGACGCACCAGAATCTAACAACCAATGTTGATCATGATTAGACAAAACAACTGATAACACTTCATCACTCATACCTGAAACGGATGCTGAACCTGTATCTGTCATGTTTGCTTCTTTCTTCTCTGTCGAAGAGTCTCCTTTGGATGTTTGCTGTCTCTTCCAACAATCCTTCTTCAAATGTCCCGATTTGCCACAAAACCAACACTTCACCTTACTCTTCTTCCCTTTCGATTTTGAACGCTTGTTGTTGTGCTTACTGAAGCGTATTTCTTTTGAATGACCTCTGACCATCATTGCTTCTGATGTAGAGGTTTTTGAATTTGACCTTTTCTTTGTTTCTTCAGACAACAAAGCTCCAAAAACATCATCAAACTCAAGGGTTTCTGATGAACTAAGACTTATAGAAGTAACAAAATGATCCCATGACTCGGGCACCAAGCATAATAAAGTTACAACTTTATCTTCTGATTCAAATTTTACTTCTATACTTTCTAACTGCACCAGGAGAGTATTAAAGGTATTCAGATGATCAGTTATCGTCGTACCTTCCTTCATGCGCAAGCTGTACAAGTGTCGCTTCAGAAGAATCCTATTGGTTAAGGATTTTGTCATATACAACTTTTCAAGCTTTGTCCACAAACCAGCAACAGTTTTCTCTGACACGATGTTAAACAAAACATCATCCTCCAAACATAATCGAATGCCGCTCAATGCTCTTTCATCCATGTCACTCCATTCGTTATCCGTCATGGTGTAAGGTTGTTTGGCTTTTCCCAACAGCGCCTTTGCCACACCTTGTTGCACAAGTAGATCATACATCTTCACTTTCCAAATCTCGAATTTGTTTTTCCCTTTAAACTTCTCGATCTCAAATCGAGCACTTTTTGTTTTTGCCATAGCTAGTAGCTCGTGTCACAAAATCTTCAATCGAAACTCTTAATAAATGAAGTTTTTATTCTAATAAAAAATGTTAATTTTGATTAAAAAATTCCTTTCCCTTGTTACATATGCAAATGGCATTTTAAATTACAAATCAATTTTTTTTTAAAAGGCACATAATACAAATCGATTTAAATTATAAAATCAAATCTTTGTTTCATATATCGATTTGTTTTTTTTTTTTTTTAAACCATTGCATATTTCAATACATATCAATTTACAATATGCATGTCATATAACATTTCAATACAATTGATTTATAAAGAAGCCACCGTTCAACAAACTACCACTTGTCGAAGTTAACGCAACGTTTTTTTCAAAATAAAATTTAAGGATACCTCACCGTTCAACGCTGCGTTCAACACCATTCAATGTAGCAAGTTCACCGTTCAACGTTCATTGTTCAGCAAACCAGCGTTCAACGCTTCCGAACAACTTACTGTGTTGTGGCTCCTCCATACTTGAACCGCAGAACCACACTGGCGTATTCAACTGAGATTAGAGGACGACAGTGCCATGGAGCAGTTGTCCACAACATTCATTAGAGATTTGATCGATGGTCCATGGTAATCTCCACGCCCTCCAGCTCATGGTCTCACAGTTTGCTCTGTTATGTCTTAATGCTAACACAACCACGGATCACAGTCACCACTCGACTTTCACAATTTACGGCTATCACCTTCGACAACTCCTTTCTCCAGAGCGCTATCATCTTTTCGCGTTCTGCATAGTGGATTCTTCAAATTAACCGTCCACGGCTTTCACACTCCCACTTCTGCGATCTACAGTATAAACACAATTTCGATCTGCAAGGCTCCGATACCAATTGTTGATCTAAAAAAAAACACAGCGGAAACTAAAAAAACAACCAAATACACACAACATTCAACAAATATGAAGACACAAAATATTTTAACGTGGTTCACCCAACCAATCTGGGCTATGTCCACCAAACAGGGCATCGGCAATCTCATTCATCAACTGGAGAATTACAACAGCAGAGTTTCCCATCTGCTCTTCCACTCACCTCACATTCCTCATGCTCATTTGCCTCTACGAGCTTACATTTTATAGTTGGGAGTAGAAAATGAATCATAAATTCACTCACCAAAAATATAGGATGCAATAACACCACATCAGGATTACATGGAGTCAATTTAGCAACAAATCCTATTGTTGTCACATTCATGAGATTTTCTCCAAAAATAATTTAAAAGAAATCTCAACAACTTTCACGCTTTAATGTCTCTCTAGGATTTTCATTTCAGTGCCTTTCTTATATTTTCGAAATTTACGATGAGAAAGTTACCGATTGGACTTTATTTAAGACACTGTCATCTAAATCCTCATTCTGAAATTATGGCCGCAGAATTTTTGTAACACTGTCAACCACATGTATGTAAACACTGGAGACGTCAGCGACCATCTCTCACTCCTCGATGATTCCCTTTGAAAGAGCCAATGTGCCAAAGGGAGTCATACCCCCATCCTTTGGTAATCGACACGGGTTGCCAAAAATCCCACACTAGAAAATTTTCACAACAACATTTTCTTCAAATACAGAAAGAAAATACACACCTTTTATTAAACACAAAAGTCCCGATTTTCAGACATTTCTATATCAAGTAACATCAAGTTCTACTGAATTGAGTCAGATTCCAGGTAAATAACATACCTTGAATATATTATGTTACGTTGTTAATCAAAAAATTTAGCCATTCCATAAAATTGTTACCTCCTTTCAATGACATGAAAATATTGAGCGTTCCATATTGAAAAGGAAATTAGTTCGATCATATATTTTTACTAAACAAATTGTTTGATTGTTAATTGAAACATCTAGGCTACCGTTTACCTAATAAAATTTACATGTTTTAGAAAAAATGAGTATAGATGGGAATATGCACAAGGTCTATGTAATTTGGTCTTAAATATCAAGTGCCTTCATGACAATATAGTTTTAGAAAAAAATGAGTATAGATGGGAATACACACAAGGTCTGTAATCTGGTCTTAAATATCAACTGCCTTCAAGACAATATAGATGTTAAACGTGGTGACAGATAGTGGAAAGAGAAAAAGGGAAACACCGAAGCTAAGGATAATATATAAATCTAGAATATGTATCTATTTATTTATTATATGAGTTTCTCCAGCTCGCTTTGATATACATTTGAAGCTAAATATAAGAAAATTAAGTAGAAGTTAAATATAAGCAAATTAAGTAGACGTTAAAAGCACACAATTGAGTACTGTTAGTCAATGCCAAGGAATACCTAATATGTGAATGTTGTGAAGTTACTCTAGATTTCTATTTCTGAAGATTAATTATAAAATGCTGGGTATCGAGTGCACAATTTAGAGTGAATATGAAAAATACTAGTTAAATCCACAACTTAAAGTGGGTATGATATTAATACGTGTGGGAGGCCTTTGAATTAAGCATCAAATACAAATTGGATGTCTCCCTCTTTGAGAGATTGATAAGCAGAGGGAACGAACATGTGATCCTAAGATGGCAAAGAAGCCTTGAGGCCGGAAATTTCAAGATTAATATCTGATATCTATCTTTCATTGCAGGACCACTGTAGCATGAAAAAGTATAAAAACATCAAAGGAATTAAAATTAGTGAATCCACATCTATAAGCCACCGGATTGGCTGCTACAGTGATCGGTTGATCTCCTCTACCAAGCCCCTTCTCTCCAAATCCATAGAATTTCTCATCTTGTTCGCTAGAAATTGTGAGTGATCAGTCAAAATTCAGAAATTAAATATATTTATAAAATATTACAAAAGATATAACTAAGCCACCCAAAAACGAAACACCAGCGTCTTAACGGAACAAACGGACCATGGGCACGATTATGAGGACCAACTTGCATGTATTACACGTGCTTTGCATAATCTTGGATAATTCAAGACCACATACTCACAAGGCGTCGATGCTAATCTCACATGCCACTTATAAAATCAATTCTGTTGGGGAATCGTTTTCTCCTTTACTATAAGAAAGCCCCTACCTTGTAAGTTTGGAAGCCCCTAACTAATTCGTCTCACGGGCCACTTATAAAATCAGTTCTGCTGTGTAATTGTTTTCTCCTATACTGTAATTGCTTTCTCCTTTACTGTAACGAAGCCCCTACTTGCAAGTTTTGAAGCCCCTATCTAATTCACGCCCACTGAAGGAGTTAGTTAGTTCAAGAGTTGGTGTGAATTGAGGGAGGATAGGTCCCAATAGGGACTCGATTCAATGTTCGTTGTGACCCGAACATCTTGGAATTCTCTTGGTATTATTGCAGGAGAGGCAAGCTCTCGGAATCCTGGCTTCACGAATAACATCGATGTGCCAGAGTACCACACAGAAGGGGCACAAAAGGAAGGAGACTATCTTCAGAAGGTGAGAAATAAATCTATTTCAACTTTCTGGTGTTCTTAAATGGTAGGTTCCTGGGTTTCTGGTGTTCTTAAATGGATCATTCTACCATTCCACTATCCTTCAAGTAGATGGGAAAGGCACCCAACAATTAACACATAGGGATAATTAAAAAAATGTGGGAAGTGCGGTAAATGTATGCTTAAAGAAAGAATCACACACACCCATATCGCTTCCTAAGTTTTCAATGCTGCTACAACCGTTGTAGCAAGACGAGAGGTAGGGGATAATATTTCACCCAACTCTCAGTACAGGTAGCGTAATCATAAGCGGTGCACATTCTTGACATATGCATGGTGCTAAAACAAAAAAATCTTCCTACCATTAAAGAAGAACACGCCCTTCTTCTCATCTGTGTAAGATGTGAAGCGTATCTCCAAATTTGTGAGGAACTCTGCCTTCGTACATTATTAAATAACAAGAATCCTTGAACCCTAACCCTAGCCGCGACCACCAGAAAGAGAAGTGATACTACTTGGAAAACCCCTATAGTCCGAGATGTGAAGCATATATCTGCAAACTTAAATGGCAAGTTCCTGGAAATATGGAAGTGGCTTGTGATGCACATATGCATCCCTGTGATGGACTTGACCTCCAATGTTCTTCGACAACAAGAACATCCAACCGAACAATGCAATAGATATCATGCCGAACAACGCAATTGTTGAACATAGTAGAAGAGTAATTAGCAGAGCAAGCTAGAACCTCTGCAAGCCAGTTGACCAGTTTGGGCAATTGGACAGCCGCGTGTACAATGGCAACACTAGGTTCAACATCATGGCGACACTAGGCTCAAGATTGTGGCGATGACACTCATGAAGGATCGTGGCAACACATGAAGGGTCGTGGCAACACTCGATGAAGTCATCTTGTAAGTTAACCATTAGTGTTAGCTAGCATTACTTAGCTATGAAAAAAATTTCGAACCAATATGAGTTTTAATCCTATGTTTTCCAGACCATATGCCTGAGGTGGAAAGAGGCCAAATAAGATGTTCAAAATTTTCATTGGCCTAAAAAAATATTGTCCAAATTTAATAAAGTAGCAAAAATTATATATTATAATATTTTTGCAAAAAATTTAAATTTATTCTTTTAATTTCTATATAAAAATTAATAATAATGATTTAAATTTTGAAGCATTTCAATCACAATAGTCCCTGCTGCCTTATGGCAGAGACTAATAACATCCCAGACAAGAATGAAAGCATTAGAGAGTTCTTCACGAATTTTATTATACCTCTTTACTTATAGTTATTATAGGTTAATTTATTATAAGTCACGCATCTCTTAAGTTTGTCTTTTTAAAATTATATAACTTCTTCTTGTAAAATTTAAGTTTTCGTTATTCACACATAAATCGTGTCTTATTTTTTTTAAATAACTCCATATATTATCATAAAGGCCGTGTTGTTGATCCCATCCATTTATCTTGTTTGCCACTAAGCACGAAGTAAGGAACATTTACAGGCTTTGCTCTGTCAGATAACAGGTACGACAACGCTAAGATAATGTCTAAACTCGAGACTATACTAATCATGATATTTGGAGCCACAACCAAAAATTATATGTCTAAATTGCGATAATATTTAATCATCACATTTCGAGTCGTGTATATATATATAGTTTTTTCTTAAATCAAGGTGTACGATCGATCTATATATATTTTTTTAATATTGTGAGAAAATTTATTATAATTTAATTGTCAATGTAGTGAGGGTAAGTTACTATTCGTGAATGTAGCCATTCATGATTTTTATTCATTGTAAAGGTGTAGGCTTTCACTTTTGCCATATGTTTCTTTGTCTTGAGCCCTTACTATGTTCCCTTAACTCTTAGCAAAACAAAAACAGTTTTAAGGCATACTCCAAGGCCTAATTATTATATTACATTAACAATAATGCTTTTGCATTATTATTTTAAATAATCATTTAAATTATTAAAAAAATCTTATTAATTTTGTCGGGCTTTTTGAATATTTTTGTTATATTAATTATTTTAAAAACGAGTTTTTGAAGTCTTTTTCGGTGGCTTTTTCTGGTCTAATTTCTCTGCACAAATTTATTGAAAACATAAGTTTGATGGGTAATCTTGCACAATTAAAGTGCCTTAGGGTTTTTTAGGGTGTTGAATCCATATATAGTAAAAAAACAGTTTAAATAACATAAATCAATATTTCACGTCAAATATTTTCCCCAATTCCAATACTAAAAACTTCAAAAAATCACACTAAAAACAACTCCTTTTAAAAATCTCAAATTAATAACTATATTAACCCTTTAAATTTTAAATTTTTAAATATTTTTATACAAACCACGTGACAGTCGAAGTATGCTGCACTCTTGGGAACTATAAATGAGCTTGATCCTAGTCCGTCAATTTTGGGCTAAATAACACCTTATTTAAGCCCACGTGGCAATCTAAGATTTTTTGAAATATTTAAATTATAAAATAATCTTAACTCTTATAAGTAAGGGTTTTGCCATATTTTCATAATTTTAAATTATGAAATAAAAATCCAAATATTTTATAATTTTTGAGAAAATAATATTCGTAATCACGTTTTTTCTAAACCGTTGTAATGGTCTTGAATATTTGAAACATAGAAGAAACACCATGAAAAAAACCAAACATGTGACAAGGGACTTTGTTTCATTATCAAATTTTGGATTAAAAAACTATCAAAAATGTATTAGACATTGTACATGTATATCTAATGATGGAATCTTCTGTTGTCGTGTCATCATTACAATGGTGAGCTTTTAAACATCGCCTTCATACTTCATTGGGTTCTTCAATTGGTGTTGGGGTTTTAGTATTTTCTTTTCTTTTTCTATGGAAGAGGTGAAATTTGTTTTTGTTAAGAAAGGGTCCGGGTTAGTTGGATTGTTATCCTAAAATTGAAATCTTTACATTTGAAAATATAGGGCTCAAATTAATCGAAATTAATGATAAATTAATTTCAGTTTATTATAATGGTTTTAATTTAAAATAATTTTTAGTAATAATTAAATTAATAATAATATTCTTTAGATTTGAAAAGGTAGGATTCAAATTAATTGAAATCATTAATTTCAGTTGATTATAGTTGTTTTAATTTTAAAATAATTTTTTTAGTAATAATTAAATTAATAATAATATTTTTTATAATTAAGAAATTTTTTATAACTACATTGCTATTTTAATATTTATATAATAAATTTAAAAACTTAATATTTATATAATAAATTTAAAAATTTTCATATTTAATAATTATTATTTTTATATAGGTGATTATATTATTTTTTGTTTATTACGTATTGTAATTTTTGAGATGACTAGCATATTTATCTTGTAACTTGAGTAACGGGGATTCAAGGTTTTTAAGTTTTCAAAATAACTCAGGTTGACAACTCGCCTAGGCCACACTAACCCTTAACATGGTTGGGATTTTACCCACGAGATTTTGAACTGGTAACCTTTTTACCACAGAGTGCCTTAATATAACATCATGTCACTATATATCCTACACCCATGAGCATGTAGGTGACCATTTTAATTAATTGAGTGTTCCATGTTTTTTTAATTTAATAACACTATATTATACAACCCAATAATTATTCTCACAATAGTTATTCTACTATCAATTACTTTTTGCATAAAAGGCACATACTAAGTAACCAAACTGCACATTACACTCGTTTAAATTGTTTTATATTACCTTTTTGAGCTAGATATTTTTTTGCTTTTCTATATATATATTTTTTATTTTTATTTTTTTATCTTTAGATTTTCCTCTTTTATGGTTTATTTATTTATTTATTTTTTATGCTTGATTTTTTTGGGGTTTTTAAATATTTTTTATGTCTGATTTTATTTTGTCATTTTTAGTTTTTTTAATTATTATTATTATTATTATTTTGATTTTGTTTTTGTTTTTGTTTTCTATGTTACTTATTTTTTTTTGGCTTTAGGTGCTATGTCCATGTTCGAGTAGCAACTCATCCCCACTATGTGTCAATTTGATAGTTGCTTTTTAAGTTTCATTACAGTGAATCAAGTTCACCCCTACTGTGTATCAATTTGATAGTCAATTTTTAAGTTTTCATTGCAATGGGTCAAGTTCTCCCTCACTGTATGTCAATTTGATGGTTGATTTTTAGGTATTCATTGTAATGTGTCGAAGTTGTATCAGGCTAAGATTTTAAAAGAGTTATACTTTTAGCATTAAAAACAAATTACTCTTGTTATAATGAATCTTTGATTTAGGTATTCATTTTTAAGACTTTTTTTAGCTATGATATTTGGTTTTGAAATATGTTGAAAATTTAAGGTTTTTTATAGTCGTGATATTGGGTTTTAATTCCATGGTTGAAAAATGTCAAAATTTTAAGGTTTTTTAGACCCGTGATATTTTATATTTAACATCATGGTTGAAAAATGTCAAATTTTCAAGGTTTTTTGGAGTTATGATATTTATTTTGAATGCTATGGTTGAAAATTGTTTGAATTTTTAGGTTTTTTGGAGTCATGATATTTTATCTTTAACATTATCGTAAAAAAATTATTGGAATTTTAAGGTTTTTTTTGAGTCATGATATTTTATTTTGAATTTCATTGCTAAAAATGTTGAAATTTTAACCAAAAAAAAGGTGTTGGCATTCATACAAAATCAACACTTTTCGATTTTGGGGTGTTTTTCATGTTTAATACACAAAAATTTAGTTTTTAATACCATTGTTAAAAAAAATTGGAATTTTAACTCCAAAAAAAAATTGATGCGACATCAACACTTTTCATTTTTGGGGTGTTTTTCCATGTTTACTGCACACAAATTTTGGTTTTTAAAGTCATTGCTAAAAAAAATTGGAACTTTAACACCCCCCCCCCGCCCGCCCCCCCCAAAAAAAAAAGAAAAAATAAACATCAATATTTTTCGTTTTCGAGTGTTTTCCATGTTTTAAATGGAAAATGGGTTTTTTTTGGACTAGAGTTCTCATTTTGACGTTAGAGTTCTCATTAAGTTGGTAACCTTTTTGTAATTGAGAGGGACCTTTTGGAAGCCTTATCGTGTATGCAAGAAGGAATGTGTTATGGCACTAATGAATTGATTACCATTTTTTTCTTCGATTTCTACGATCTCATCAAAGAGGACCTATTGAATGTCATCAACTAATCACAATCTTCAGGTCAAGTGTTGGGATATGATCCTAGAAACCACTCCACAATTTCATGTTTTGATTCGCTATTGGTTTTCTGTTATACTTTCTTCAAAGGCGGAGGTTGAAAAAATCATATCAAAGGACTCGAGTTAGGGTCTTTTTGGTCTTACCCTACAACATTGGCATTTGGATTTTGACGTTTCCCATTAACTGATGTGAACCTATATGGTATGGGTAATTTTTCCAAGAATACCTTTGATATTTCTGGAACTCGACCATTATGAGGGAAATTGGTAATAAATTTGGTGAGTTCGTGGGTGTGAAGGAAGCCTGCTTTTCAAAATTTGATCACAGACTAGAGTGGTTGCAGGTAGAAGTTAATTTAAAATGATGTCTTCTTGATGAAACCGAATTATGTTTTCAGGGGTGCACATGGTTTCCGATTATCGACTACTAGTGACTACCTTTCAGGTGTGTTGTTAGGTGTACAACAAACCCACATTTTTATTAAAAAAAACGGGACCCTTCAAACATTTTATTTTCTTTTTATATCACTAAAAAAAACACCTGAAATAATTAAGTTATAAAAGCATTATTTTATTAGTTTAAATATGTTTTTAGGTTATTACCACTGCTACTGCGTTGTGAGCCCGAGCTCCAGCCCTAGCCATTCTGTGCGCAGGTGACAGGCTTCCGCCCCCATGGCCTCCTCGGAGCCAGATCCGGGGGTGCCACCATCCAACACAGGCTCTTCTCCATCGACACACGCACAACTTGATGTGGCTGAGGCTGCGTTTGCTTATCTGGTCGACTCTTTGGGACCAAAACGAGCCATACTGAAAATATCAAGGTTTGTAAAGAAACTGGACTCCATCCTTGAGATCTCCTGCCGCCTACTTTGCCTTGGAAAGCAACGATCTCTCTTGTTGAGAAAGGTTTGGTCGGCCAGTTCACTGGCTGTTGGCCATCCCCCAAAACCGTTCAGAAATGGGTTGAAAGAAACTGAGCACAGTTCACTCAAGGAAAAATCTCCATCCGCTTCTGCGGAAGGGGTTTCTACACCTTCCACTTCGAAACCAAGAGCGATTAGGATCTCATTTTTCAAAGTGGCCCATACTTCATGGACACCAGAGGGCTATAGTTAAATCGTTGGACCCCCAACTTTGACCCGGAACTGGATGTACCAAATGTTGTTCCAGTCTGGGTAAGATTGCCACACCTCCCTTTACATTGCTGGGTAGATGATTTGGTGCGTGCTATAGGAAACGCAGTTGGAAAATATATTGAGAGAAGTGAGCCAAAAGACAACATGCAGGCATGCACTTGGATCTATGTAGAAGTGGATCTTGGTAGAGGTCTCCTGGAAGCCATCAAGCTCAAGGTAGACAACTGGATGCACATACAGCAGATGGATTATGAGAAAATCCCCTTCAAATGCAAGGTATGTCATGAGTACGGTCATTTTGCAAATAGATGCAGTAAAAAAAAAGAAACCAAAAAATCTGTAGAAGAAAACCAGGATCCAAAATGGGAACAAGTCAAGAAAAAAAAGACTGCTTCAAAATCTCAACCAACTCACCCGCATCCACCTCCTCCTGGGCCCTCCTCTCCAACCTCCAGCCCTTCTTCTCAAGCCTCCTCCTCTATTCCTGATTCCTCCACTCTCTTGGGTTCCAACCCTTTCGACATTCTATCCAAAGCTCTGGTACCTTTAGAACCCCCAATTTCCTCCCCCATCCCTTTGACCTCTCACTCCCCTCCCCCACCATGCTCCCCCCCTCCTCAAGGATTCTTCTCTTAGAAGGAGGATCCCCTTACCCTATCCAACCCTCTTTCACATTCCTTGGACCGAGTTCTCACTCAAAATCAATCAAAATAAAATCTTCTCTCCATAGAATATACAAAGAAATTTGGAAGGAAAACTAATCGGGAAATAAGGGATGAGGCAACAGCCAAAGATCTCTCCTTGGGAACGCAACAGTATCTAGAAAGCTTCCTAGAAAAAGGCACCAAGAACAAAGAAAAAATCCAGCAGGCCCACAAAGGGAAGGGTCCCTCAGCCACCACCAACAGTAAATAATGATAGTTGTCTCTTGGAATTGTAGAGGGTTGGTTCATCCCTCCAAAATAAACTTCTTAAAAGAGCTCATAAAGAATGAAAAACCAGACATCCTCTTAATCCAAGAGACCAAAATCAACAGCCAAGAGATGGACAACATAATAGAAAATCAAAAAATTATGGAGGGCAAGAAATTTCAGCAAACAAAGCTTTAGGAGGGATATGTACTATTTGGAAAAAAGGAAAATGGCACATGCAGCAAACAACAAAGAAAGGATATTGGATAAATACAATTTTGGAAAATGCAGAAAATAGGAAAAAAACCAAGATATACAATATATATTCTCCAAACCATTACAGGGATAAAGAAACTTGCTGGAAGAATTTAAAAGAGAGCACAATGGAGGACCAAGAAGAAAACCTCATCGTAGGAGGAGACTTCAATATTATTCTCAAGGCGGAGGAAAAGAGAGGTGGCACCTTCTAGCCAGACCCAAACAGATAAAATCTAGAGGAAATCATGGAACAATGCAACCTTCTAGACATCCCTCAAAAAAATGGAAAATACGCATGGGACAAAAGAAGAATAGGGAAGGAAAATATAAAAGAAAGGTTGGACAGGATTCTCATCAGAGAAAGAATGACTACTAGATATAGGAGGGTATCTTCTAAAATCATCCTGTCAGTAGCTTCAAATCACAAAGCTGTCCTAATTGATCTTGGAGCGGCAAAAAATTATGGACCCCTTCCCTTCAAATACAACCAGCTATGGGGCAACCATGAAGAAGTTAAACAAGAGCTGGAAAAAATATGGAAGAAAAATATCAGTGGTTCACCAATATATATATGGGAATTGAAGCTAAAAGCCACCAAAGCAAGATTGAAAGACTGGGCTAAGACCAAATACAAGGAACCACACATAGATAAAGAGGCCTTGAAGCATGAACTGATAAAAATTCAAGAGAAATTGGAAAACACTTATAGCACAGCTGAAAAACAAGCAAAGGAAAAAGAAATACAACGGAAAATATACAGAAACACTAGACAAGAAGAGAAAACTTGGAGGCTAAAATCAAGGCAGATGTGGATCCAAGTTGGAGACAAGAACACTACCTTTTTCCATAACACAACCAAAACAAGAATGATAAAGAACAACATTGAAAAAATAGTGGGAGAGGGAGGGCAAGAAATAAAGGGACAAGAAGATATTAAAATAGAGGTCTTTCAGCACTTCAAAGTTCTCTTAACAGCTATAGACAACCAAGCAAAATCAGAGGAGTTTTTAAAGCACAACCCAAAGTTAATTTATGAGGAAAAAAACAATTCCCTCTCTAAAGAAGTCTCAGAAAAAGAATTCATGGTAGCTATTTGGGCTATGCATCTGGATAAAGCACCGGGCCCAGCTGGCTTTCCCATCTCCTTCTATCGCACCTTTTTGCATCTCATAAAAATGGATTTGTTAAAGATGATCAGATATGTTATCCAGAAAAAAAGGTTAGGGGATATACCAATTCCACATATCTTGCCCTCATCCCTAAAGACCCCCGCCCCTCCACCCTCAACAGATTTAGGCCAATCTCGCTCTGCAATGCCTCATACAAGATTGTCTCTAAAATTCTTGTCGGAAGGCTCAAGCCTCTTCTTCACACTCTCATTTCTGAAAATCAAGGAGGTTTTGTTCCCAACTGCGAGATAGTTGACAATATCATCCTTGTGCAGGAAGCCCTTCACACAAGCCTCTCTAGAAATGAAAAAGGATTCATCCTCAAAATGGATATGGATAACGCTTTTGATAGAGTTAATCTCACCTTCCTTGCAACTGTACTAAATAGATATGGTTTTTTTGAAGATTTCATTGACACAATCAAGGCCTGCACAACAAGACTTTGGATAGCCCCTCTTGTAAACGATAGACCATTTGACTTCTTACAAAGCTCAAGGGGCCTTAGGCAGGGCTGCCCCCTGTCCCCTTTCTTTTACATATTTATGGCTGATTCTCTTAGCAGGAAATTGGAGCACATCAGAAGAAATTCCACCCTAATAGGCCTCACCATCAGCAGTGGCTCTAAAAGAATAAATCACTCCTTGTTTGCTGAAGACACTCTTTTACTAGGAGGAGCATATTGTATCGTTACCAGAAGATTCAAAATCATTCTTGACAATTTCATGGATGTTTCAGGAGGGCTGGTCAATAATGGAAAAAGTTGTATTTATAGTTGTAACACCCCCATAAGAACAATTCAGCGGATGTCCCAAATTCTGGAAATTCCATATCAGAACAACTAGAGTTACTTTCAATATCTTGGGCTTCCCATTACCAAGAAAAATCTAAAGATAGAAATTTGGAGCAAATATGCTGAAAATATGAAAGTCAAAATGCAAGCATGGGGATTATTTGGCTAAACCAAGCGGGGCGAATCATCCTCATCAAGTCCATTCTTGCAACCCTGAACTTATACCAGTATGCATTAATTGCAACACCAACAAGCATCCACAAACTGTTAGAAAATTATATATTATAGAGCAATTCAACACATAAAATATGCGGAAAAAACAAGCACACAAAACATATAAAACCAGAGAGACACAGATATACGTGGTTCACCCAGTTTGGGCTACATCCACCCCGAAAATCTAGTCCTTCCTTTATATTATCCAGCAAAATGAAGAGACACAACCTACAGTAGATCCGTTGTAATATCCTCTGTTCTCTCTCACAATCTCCCTATCTATTTCTCACTCTGAGAATACACCTACAATACATAGCCACAATAAAATACCCTCATACAAGCGAGGGGTTGCCTTCTAGGGAAAAAACCCTAAAATAAACATAACTTGTACTGTCAGATCATCCACCTAATGAACGCCCCATATTGACTAGAAATTACTATACTTTTACAAGGAAATTTTACATCTATTTTTAGCTTTTGGGGCGCTGCCCCCAAAAATCCCCACCAGGGGGGGCCTCCATAAAGTTGCGGCCACCCCCCTTGGACCCCCCAGGCAGCGTTTAATTACGAGCAACGTTTCCGCCCCATTAAGGTACAGGGGTCCAACGCTGTGATACAAAATAAACAAGATAATCAGGCTCCACACCCAACAATCTCCCACTTGGAGCCTGATTGTAGCAACTCCACCACTAGTTCATTTGCTGGACAATGACTCCTCTTTGGACCTGGTTGTTTCTCATCTTCATCGTCATCCTGGAAGACCAATTGAAACTGAGCATAATCTCAGTTTCTCCCTGCTTACAACTTTTGCTAGCATATCTGCAGGATTCTGGCTAGTGTGAATCTTTTCCGGCTTCAACTGTCCATCTTCCAATACTGACCGTATGAAATGGTACTTGAGCTATATGTGTTTAGTCCTGGAATGAAATGCTAAGTTCTTTGAAAGATGAATGGAACTTTGGCTATCACTGTATAATGTGCCCATATCATGCTTCTTACCCAATTCATCCATAAACCTTTGTAACCAAATCATTTCTTTACTAGCCTCTGTAGCAGCAACATAATCTGCTTCTGTTGTTGAAAGTGCAACAACACTTTGGATTTTTGAAACCCAACTGACAGTTTTTCCACCTACAGTAAATACATATCCTATAGTGCTCCTCCTGTTATCTCTATCACTTGCCATATCTACATCAACATATCCCTGTAGAGCAATGTTTGAACCACCAAAGCATAATGCTTGATTTTTGGTACCTCTCAAATATCTGAGAATCCATTTCACTGCCATCCAATGTTCTTTTCCTGGATTGTTCATGTACCTGCTTACAACTCCCACTGCATGTGCAATATCAGGCCTTGTGCAGACCATTGCATACGTTAGGCTTCCAACTGCTGATGCATATGGAACTTTAGACATATAGTCCATTTATTCTTGGGTCTCGGGGCACATCTCCTTACTAAGTTTGAAATGGCTAGCAAAAGGTGTACTAACTAGTTTTTCATTATGCATATTAAATCTTTTCAACACCTTTTGTATGTACTCATTCTGAGACAATGTTAATTTACAATTTTTCATGTCTCTAGTTTTTATCACACCAAGGATTTGTTTTGCAGCTCCCAAATCCTTCATTGCAAATGAATTTGACAATTTTATTTTGATAAAATTTATTTCCTGCATGTTAGACCCTGCAACAAGAATGTCATCTACATACAACAACAATATAATATAGCTGCCATCATTTTTCCTTTTTAGGTAAACACAATGATTAGAGTGACATCTAGTATAACCTTGTTCAGACATAAACCTGTCAAATTTCAGATACTACTTCCTTGGAGCCTGTTTTAAGCCATACAAGCTCTTCTTTAACCTGCACACTAATTTTTCTTTCCCTTTGACCTCATATCCTTCTAGTTGCTCCATATAGATCTCTTCCTCCAAATCTCCATGAAGAAATGTTGTCTTTACATCCAACTGTTCAAGATGTAAATCTTCCATTCCTACAAGACTTAAAATAGTTCTGATTGAAGTCTAACAACAAGAGAGAATATTTCATCAAAATCAATATCTTTCTTTTGTGCAAACCCCTTCACCACAAGTCTAGCTTTGTACCTCTGTTTTCCTCCATCTTCTTCCTTCAGCCTGTAAACCCATTTATTCTGCAATGGAGTTTTACCTATAGGCAACCTGACTAAGTCCCAAGTCTGGTTATGTATTAATGAGTACATCTCTTCTTCCATGGATATCCCCCACTTCTTCCTAGTTTCGACCTGCATTGCTTCTTCATAACATTCAAGTTCACGAGAATCAGTCAAAAATAAATAATATAATGAAGGAGAGTATCATTCAGGGGGTCTACTTATCTTGGTAGATATTCTAACACCACTTTCAGGTGTTTGAGGTGCCTGTTGCTGTTGTGGTGGTTGCTGTTGTTGTGGCTGTTGATTATTATTATTTTCAGGCACCTTTACTTTTTCTGTGATCTTGTCAAGAAATGTGTATTATTTGTTTTATTTTTCTTGTTTCTTTTCTTGCAACTGATTCTTATACAAGACCTTTTCATTGAATATTACATCTCTACTCCTAATGATTTTGTGATTTTTAAAATCATATAAGTGATAACCAAAATCATTAACACCATATCCAATAAAGGTACATTTCTTTGATTTTGCCTCAATATTTGTTCTGTTTTCTTTATTAATATGGAAA
Source organism: Pinus albicaulis (assembly GCA_034641835.2). Lineage (NCBI taxonomy): Eukaryota > Viridiplantae > Streptophyta > Pinopsida > Pinales > Pinaceae > Pinus > Pinus albicaulis. Next base: position 932,290,962 of record CM076569.1, on the reverse strand, counting down.
AAGGCCTCGCAACCAAAAGGCTTTAAAAAAGAGTAGTTTACCTTTTTACCTGTCCATGCTTCCTCTAGAATACCATCATATAAGGAACTTGAAGGCCCTCTGTTTATTAGATAAACATCAGTATCTACAGCATCTACCCAAAACTATAAAGGCAATCCTGCATGCAATCTCATGCACCTTGCACGCTCCATGATTGTTCTGTTCATCCTTTCTAACACACCATTTTCTTGTGGTGTTCTTGGAACTGTCTTCTCTCTGCGAATTCCATGCTCTGAATAGTACCTATCAAACTCTTTGCTGCAATATTCACCTCCATTGTCTGATATGAGACACTTCAACTTCTTTCCTATCTCAATATCAACTAAAGCTTTCCATTTCTTGGAAGTATAAAATACATCAGATTTATTCTCGAATACACAAATCCAAGTCTTTCTAGTTGCATCATCAATAAAAGTAACATAATAATGAGAGCCACCCAGAGATGATACCTGAGTAGGTCCCCATACATCTGTATGCACAAGCACTAATTTTTCACTCTTCTTTTCTTTCCCAACTCTGAGAAATCTGGCTCTCTTATGTTTTCCATAAATGCAATTCTCACAAAAATCCAAATCAACATTCTTCAAACCCAACAAAAAATTTCTTGAGTGAATAATCTTCATCCCCTTCTCACTCATGTGTCTGAGCCTATGATTCCATAATGTTGCATCTGCTCCTTTGGAAGTTAAAGCATTAACAGAGTTAGAAATACCATTGCATAAATACAATGTACCAACCTTTTCTCCTTTTGCTATTACCAGGGCTCCTTTGGTGACCTTCCAAGTTTCATCTGTGAAAGTTGTCACACAACCCGCCCAAATGCCCTGTTGAAATCAAATTTTTCTTCAGATCTGGAACATGCCTTACCTCCTTTAATAGCCATTGGTTTCCATTATGTTGTTTTACAAGAACTTTACCCATTCCAACAATTTTACAGGGTTTATCATAACCCAAACAGACTTGTCCAAAATCTCTTTGAACATAGTCATGAAAATATTTCTTATCAGGTGTGGCATGGAATGAGGCCCCTGAATCTACCACCCAGGATTCAGTAACATTTTCGAAAGAAAGAATCAAAGCATCTTGTAACACATCAACTGTCACATTTTCTTCATGATTGTTTTCTTGTTGTGCGTCTCCTTCTTTTCCCTTCCGAGATCTACATTATTTCTTTAGGTGTCTTTTCTTTCTGCATTTCCAGCACACTATCCCTGATCTGGACTTGGATCTGCCTTTCCTTGATTTACTGTGATATCCCGAGCTCTTTCCTCTTTCCATTTTTCTTCCTAGGGACTCTGCACTCAAAGCATTACTCGATGTTTCACCGGAGCTTTTCCGTTGCATTTCCTCGCTAAGGATAGCATCAAAAACATCATCAAACTTTAAAGTACTAGATCCAGAGACAGAGTTACTAATGGCCATAACTAAACCATTCCAGCTTTCTGGTAATGAGAACAGAAATAAAAGAGCCCTAACTTCATCATCAAAATTTACCCCTACAGAACTTAACTAACTGGTAACTGTATTAAAATCAGTTAAATGGTCTGCAACAGATCCACCTTCTGACATCTTCATATTAAATAAACATTTCATAACGAATACCTTGTTTGAGGCTGAGGGTTTTTCATATAATTTTGCCAATGCGTTAATCAAACCCTCTGTTGTTGTTTCCTTCGAAATATTGAAGGCTACTGATGCCGCGAGGCACAACCGTACTGTTTCGAGTGCCTTTCTATCGAGAATCTCCCATTCTGCGTCTGTCATAGCTGTCAAATTCTTTGTTTTTCTGCTCAATGGTAGGTACAGATCTTTCTGATACAAATAAACTTCCATCTGCATCTTCCACAGCGGGAATTTTTGGCCGTTAAATTTCTCGACCATAAACTTACCATCTTCCGCCATTGCTCCCACTCGAACCAGGAACCCTTCTTTCCTGCGAGTTTATTAGCCAAATAGACCTTCGGCTCCAATACCAATTGTTAGAAAATTATATATTACAGACCAATGAAACACATAAAATATGCGGAAAACTCAAGCACACAAAACACATAAAACCAGAGAGACACAGATATACATGGTTCACCCAGTTTGGGCTACGTCCACCCCGAACAAGCAGTCCTTTCTTTCTATTATCCAACAAAATGAAGAGACACAACCTATAACAGATTCGATGTAATATCCTCTGTTCTCTCTCACAGTCTCCCTATCTATTTCTCGCTCTGAGAATACACCTACAATACACAGCCACAATACAATACCCTCATACAAGCGAGGGGTTGCCTTCTAGGGAAAAAAACCCTAAACTAAACATAACTTCTACCGCAGCTTCAGCTGCCCCCCCTGGACCCCCTAGGCAGCGTTTAATTATGAGCGGTGTTTCCGCCCCATTAAGGTACAGGGTTCCAACATTGTGATACAAAATAAACAAGATAATCAAGCATTTCACCCCTCCCTCTCCCTCTAACCTCATGCTTTAGGGGGAATCTGTTACACAACATTTTGTCACTGTCCATGCAGTCCCCATCTCGCACATTGGAGGGTCATTTATGTGACTAATAAGAAGTGTCATGCCTTGAAAAGACCATCATTGCATCCCTTTACATGAGAGTAATATTCCTTTTTTTGACAATTCCCTGAGTAGAGCTTTAGAAACCCCTGTTTTTGCCTTGGCGTGAGTAGCCAACTCTGCCCTCATGCCAATGAGGAAGATTAACACTGGGCCCTGTGCCATTTGGTGCTCTTTCCTAGTTATCCACCCACGCCTAGCTGTTTATGGAATATTTTTTAAAAATAGAGGCGTAGATTCCACTCTAACAACTTCGAGGATGAGTCATTGGGAGTGGTTGGACTGAATAACCACAGACTCCCTCCTTTAGTTTATGGTTTCCACCTCTTGTGGGAACCTCCTAAAGGATAGGCCTCCCTTCCACCTTTGTAGGAATCCTAACCTCCTCCTTTTACCCTATAAAAAGAAGATATCTCTCCTTGCATAAGCTAGCTGAACATGGAGAACGGAGTATAATATAGCTGAATTGTTAAAGAGATTGAACAAGAAGGAACTTCGTTGAGAGAGCTTAAGTCCATGCCCTCATCCCGTCCAAATCCCCTGACGAGTATCTGAGACGCGCTTTGGCTAAACCCTACTGGAGGAGACTGCGATGTCAAAGCTTTGGTTGTATCTCTTCCTTTTATCAATACATATACGTGACTATTGTTTGGTTCCCATTTTTCATTATGTCATTTATTTAATGCAATATGCTTAGCCCTCTTTGACTGGCTAGTAGTTATGAATGAAGTTATTATGTCGTATGTTGTTCTTGTTTGCTTATCTATGTGTAGGTATTCGAGCATGACTGTAGAAGGATCATGAATTGCCAAGCCAGGAGTGAGAGGCCACCACCACTACAGCCACGATGACAACATTGGACTCCAGGTAGGTCGATCTACCATGTCCTCTTTTCATCAAGTAATTAGGAACCTACACTCTAGCATGTCTCTTTGTTTCTAGACCCACCCTAGGGCTAGAGGGATCGCCTTTGTCCACTGGGTGGTTTTGTACGGAGCACACGGTGTCCCGATGTGCTAATGTTTTTTGCGCACTGGTGCTTTCTGTTGTTGAACGCACCGGTGCGATTTAGGATGGTAAGTGCACCAGACGAAAAACATCCACAAAAACCTCCACCCGCCAACCTCCTTTAGTAACCTCCACTACAAACGGATGTCTGGGGTATTTTTATAAGGGGTTCCTCAAAAAAATTCTCTAGAGGGTATTTTCCTTGTAGTGTGCTACTGGATTCCCATGTTGAGTGAGGATTGCCCCAATAACATAGTCATAGGCATCTATCTCAATCTCAAATGGTTGTTGCAAGTCTGGTAATGTGAGTATTGGTGCAGAATAAAGGCGATGTCTCAACTCTAAGAATGCCTTATGTTGAGATTCATACCAAAATAATTTTTCTTTCGCTCCTCCCTTGGTGACTTGACTCAAGGGCCAAGTGATATGAGAGAATCCCAACATGAAACTACAGTAGAAATTGGAAAGACCCAGAAAGCTGTAGAGCTCCATTCGAGTGGTTGGGGTTGGCCAATCCCGAATGACTTGGGTCTTGGTTGGATCCACATGCACCCCTTTCTCATCAATAATGTATCCTAAATACTGAACCTAGGTTATGACAAAAGTGCACTTCTCAAAATTGGCACACAACTTGTGTTGCCGCAGTGTTTGGAGGACCTGTCGGATGTGGTCGAGGTGCTCTTCCCAATTCTGGCTGAAGATCAGGATGTCATCCAAGTACACCACTACAAATGAGTTGATGAATGGCCGCAAGATTTCATCCATCAGCCTCATGAAGTTTTCGAGAGCATTCATCAACCCGAAAGGCATGACCAACCATTCAAAAAGGCCCTCCTTGGATTTGAAGGCAGTATTCCACACATTAGAGGGTTAGATTGGTACCTGGTGATACCCAGACTTCAAGTTGATATTTATCAAATATTTTTCCCCCTTGAGTTGGTCCAGAAGGTCATCAATCCATGGTATCAGATACCTATTCCAAAAAATTATCTTGTTCAGTGCCCGATTTTCAATACAGAGTCTCCAAGTCCCATCCTTATTTTACACTAACACGATCGAGCTCCCACACAAAGATGAACTCGGCCTTATGTGACCTTTCTGCAGGAGCTCCTGAATCTACCTCTTGATTTTGTTGTACTCCATAATAGAGCACCAATATATTGTTCCTTTTGGAAGAGGTGCACCTGGGCTCAGATCAATGGAGTACTTGACCTAACAGTGCAAGGGCACCCTTACGAGTGAGGTGAAGATGTCCCCGTACTCATCCACGACCTTTTCCATCTATTATTTTCGTGCAAAGGAGCCTTGTATAGAGGTTGTGGCCACAATCTTCTTTTTTCCTTGAGGGTGGATCATCAGGAAAACAAATATCCTAGTTTTGGAAATGAGATTACTGGATTGCTTTGAAGTAACCAAAGAGATGGCAGTAAGTAGTGCTACCTTCGGTATCATGTACAACTTATTTCCCAAAGTATAGTAACGACATGAGGTGTGGACTCATACACAATATGTTGCTTCCACAAGTATGGTTGGCCTAATAATACATCAAAAACATCAAGAGGAGCAATGTCACATAATACCTCATTTGTGAAGGGCTTGATGTTGTAGGGAAGGCGACACTACTGGTTGACGCAGAGATCTCGTCATTTTTGAAGCCACATGATTGTATATGGTTGTGGATGTCTTGTGGTCGACAAACCCAACCTCTTCACAACCTCTACTGAGATGAGGTTCATTTGGCTCCTGCTATCGATAATGAACTGTAGAGGGGAACCCTTTACCCACATCTGGGAATGGAAGAGGCGCTCCCCCTCCTCTGGATCTTCTGGATCCTCCTTTTGGATCATCATTGTGGAAATGGTGGTGCTCGGATCCACACCGATAATCTAATTCCCTTTTCCATTCCCCTTGTCAGGTTCTGATTATGAGTTAGAGCATGCATCTGATTCAGAAGGCTTCAGCTCGGCCACCAGTGACTGCATGGTTTGATACTCACTTGTGTTGTGGGATGAGCTCTTATGGAAATCACACCACTTTCCCATGTCCTTCTTTGGCTTTGAGGTGTTTTTCTTTGATTGCGGCTTTGGAAATTTTTCTTGAGCTTCCCCACCTTGGCTTTGTCCTTTTTTTTGCTGTTTGCGGACACCTTTCACTTGCTTCTGATTCAAAAATCTAAATTCTCACTTCTTCTATTTGAAAATATGCTCAGTGTTGGCAGCATATCGGTATGTTGAACCAAACAAGGAGATGTTGAGGAACTCTATTTCCTCCTGAATGTATCTTTCCAGACAACTTCAGTACTTAAACACCAAATGTTTCTATGTATATTTGATACCCAAATTTTTGTGCAGGGTATGGAACAGATTCTTTAGCTCATGCACATCTTGATCCCTTTGCTGCCACAACGTAGTCCATTGTATGTACTTGTCCTCATAGCTCCCCATGGTATAATATTGTTCCTTGATGGCGTATCGGAAAGAATCCCAAGTGGGTGTGACTAGGAAAAGAGAGGGTTACCTCCCATACTTTTGCTCATAGTAGGTTTCCCACCAGTCCTTGACATGGGGGGCAACTTATAGGAGTGCACAAGTAATAATTTTCCATTTGAAAAATTCATGAACTAAGAAATATCCTTCTAATAGATTCAACCATATCTCTACAATTTCTGCATCTATTTGGCCCTCAAATATGGGATTTTCAAAGTTTACTTGTACCTTAAAAGAAGTGGCGCCTCTAGAGTGGCTGCTAGATGCAGATGTGCTGCCGGTGGGCAGTTGTTGAAGGATCTGGGAAAAGTTATCCATCATCGCATTACTTTGTTTCTCGAGGCCCTTGTTGAGCAATATTTTTGTAGGAACTCTTGCTCTCTCATATTTCTTTTCTTCCCTCATGGATGGTCATCAGGGTTTGCAAGGCTAATCTTGCAAAGGTTCAACCATATCGAGCCCTAAGTTCTAACTCCTTATACCACGACCTCGTTGGGTACATGCAAAGAAGGATCAAGAAAGAGCAGACCAATCTGATACCGTTGATCCAGATTTATGTAGGAACACAATAAAATATGAATATAACCATAAATACAAAAATGCAAAAAAATATCACTTCATTTTTAAAATATCAAATAACTGAAATATGCTTACACATCGAATGGAAATAAACTAGCTAGGTTGTTTTTAGCTTATCTATGAGAAGATATGCGGTGAATATAGGCCTCTAAACTGTGTTATTGAGAAACAATGAAAAACCATAAACAACCAACAACCTAACCCTAGGAGATGATGCGCCAAAACTATGGGCCTTGTTTAAGTAAATTGGTACATCAACTTCCCGTGGACCTAACTTTGGCATACGATTTCCGTTTGACGTGAAAAATACATTGTTAGAAAAATCTATCCAAGGAATACAAATTTTGAGTGAGAAAAATTGGTCCAAGTTGCATGTTGCTCTCAATTTTCATAAAAGACATCGTTTAGCGCTTAAAAACAGTTCTGAAAGTTCAGGTCCCGAAAAACTACTAAAAATAGTAAACGATGCTACAATTAAGGAAACTAAAAAAATGAAAGAAATAATGGTGGAGGTCCAATTGGAATAGGTGGGTGGCCACCAATATCCACTTGGATCATTTCTTCCCCCTTAGGAAGCAATGGTCCCCATTGCATTGAGTTCCTCCATGGGACGAGGAAACTTCTGCTGAACTTGGTCCTTGGTGAGCCACTTTCCTTGGTGAAGGTGTTGGCCTACTTTGAAAAATTGATATAGTTGGATCCTTTATTTTTAGTTGTTCTTGATCTGTGTATCCATGATCTGATCAATGGTGGTTTGTTCCGTGTTGTCTGGGTTTAACTCTGTTGGTGTGAGTTGTTCTGCCATATTGGATGTGTCCAATAGAGGTGGAAAGTAGGGCCGAAGGCAGTCCACATTGGACACTGGGTATATACCAAGGAATGGTCGGATACATATCTCAAAGGAATTGTCCCCTACAGCCTTGGTGATAGTGTATGGCCCATATTGGAGCAAGAAAAGCATGCGGTGGGGTTTAGCGAGGTGCTCCTTCTACAAATGTATCCACACTTTGTCACCCACATGGAAGTTGTGTTGCACCCGCTGTTGATCATACCATTGCTTTTACTTAGCATTGGCTCTGTCCAATATGTCATGAAGCTATTGGTGGATGTGTTGAATGTGCTCAATGAAGTTGTTCGCTGTGTAAGCTTCAATCTGGACATGAGCCAAATATACTTGAGTAGCTGTAAATGGAATGGCTACATCAATGGGACATATTGGCTGGAATCCTAAGCCCACCTGAAATGGGTTTTGGGTAGTTGAGCTATGGAGAACTCGACTATAGATGTGTTGTACATAGGGGGGGCTTTCATCCCATGTTCATGGATGCTTTGAGTTATACATGCGTAGAATGTGCATGCTCATCCTATTGATGGCCTTTGTCTGGCCATGAGTTTGGGGATGAAAAGTGGTGGACTTGGTGAGCTTTGTGTCCACCATAGACTAGAGGCTAGACCAAAATTTACTGAGGAACCTGCTGTCTCGATCTGAGATGATAAATTGTGTGATCTCAAAGTGTACCCATACTCGTTCAAAGAAGAGTTTAGCAGTGGCTTCTGTTGTGATATTCTTCTTGCAAGCCATCATAATGGCCATCTTTGAGAATATGTTGATGACCACAAAAACACAACCGTTGCCATGCTTAGTAGAAGGAAGGCCTGACATGTAATCCACATAGATGGATTCCCAAGGTCGACTAGGGGTAGGCAGTGGAGTATAGAGGCCTTGCTTCTTGATGGTCAATTTGGCAATAACAAAGGCATTTTAGAGCCTGATTGACTTCCCGACATCCTATTGAAGGTTCAACCAATAGAAATAATTTTTCAGTACTACCACTATTTTCTCGACTCTAAAATGCCCAGCGATCCGACTGTAGTTAACTTCCAAAATCATCTTGGCACGCTCGCTTCAAGGAACAAAAAGGTGACCTAGGTGACATAGTAGGGCATCCTGGAGGTGAAAATATAGAACTTTCTTACCCTTTAAGAGTGTTTTTTATGTGTGGCCTAATTATGGATCACTTTTGTAGAGAAGTGGCCAATCGGAAGTCTCATGCCCACAAGAGTTGAGAACAATGGTTAGTGCCATGATCGGTGGTCGGCTAAGGTAGTCTACAACATTATTGGTGCTTCCCATCTTGTACTTGATTTTCAAATGAAATTGTTGTAGGTATGTGGACCACCTATGATGGCGATTGTTCTACAACTTCCCTTGTGTCTGTATGAACTACAGGGGTCGATGGTCTGTGTGGATGACCATTTCCTTCTCCAAAATGTAATGCTTTCATTGTCGGAAAGCCTGCACAATGGAATACATATCTTTGTTATAATTAGGATACTTTCAGATTGTGTCGAAAAGTGTCTCACTGTGATATGCTACTAGATGCCCCTATTGAGTAAGAAATACCCCAATAACATAGTCAGAGGCATTTGTCTCAATCTCGAATGGATGTTGCAAGTCTGGTAATGTGAGTAGTGGTTCAAAATAGAGGCAATGTTTCAACTCTATGAACGCCTTCTATTGAGATTCATACCAAAATAATTTTGATTTCGCTCCTCCCTTGGTGAATTAACTCAAGGGCTAAGTAATATTAGAGAATCCCAACATGAACCTGTTGTAGAAATTGGTAAGACCCAGAAATCTATGGAGCTCTATTAGAGTGGTTGGGCCTGGCCAATCTTGAATGATTTGGATGTTGGCTTGATCCACATGCACCCCACACTCATCAATAATGTATCCTAGACACAGAACCCGGGTCATGCCAAAAGTGCACTTCTCCTAATTGACACACAACTTGTGTTGCCACAATGTTTTGAGGACCTGTTGGATGTGGTGGAGGTGCTCTTCCCAAGTCTGGCTGAAGATTAGGATGTCATCTAAGTACACCACTAAAAATGAGTTAATGAATGGCCACAAGATGCCATCCATCAACCTCATGAAGGTTGTGGGAGAATTCGTCAACCCAGAAGACATGACTAGACATTCGAAAAGGCCCTCCTTGGATTTGAAGGCAGTCTTCGACACATTAGAGGGTTCGATTGGTACCTGGTTATACCCGAACTTCAAGTCGATCTTGCTAAAATATTTTACCTGTTATAAAATTATATATTACAGAGCAATGCAACACATAAAATATGCGGAAAACACAAGCACACAAAACACATAAAACCAGAGAGACATAGATATACGTGGTTCACCCAGTTTGGGTTACGTCCTGCCCGAACAACCAGTCCTTCCTTTTTATTATCCAGCAAAATGAAGAGACACAACCTACAGTAGATCCGCTGTAATATCCTCTGTTCTCTCTCATAGTCTCCCTATCTGTTTCTTGCTCTGAGAATACACATGCAATACACAGCCGTAATAAAATACCCTCATACAAGCGAGGGGTTGCCTTCTAGGGCAAAAAAACCCTAAACTAAACATAACTTCTACCGTCAGATCATCCGCCTAATGAACGGTACAGATTGACTAGAAATTACTATACTTTTACAAGGAAATTTTACATATGTTTTTAGCTTCGTGGGCGTTGCCCCTGAAACCCCCCACCAGGGGGGGGGCTCCATAAAGTTGCAACCGCCTCCTCTGGACCCCCCAGGTAGTGTTTAATTACGGGCAGCATTGCTACCCCATTAAGGTACATGGGTCCAACACTGTGATATAAAATAAACAAGATAATCAGGCTCCACACCCAACAATCTCCCACTTGGAGATTGATTGTAAGAACTCCACCGCTCCTTCATTTTTTGGACAATGACTCCTCTTTGGACCTGGCTATTTCTCATCTTCATCGTCATCCTTGAAGACAAATTGAAACTGAGCATAATATTAGTTTCTCCCTGGTTACAACTTTTGTTAGCATATCTGCAGGATTTTGGCAGTGTGTATCTTTTCCAGCTTTAACTGTCCATCTTCCAATACTAACCATATGAAATGGTACTTGAGCTGTATGTGTTTAGTCCTGGAATGAAATCTGAGTTCTTTGCAAGATGAATGGAAGTTTGGCTATCACTGTATAATGTGCCCATATCATGCTCCTTACCCAATTCATCCATAAAATTTTGTAACCAAATCATATCATGCTAGCCTCTGTAGTAGCAACATACTCTGCTTCTGTTGTTGAAAGTGTAACAACACTTTGAATTTTTGAAACCCAATTGACAGTTGTTCCACCTACAATAAATACATATCCAGTAGTGCTCCTCCTGTTATCTCTATCACCTGCCATATATGCATCAACATATCCCTATAGAGCAATGTTTGAACCACCAAAACATAATGCTTGATTTGTGGCACCTCTCAAATATCTGAGAATCCATTTTACTACCATCCAATGTTCTTTTCCTGGATTGTTCATGTACTTTCTTACAACTCCCACTGCATGTGCAATATCAGGCCTTGTGCAGACCATTGCATACATTAAGCTTCCAACTGCTGATGCACATGGAACTTTAGAAATATAGTCCATTTCTTCTTGGGTCTTGGGGCACATATCCTTACTAAGTTTGAAATGGCTAGAAAAAGGTGTACTAACTGGTTTTTCATTCTACATATTAAATCTTTTCAACACCTTTTGTATGTACTCATTCTGAGACAGTGTTAATTTGCGATTTTTCATGACTCTAGTTATTCTCATACCAAGGATTTGTTTTGCAGCTCCTAAATCCTTCATTGCAAATGAATTTGCCAATTTTCTTTTGAGCACATTTATTTCCTGCATGTTAGACCCTGCAACAATCATGTCATCTACATACAATAACAATATAATACAGCCATCATTTTTCTTTTTGATATAAACACAATGATCAGAGTGACATCTAGTATAACCTTGTTCAGGCATAAACTTGTCAAATTTTAGATACCACTGCCTTGGAGATTGTTTTAAGCCATACAAGCTCTTCTTGAACCTGCACACTAATTTTTCTTTCCCTTTGACCTCATATCCTTCTGGTTTCTCCATATAGATCTCTTCCTCCAAATCTCCATGGATAAATGATGTCTTTACATCTAACTGTTCAAGATGTAAATATTCCGCTGCTACAAGACTTAAAATAGTTCTGATTGAATTAATATTAACAACAGGAGAAAATATTTCATCAAAATCAATACCTTTCTTCTGTGCAAACCCCTTCACCACAAGTCTATCTTTGTACCTTTGTTTTCCTGCATATTCTTCCTTTAGTCTGTAAACCCATTTATTTTGCAATTTAGTTTTACCTGTAGGCAACCTGACTAAGTCCCAAGTCTGGTTATGCATTAAGGAGTCCATCTCTTCTTCCATGGCTAGCTCCCACTTATTCCTGGTTTCAACCCACATTTATTCTTCATAACATTCACATTCACCAGAATCAGTCAACAATAAATAATATAATGAAGGAAAGTATCGTTCAAGGGGTCTACTTATCCTGGTAGATTTTCTGACACCACTTTCAGTTGTTTGAGGTGCCTGTTGCTATTGTGGTGGTTGTTGTTGTTGTGGCTGTTGATTATTATTATTTTCAGGCACCTTACTTTTTCTGTGATCTCATCAAGAACTGTGTATTCTTTGTTTTCTTTTTCTTGTTTCTTTTCCTACAACTGATTCTTATACAAGACCTTTTCATTGAATATTACATCTCTGCTCCTAATGATTTTGTGATTTTCATAATCATATAAGCGATAAGAAAAATCATTAGCACCATATCCAATAAAGTTACATTTCTTTGATTTTTCCTCAAGCTTTGTTCTTTTTTCTTTATTAATATGGACAAAAGCCTCACAGCCAAAAGGATTTAAAAAAGAATAGTTTACCTTTTTACTTGTCCATGCTTCCTCTGGAACACCACCATCCATGGAACTTGAAGGCCCTCTGTTTATTAGATAAAGAGCAGTATCTACAACATCTGCCCAAAATTGTAAAGGCAATCCTGCATGCAATCCCATGCACCTTGCACGCTCCATGATTGTTCTGTTCATCCTTTCTGACACACCATTTTCTTGTGGTGTTCTTGGAAATGTCTTCTTTCTATGAATTCTATGCTTTGGACAATACCTATCAAACTCTTTGCTACAATATTCACCTCCATTGTCTGATCTGAGACACTTCAACTTCTTTCCTGTCTCAATCTCAACCAAAGCTTTCCATTTCTTGCAAGTATCAAATACATCAGATTTATTCTGAATACAATAAATCTAAGTCTTTCTAGTTGCATCATCAATAAAAGTAACATAATAATGAAGCCACCGAGAGGTGATACTTGAGCAGGTCCCCTTACATCTATATGCACAAGCTCTAATTTTTCGCTCTTCTTTTCTTTCCCAACTCTGAGAAATATGACTCTCTTCTGTTTTCCATAAATTCAATTCTCACAGAAATCCAAATCAACATTCTTCAAACCCGGAAACAAATTTCTTGAGCGAAGAATCTTCATCCCCTTCTCACTCATGTGTCCGAGCCTATGATTTCATAATGCTGCATCTGCTCCTTTGTAAGTTAAAGCATTAACAGAGTTAGAAATACCATTGCATATATACAATGTACCAAAATTTTCACCTTTTGCTATTACCAGGGCTCCTTTGGTAACCTTCCAAGTTTTATCTGTGAAAGTTGTCACACAATATTCACATGCCATATCTGCATCAACATATCCCTGTAGAGAAATGTTTGAACCACCAAAGCATAATGCTTTATTTTTGATACCTCTCAAATATCTAAGAATCCATTTTACTGCCATCCAATGTTATTTTCCTGGATTGTTCATGTACCTTCTTACAACTCCCACTGCATGTGCAATATCAGGCCTTGTGCAGACCATTGCATACGTTAAGCTTCCAATTGCTGATGCATATGGAACTTTAGATATATAGTCCATTTCTTCTTGGGTCTTGGGGCACATCACCTTACTAAGTTTGAAATGGCTAGCAAAAGGTGTACTAACTGGTTTTGCATTCTGCATATTAAATCTTTTCAACACCTTTTGTACACATACTCATTCTGAGATAGTGTTAATTTGTGATTTTCCCTATCTCTAGTTATTCTCATACCAAGGATTTGTTTTGCAGCTCCCAAATCCTTCATTCCAAATGAATTTTTCAATTTTCTTTTGAGTACATTTATTTCTTGCATGTTAGACCCTGCAACAAGCATGTCATCTACATACAATAACAATATAATATAGCTGCTATCATTTTGCTTTTTTAGATAAAAACAATGATCAGAGTGACATCTAGTATAACCTTGTTCAGACATAAACTTGTCAAATTTTACATAACACTACCTTAGAGCTTGTTTTAAGCCATACAAGCTCCTATTTAACCTGAACACTAATTTTCTTTCCCTTTGACCCCGTATCCTTCTGGTTGCTCCATATATATCTCTTCCTCCAAATATCCATGGAGAAATGTTGTCTTTACATCTAGCTATTCAAGATGTAAATCTTATGCCGCTACAAGAATTAAAATTGTTCTGATTGAAGTCATCTTTACAACAGGAGAAAATATTTCATCAAAATCAATACCTTATTCTGTGAAAACCCCTTCACAACAAGTCTAACTTTGTACCTTTATTTTCCTCCATCTTCTTCCTTTAGCCTGTAAACCCATTTATTCTAAAAAGTAGTTTTACCTGTAGGAAACGACTAAGTCCCAAGTGTGGTTATGCATTAAGGAGTCCATCTCTTCTTCCATGGCTAGCTCCCACTTATTCCTGGTTTCAACCTGCATTGCTTCTTCATAACATTCGGGTTCACCAGAATCAGTCAACAATAAATAATATAATGAAGGAGAGTATCATTCAGGGGGTCTACTTATCTTGGTAGATCTTCTGACACCACTTTCAGGTGTTTGAGGTGCCTGTTGCTGTTGTTGTGGTTATTGATTATTATTATTTTCATGCACCTTTACTTTTTCTGTGATCTCATCAAGAACTGTGTATTCTTTGTTTTCTTTTTCCTGTTTCTTTTCTTGCAACTAATTCTTATACAAGACCTTTTCATTGAATATTACATCTATGCTCCTAATGATTTTGTGATTTTCATAATCATATAAGCGATAACCAAAATCATTAACACCATATCCAATAAAGGTACATTTATTTGATTTTTCCTCAAGCTTTGTTCTTTTTTCTTTATTAATATGGATAAAGGCCTCACAGCCAAAAGGCTTTAAAAAGGATTAGTTTACCTTTTTACTTGTCCATGCTTCCTCTGGAACACCACCATCCATGGAACTTAAAGGCCCTCTGTTTATTAGATAAAGAGCAGTATCTACAGCATCTGCCTAAAATTTTAAAGGCAATCCTGCATGCAATCTCATGCACCTTGCATGCTCCATGATTGTTCTGTTCATCTTTTCTGACACACCATTTTCTTGTGGTGTTCTTGGAACTATCTTCTCTCTGTGAATTCCATGCTTTGAACAGTACTTATCAAACTCTTTGCTACAATATTCACCTCTATTGTCTGATATGAGACACTTCAAATTCTTTCCTGTCTCAATTTCAACCAAAGATTTCCATTTCTTGAAAGTATCAAATACATCAGATTTATTCTGAATACAATAAATCCAAGTCTTTCTAGTTGCATCATCAATAAAAGTAACATAATAACGAGAGCCACCGAGAGCCACTGAGAGGTGATACCTGAGCAGGTCCCCTTACATTTGTATGCACAAGCTCTAATTTTTCGCTCTTCTTTTCTTTCCCAACTCTGAGAAATTTGACTCTCTTCTGTTTTCCATAAATGCAATTCTCACAGAAATCCAAATCAACATTCTTCAAACCCGGAAACAAATTTCTTGAGCGAAGAATCTTCATCCCTTCTCACTCATGTGTCTGAGCCTATGATTTCATAATGCTGCATCTGCTCCTTTGTAAGTTAAAGCATTAACAGAGTTAGAAATACCATTGCATAAATACAATGTACCAAAATTTTCACCTTTTTCTATTACCAGGGCTCCTTTGGTAACCTTCCAAGTTTTATCTGTGAAAGTTGTCATACAACCTTCACATGCCATATCTGCATCAACATATCCCTGTAGAGCAATGTTTGAACCACCAAAGCATAATGCTTGATTTTTGGTACCTCTCAAATATCTAGGAATCCATTTTACTGCCATCCAATGTTATTTTCTTGGATTTTTCATGTACCTTCTTACAACTCCCACTGCATGTGCAATATCAGGCCTTGTGTAGACCATTGCATACATTAATCTTCCAAATTCTGATGCATATGGAACTTTAGACATACAGTCCATTTCTTCTTCGGTCTTGGGGCACATCACCTTACTAAGTTTGAAATGGCTATCAAAAGGTGTACTAATTGGTTTTGCATTCTGCATATTAAATCTTTTCAACACCTTTTGTATACATACTCATTCTGAGACAGTGTTAATTTGTGATTTTTCATGTCTCTAGTTATTCTAATACCAAGGATTTGTTTTGCAGCTCCCAAATCCTTCATTGCAAATGAATTTTTCAATTTTATTTTGAGCACATTTATTTGCTGCATGTTAGACCTTGCAACAATCATGTCATCTGCATACAATAACAATATAATATAGCTGCTATCATTTTTCTTTTTTAGATAAACACAATGATCAGAGTGACATCTAGTATAACCTTGTTCAGACATAAACTTGTCAAATTTTAGATACCACTGCCTTGGAGCTTGTTTTAAGCCATACAAGATCTTCTTTAACCTGCACACTAATTTTCTTTCCCTTTGACCTCATATCCTTCTAGTTTCTCCATATAGATCTCTTCCTCCAAATATCCATGGAGAAATGTTGTCTTTACATCTAGATATTCAAGATGTAAATCTTCCGCTGCTACAAGACTTAAAATAGTTTTGATTGAAGTCATCTTAACAACAAGAGAAAATATTTCATCAAAATCAATACCTTCTTCTGTGCAAACCCCTTCAACACAAGTCTAGATTTGTACCTTTGTTTTCCTCCATCTTCTTCCTTCAGCCTGTAAACCCATTTATTCTTAAATGTAGTTTTACCTGTAGGAAACAACTAAGTCCCAAGTCTGGTTATGCAGTAAGGAGTCCATCTCTTCTTCCATGGCTAGCTCCCACTTATTCCTGGTTTCAACCTACATTACTTCTTCATAACATTCGGGTTCACCAGAATTAGTCAACAATAAATAATATAATGAAGGAGAGTATCGTTCAGGGGGTCCACTTATCCTAGTAGATCTTCTGACACCAATTTCAGGTGTTTGAGGTGCCTGTTTCTGTTGTTGTGGTTGTTGATTATTATTATTTTCATGCACCTTTACTTTTTCTGTGATCTCATCAAGAACTGTGTATTCTTTGTTTTCTTTTTCCTATTTCTTTTCCTGGAACTGATTCTTACACAAGACCTTTTCATTGAATATTACATCTCTGCTCCTAATGATTTTGTGATTTTCATAATCATATAAGCGATAACCAAAATCATTAACACCATATCCGATAAAGGTACATTTCTTTGATTTTGCCTCAATATTTGTTCTGTTTTCTTTATTAATATGGACAAAGGCCTCACAACCAAAAGGTTTTAAAAAAGATTAGTTTACCTTTTTACCTATCCATGCTTCCTCTGGAATACCACCATCCAAGGAAATTGAAGGCCCTCTGTTTAATAGATAAACAGTAGTATCTACAACATCTTCCCAAAATTGTAAAGGCAATCCTGCATGCAATCTCATGCACCTTGCACGCTCCATGATTGTTTTGTTCATCCTTTCTGACACACCATTTTCTTGTGGTGTTCTTGGAACTGTCTTCTCTCTGTGAATTCCATGCTCTGAAAAGTACCTATCAAACTCTTTGCTGCAATATTCACCTCCATTGTCTGATCTAAGATACTTCAATTTCTTTCCTGTCTCAATCTCAACCAAATTTTTCCATTTCTTGAAAGTATCAAATACATCAGATATATTTTGAATACAATAAATCCAAGTCTTTCTAGTTGCATCATCAATAAAAGTAACATAATAACGAGAGCCACCGAGAGATGATGCATGAGCAGGTCCCCATACATCTGTATGCACAAGCTCTAATTTTTCACTCTTCTTTTCTTTCCCAAATCTGAGAAATCTGACTCTCTTTTGTTTTCCATAAATGAAATTCTCACAGAAATCCAAATCAACATTCTTCAAACGCGGCAAAAAATTGCTTGAGTGAAGAATCTTCATCCCCTTCTCACTCATGTGTCCGAGCCTATGATGCCATAATGATGCATCTGCTCCTTTGGAAGTTAAAGTGTTAACAAAGTTAGAAATACCATTGCATAAATACAATGTACCAACCTTTTCACCTTTTTCTATTACCAGGGCTCCTTTGGTGACCTTCCAAGTTTTATCTGTGAAAGTTGTCACACAAACTTCACCCCCTAATTGCCCTATTGAAATTAGATTTTTCTTCAGATATGGAACATGCCTTACCTCCTTTAATATCCATTGGTTTCCATTTTGCTATTTTACAAGAACTTTACCCATTCCAACAATTTTACAGGGTTTATCATCACCCAAACGGACTTGTCCAAAATCTCCTTGAACATAGTCATGAAAATATTTCTTATTAGGTGTGGCTTGGAATGAAGCCCCTGAATCTGCTACCTAGGAATCAGTAACATTTTCAAAAGAAAGAATCAAGGCATCTTGTAACACATCACCTGTCATATTTTCTTCATGATTGTTTTATTGCTGTGCGTCTCCTTATTTTCCCTTCCTAGATCTATAGTCTTTCTTCAGGTGTCCTTTCTTTCCACATTTCCAGCACATTATTCCTAATCTAGACCTGGATCTGCCTTTCCTTGATTTGCTGCGATATCCTGAGCTCTTTCCTCTTTCCATTTTTCTTCCCCTAGACTCTGCACTCAAATCGTTACCCGATGTCTCACCGAAGCTTTTCTGTCACATTTCCTCGCTAACGATAGCACTAACAACATCATCAAAATTTAAAGTACTAGATCTAGAGACAAAGTTTCTAATGGCCATAACTAAACCATTCCAACTTTCTGGCAATGAGCACAGAAATAAAAGAGCCCTAACTTCATCATCAAAGTTTACCCCTACAAAAATTAATTGACTTGTAACTGTATAAAATCATTTAAATGGTCTAAAACGGATCCACCTTCCGATATCTTCATATTAAATAAATGTTTCATAAGAAATACCTTGTTTGAGGCCGAGGTTTTTTCATATAGTTTCGCCAATGCCTTAATCAAAACCTCTATTGTTGTTTCCTTCGAAATATTAAAGGCTACCAATGCCGTGAGGCATAACCGTATTGTTTTGAGTGCCTTTCTATTGAGAATCTCCCATTCTGCGTCTGTCATAGCCATCGACTTCTTTGTTTTTCTGCTCAATGGTAGGTACATATCTTCTGATAAAGATAATCTTCCATCTACATCTTCCACAACGTGAAGTTTTGGCCGTTAAATATCTCGACCCTAAATTTACCATCTTCCGCCATTACTCCCACTTGAACCAGGAACCCTTCTTTCTTGCGAGTTTATCAGCCATATAGACCTTCGGCTCTGATACCAGTTGTTAGAAAATTATATATTACAGAGCAATGCAACACATAAAATATGCGGAAAACACAAGCACACAAAACTCATAAAGCCAGAGAGACACAGATATACGTGGTTCACCCAGTTTGGGCTACGTCCACCCTGAACAACCAATCCTTCCTTTTTATTATCCAGCAAAATGAAGAGACACAACTTACAGTAGATCTGTTGTAATATCCTCTGTTCTCTCTCATAGTCTCCCTATCTGTTTCTCGCTCTAAGAATACACATGCAATACACAACCACAATACAATACCCTTATACAAGTGAGGGGTTTCCTTCTAGTGAAAAAAAAACCCTAAACTAAACATAACTTCTATCGTTAGATCATCTGCCTAATGAATGGCCCAGATTGACTAGAAATCACTATACTTTTACAAGGCAATTTTACATATGTTTTTAGCTTCGGGGGCACTGCCCCCGAAACCCCCCGCCAGGGGGGGGGCTCCATAAAGTCGCAGCCATCCCCCCTGGACCCCCCAAGCAGTGTTTAATTATAGGCGGCAATTTTGCCCCATTAAGGTACACGGGTCCAGCGCTGTGATACAAAATAAACAAGATAATCAGGCTCCACACCCAACATTACTCCCTTGAGTTGGTCCAGAAGGTCATCAATCTATGGGATTAGGTACCTATTTCAAATAGTGATCTTGTTCAGTGCCCGATAATCAATACAAAGTCTCCAAGTCCCATCCTTATTTTTCACGAACATGATCAGACTCCCACACGACGATGAACACGATCGAATGTGACCTTTCTGTCGCAGCTACTGAATTTGCCTCTTGATTTCGTTTTTCTTCAAAATAGAGCATCGATATATTGTTTCATTGGGCAGTGATGCACTTGGGGTTATATCGATGGAGTGCTTGACATGACAGTGCAGGGGCACCCCTGCGGGTGAGGTGAAGATTCCTTGTACTCCTACATGATCTTATCCATATGTTGTATTCATGTGGAGGAGACCTGTCTAGAGTTCATGGCCATAGTATTCTTCTTTCCCCGTGGTCGATTCATCATAAAAAAACAAAATTCGTAGTTTTCGAAATGAGCTTACTGCATTGTTTTGCAGTAACCAAAGAGACGGTGGTAGGCAGTGCTACCTCTAATATCCTGTACAAATTATTTCCCAAAGTAACAATAATAACACGAGGTCTGGACTCATACACATCATGTCTCTTCCACAAGTATGGTTCGCCTAATAATACATTAGAAACATCAAGAGGAGAATTGTCACATAATACCTCACCTGTGAAGGGTTTGATGTTGTATGGAAGGTGGCACTATTGGATGACGTAGAGATCCCATCCTTGGTGAAGCCACTTGATTGTGTATGGTTGTGGATGTGTTGTGGTCGACAAGCCCAGCTGCTTCACGACATCTGCTGAGATGAGGTTATTTTGGCTCCCATTGTCAACAATGAACTACAACAGGGAACCCTTTACCCACATCTAGGAATGGAAGAGGCACTTCCACTCCTATGGATATTCTTGCTCCTCCTTCTGTATATTCGTGGTGGCAACAATGGCGTTGGGCTCCGCATCGATGATCTGCTTCCCTTTTTCATTCCCCTTGTCGGGTTCTGATTTCGAGTCGGAGCATACATCCGATTCATAAGCCTTCAACTTGGCCACCAGTGACTGCTTGGCTTGACACTCACTTGTGTTGTGGGAGGAGCTCTTATGGAAATCACACCACTTTCCCATGTCCTTCTTTGGATTCATGGTGTTTTTCTTTTCTTGCGGCTTTGGAGGTTTGACCTAAGCTGCTTCGCCTTGGATTTTTCCTTTATTTTGCGGTTTGGGGGCACATTTCCCTTGCTTCTGATTCATAGATCCAAAATCTCACTTTTTCTATTTGAACTTCTGCTCAATCTTGGCACCGTACCGATATGTTGCACCAAGCGAGGAAATTTCGAGGAACTTCATTTCCTCCTAAATGTATCTATGTAGACAAATATGGTATTTCAACACCAAATGTTTCTATGAATATTTGATACCCAACTTTTTGCGCTCAGTATGGAATAGATTTGTCATCTCATGCACATCTTGATCCCTTTTTTGCTGTAACGTATTCCATTGTATGTACTTGTACTCATATCTCAACACGTGATAATATTGTTTCTTGATGGTGTCTCGAAAAGAATATCCATTGGGTGTTACTGAGAATAGAGAGGGTTCCCTCCAGTCCTTTTGCTCACAGTAGGTTTCCCACCAGTCCTTGACATGGGGGGCGGATTTGAGGAGTGAAAAAGTAATATTTTCTCGGTTGGAAAAGTCATGAACCGAGAAATATCCTTATAATAGATTCAACCATCAGTCTATGACGAATTCATCTGTTTGGCCCTCAAATATGGGAATGTCAAATTTTACTTATACCTTAAAAGGAGTGGCGCCTCCAAAGTGACTGCTAGATGCAGATGCGCATCCAGTGGACAGTTGTTGAAGGATCTAGGAAAAGTTATCCATCATCGCATTCCTTTGTTTCGCACGGCCTCCTTGAGCAATATTTTGATAGGATCTCATGCACCCTCATCTTTCATTTCTTCCCCCATGGGAGGTTGTTTGGGTTTGTGAGGTTGATCTTGCAAAGGTTCAACCAGATCGATCCCTAACTCCTTATACCCCGACCTCGTTGTAGACATGCAAAGAAGGATCAAGAAAGAGAAGATCGCTCTAATATCACTGATCTAGATTTATGCAGGAACACAATAGAATATGAATATAACAATAAATAAAAATATGCAATGGAAATAACACTTCATTTCATTAATATAAAATAACTTAAATATGCTTACAGACATAATGGAAATAAAATAGCCAGGGCGTTGGTATCTTATCTCCGAGAAGAGATGTGGTGACTATATGCCTCTCAACTATGTTAAAATGAGGATTGAAGGTCTATTTATTATTGAGAGACAATGGAAAATCCTAAACATCCAAAAACCTAACCCTATGAGATGAAGTGCCAAAACTATGGGCCCCGTTTGGGTAAATTGGTAGATCAACTTCCCGGGGATGTAACTTTCACACACGATCTCTGTTTGACGTGAAAAATATCTCATTATAAATATCTGTCCAAGGAATAAGAATTTCTAGAGAGAAAAATCAATCGAAGACTCATGTAGCTCCTGTTTTTCCTAGAAAAACATCATTTAGGGCCTCAAAACGGCTCCAAAAGTTCAAGACCCGAAAAACTGCTAAAAATAGTAAATTGTGTTACAGTTAAGGAAACTAAAAAACTGAAAGAAAAAATGGTGAAGGTCCAATAGGAATAGGTGGGTGATCACCAATATCCACCTGGATTAATCCTTCCAGTTGGAGCTGCTAAATCTGGATGTTGGAGAGTCCTTTTAGTTAGAATTGGTAAACTGGTGCGTTGGATCATTCTACCAGTTGGAGCTGTTAAATCAAGGATTTTGAGCTTCCTTCAGGTTGGATCCTATTAAATAGTGGGTTGGAGCCTCCTTCAGGTAATACTGATAAATATTAGAATTTTTAGCTTCCTATTGATGTAGAATTTTAAGACTTATATTAAGACGCATTCAATGGTTTTTCTCGTGAAAGGGTTTCCACCTAAAAAATTCTAGTGTATTTTCTTTGATGTTGTGAATTGTTGAATGGTGTTATTATATGTTCATGTGATGTGATGATAACTTATTTTTTAATCTGATTCTAATAATAATCAATTCTCCGTGTTGTTAAAATTAACTTACTGAAGTGAAATATTGATTCACCCCCCTTTCAGTATTTCCAACAAAATCGTCGAAGAGTGGTATTGTCCACATACTCCAATAAAAAAGTGCGTGTAAAGGACACACTTAGGGATTAGTAAGGGTTTTCATTGATATCCATATATCCGGATGAAATTATTATAACCTCATTCCTCGTATATGCCTTTTCCTATTAGAAATGTGCTTCTTCATTAGAAATTCTTTTGGGCTCTTTCCCTGTCAGCATGTGGTTGAACTCATGGATGAAATGATCATGAACTTGATAAAAATTAAATGGTACTTTATGCTTCCACAAGATAGGATACCAAAACTGAGCTAGTTTCATATTTGATTTCATGTTATTCTTACAGGGAAATCAATGGAATATGTTGCATGATACTACTGTTATTATTAGGTAGGTCATCATATAATTTTTCTATTTTTTTTGGAAGTTGACCAACTGAAACGAAATCATGGTAGAAATATCTTTCCCCCAATCAAATATGGTCACGTTTCATTTGAAATAAAAATACAAAAAATAAAATATTGACCCGATAACCATTGAAGTCAAGTCATGCCCAATAACTCAAGTAAGTAGTTTGGAAAGAAAGACTAGATGGGATGGAAGAAAGACTAGAATATCTATACAACTCAACAAAAATAGAGATGTCTATGGAAGAAAGACTAGATGGGATGGGTGTAGAGGGTAGTATAAAATATTGTAGAATATTTATTCCTTCACCTTGTGAGTACGAAAAAGAATCAACTTTGATAAGTTTTAGCTTTTTGTTAGGCTCGACAAGCTTAATAATTATTGAATAAAATCTCTATTAAGAATCATTGGATTCTTTTCCAAACCGAGCTTGATAGTTCTAGTCACTTCAAATCAAACTATTCTTATCACCAATGCACTATTTATTTGAAGTCAAAGAATTCTAGGACACATGCTATATTCATGAACCTTGTATTCTAAATTCTATTTCTTTTCATTTCATCTAGATCCAACTTTAAGTACCATTGGTATGTAGTAGACTACTGGAAACATTTGCCTTGTCTAGTTAATGAGTTGGTTGTGTCTCCACGAATTGAATCCTTCTTTATTTTATTCACCATTTTGCTCACTTGCTTAAATTATTTTGGATATTTTTGGTGGATCAATTATGGTTTAGAGGGATTTTGTACTGTTAAATCCTTAATTTATGGTAGTATTTAATAAGATATTACCTTTTGACATACCATCTTCATCGAGCCATGTGAGAGAGATAATGGAGGTTAATAACTTATGTCCAATATTAAAGAGATGATACGAGAATTAATCCACACAACAAAATATCAAGGTGATTGATTAAGTCAACCACATAGAGCAATGGTAGGATTTGACATGCGAATAATTCACGTGACATAATATCAAGGTGCATGGTGATATGATTCATGTAAAACAATCTGAAGCACCTTTTTACACCTAGAGGATTAAGATTCTTTAAATGAGCTTTCAATTAGCCTCAAAAGAATAAAACAAATGATTTTCACTATTTATGGAATTAAAGTGGAAATATAAGTATGGCACGTTGTGCAAAAATACGAATGTATAGAAAATTGTTCTTTCAGAAGATTGAATGTGTAGTAATAATGGATATGCAGAAAGACTATATGTGCGGGAGAATGGATGTGAAAGATACTATGTGTGTGGAATAATTGTTGATGAATAATTACACACACAAATAATAATGACTAAGTATTGGAAATACATAAACCATAGTGTGGGTGCGGAAGTGTGCAGAGATGTACAAAGTGGTGAAGTATTTTTACACATTTCACTTGAATGTGCAGTGATAATGGATATGCAAAAAGACTGTATGTGCAGGAGAATGGATGTGCAAGATACTATGTGTGTGGAATAATATTTGATGAATAATTTCACACACAAATAATAATTAATAAGTATTGGAAATATAGAAACCATAGTGTGAGTGCGGAAGTGTGCAGAGATGTACAAAGTGGTGAAGTATTTTTACACATTTCACTTGAAAAATTTTGGGGATGCAAAAAATACAATAGGAGTGCAAAAATAAACCAAAATTAATCTCCTACTATGGGATAGTAACTCCCCATGAGTTGCTAAGAAACCAAACTCAACCAATTTCATTTTCCTTTGGGATATGGACTCAGAATATATAGATGGAAAAATGATCAGGTGCTCAAAATTATGCTAAAAAATGAAAGTTGTAGAAATGGTGTGGAACATGAATGAATGTATATATCTCATAATTCTGAATCCGATGCAACTCATTTCACAGAAAATCAACACCGTATGCTCCCAGAAATGTGTTTTTTCCACTTTGTCAAACATGCAATTTTTTGGAAAAAAAATGCATGGACAACCCAGTTGGCAGGTTGAATGGTCAACGAGATTTTATTCAAAAAATCATGTTGTTCCAAGTGGCACTTCCTTGTTGGTTTGAAATGTTATTATTTTATTGTTTTATGTGTTGCCAACCACATGTTGCCACATGGGCTAGCGAGGGGTTGCCACTTAGCAGCCTGAGGGCCACCAAAATTTTGGTCGAGGTCCAAGCAGAGCGGGTGGGAGTCAAACCCGTGACCTCCAAGAAAATAACACAGGCCTTCACCATCGAACCAACCATTTTTTCTTAACATGTAATGGTTGCAAGTTATATATACAGTTTAATGGTTTTAAGTTTGGGGGTGGGGGCTAAGGTCTAGCCCCAACCCTGTTCACTGCGCCTGGGGGCGGGACCATGGGTGGGAAGCTAGCCTCGTGCCCCCCATCCCCCACTATTCCATAATCGTTAACATTAAACTGTCTACCGATGGTGCCATGTCTCCACCCAATCTGCAAAGACTGTGGTCTATTAAACTGCATGGAGTTTAATATTGCGCGGGAGTTAAGGTCCCGATCCTGGGCCATATCGCGATAAAAACACATAAAATATCATGGTTAAATTGAAATCTATCTCATAATCCTCAAACACTTTGTTTATATTTTGAAGAGGAATTTAGCACAACAAAACTAATTTTCCCATTCAGATCAAGTTGGTATCATAACACTAGGTTTACTTATGCAAGGCCAGATTTAATTGTTTTGCAAGTGTTTAAATGTTTACAAGGTTGAATCTAAAAAGAGGAGAAGGAAAGCTTGTGGGTGAAGGTCCTAAAGTTGGAGCAAGGAGAAGGAGGGGACAGTTTCCACAATATCCACCACAAGATTCACCTCATGTTGTACCTAAGGCTTCAATAAGCATGTCTCATGAATGAGGAAATGATAACATGAAAGTGGATGAGAAGGCTTTTAGGAAGGAGGCTTTCTTTAACATGACGGAGATGGTGAAAGTCCTATATGAATAGAGGAATATAAGGTTGTAGGGTGAAAGCTCCAAGCCTCCAAGAGGAGAGGGTTCTCCAGGACGAGGAGGTAATGTAAATGGTGATAAGCCACCATCTACTCTACCATCATCCTCACCACCATCTTCACCTTAATCTTCATCCTATACTACTACTACAACCCTTACTCGTACTCTTCAACATACCTCAAAAGGAATTGGTGAAACACCCCTGTTAAAACTTGAGATTAAATTTCAGTTGCCTATGTATAATGGTGAAGTGAATGCAAAGAAGCTTGAAAATTGGGTTCGTCAGTTTGAGGTCTACTGCAAGATTCAAAACCTTCAAGATGATGATACAAACATACAACTAGCTTCCTTGAGACTAGAGGGTGAAACACTAGTATGGTGGGAAGCCAAGACACAAGATGAGATAAAAATCCATGGTAAGATCTCAATCTCTTGGTATGATTTCATTATTGCAGTTAAAAGACAATTTTACCCTTTAGCATATATACAGAAAGCCATCATGAATTGGCAAAACTTTAGACAACTTAAAGGTAAAAATGTGCAATATTACACCCAATAATTTAGAAGAAGAGCTCTTATGTTAGTTATTGATTTTCAATCACAAGACACGTTGCTAAAGTATATAGGGGGTTTACACAACTATCTAAGGCATACTATCCTTATGTTCAATCCCACTAGTCTAGATGAGGTTTTTTTGCAAACCACTCACCTTGAGGCAAGAGGGAAAAAAATTCCAGAAGAGGGTAAAAAAAAATCCATTTAAGGGTGGAGAGAAAGGAAAGGGTTTCAAAGGAAAAGGAAAGAAAAATGCATCCGTTAAAAAAGAAGGAGAGAAAATAACATGAAAACATTATTACAAATATGGTCACGATGAGGGCCATTGTTGGAAGCTTCATCTAGAGATGAGGCCCAAGAAATTCAACAACAAGGGGAAACAAAAAATAGCTACAACCACTCAACATGATTTGGGATCCGATTTGGGTGATGAAACTAAAATTACAACCATGGGTATGAAAGGAAAATAATCCATTGCTAGCACTAGTTCATCAAATTGTCACACTAGTACTCCAAATGAAGAAACAAGGATTAAATTATTCCATGTGAGGGAACTTATTGCAAAACATATGAAAATTGACACACTATTTGATAGTGGGTCTCAAGCCAACTTGATATCTAAAGACTTAGTAAAGAAACTTAATCTTGAAACCATTCCACATCCCAAACCATATCCATTGGGTTGGATATGCAAGAACACAAATTTACAGGTTACAAGAAAGTATATTCTTCAGTTTGTAATCACAACAAACTGCATTGATGAAGTTGAATTAAATGTTGTACTGCTTGACATTTCAGGAATTGTTTTGGGTAGTCCTTACCTCTATGATAGAAAATCCATCTTCTATCGCGATGAAAAAAAGTACCACTTGTTCAAATATGGTGTGAAGTATATTGTGAGAGCTCATTGCAAGAAACTAAATCTTTCATTAGTTAATGTAGGACAAATGAAAATATTAGTGAATTCAAGCAAGAATTTTGTGCTTCTTATGATGAAAGCAAAGAATTATGTTGATTATGAAGCATTTCAAGGTTGTGATCCAAATTTTAAATCTGATTTTATTGAAGTGGTTAATCAAAATAATGAGATGTTTCAGGAACCAAAGGGATTACCTCCCAAGAGGGACATGAAATATAGTTGTAGCAAGATGGTCCTCTTCCTAACATTGGCATGTATAGGATGTTGGTGATGGAGAGTGCTGAAATCAAAAAGGAAATTCAAGAGTTGTTGGACAAAGGGATCATCCGAACAAGTACTTTTCCATGCGGGCCCACCTATTTTGTTGGTGTCAAAGAAGGATGGAACATGGTGCATGTGTGTACATTTTCATGCATTGAAAAAAATTATGGTAAAGAACCGTTATCCACTTCCTAGAATAGATGATTTACTTGATCAATTGAAGTATGCAAATCATTTTACTAAGTTGTACTTAAGGAGTGGCTATCATCAAATTAAAATTGTTGAAGGTGACATTTGGAAGACAACATTCAAGATAAAACAAGGTTTGTTTGAATGGCTAGTTATGCCTTTTGGTTTATGTAATGCTCCTATTACCTTCATGCATATGATGAATGATGTGTTGAGGCCATTTCTTGATGATTTTTTCATAGTCTACTTACATGAAATCTTGATTTTCAGTAAATCACGTAATGAACATGTCATGCATGTAATAAAATTACTTGATGTCTTAAGGAAAGAACAATTGTTTTTGAAGATGTCAAAATGTGAATTTGGTAAAATTTCTTTGGTGTACTTGGGGAATATTGTTGGAGGAGGTGAGTTGAAGATAGACCCCTCTAAGGTTGAGGTCATTGTGAATTGGCCAACGCCCAAGACAATCACTGAGGTAAGAAGCTTTTTTGGAGCAACCAAATATTGGAGGAATTTTATTTCTAACTTCTCTTCTATTGCAACTCCATTGCATGCATTGACTAGTGTGAAAAAGGTCTTCATTAGGGGAATTTCGAGGTCTAAAATGGGCGTCCTAAGAAAAATGTACAACCAAAATAAACTTTATAACAACCAATAGGAGTCAAGATGATGATGTCAACCATGGGGAATGATTCACCATTTTTTAAGTAAAAGGGTAAAAACAATAAAAAATAATAAAATAATAAAACTACTTTTTCAACTTATCTCGCAAAGTTTTTACTCAAATTTCGAGTAGGAGTACTTGTTGGATTCAAAAAAAAAATCCTCATCCAAGAGTGCCCATATTGCATACTTTCGATGGACCCTGTTACATGAAAAATGAGAAATACATTAAAAAATGTGATTGCAATCACGTTTTTCATGTATTTCTAATTTTTCATGTAGTAGGATTCATTAAAAGTATGAAACATGGGTACTCCTTGGCTGAGGAATTAAATTTTGCATCCAACAAGTACTACCGCTCGAAATGTGAGTAAACACTTTGGGAGATAAGTTGAAAATATGAGTTGAAAAAATATTTTTTTCCCTTTTTTCCTCTAAAATTTGATGATGTAATCAAATATTTTTATTATTATTTCCACTATTATTTTATAATTTCCTTAGGAGGCCTATTTTAGACACTCAAAATTCCCCTAATGGGACTTGAGACAACCCTTTTAGATTCAAACTGATGCAAGCGACTATGTCATGGGTGTAGTCCTTATGCAACATAGTAATCCCATTTCATTTCAGTCAGAAACTTTCAATGGTGCAATGATTAAATATCTTACTTATGACAAGGATATTAATGCGTTGGTTCAAAGTGTGAAAAGTGGAAACACTACTTTATGGGAAAGGAAACCATCATACATACCGACCACGAACCATTGCAATACTTGCAATCACAAACTAAGTTGCAACAATCAAGGAACTTTCTATGAATGGGTTTCTACAACAATTGCACTTGGTCATCAGGTATAAGAAAGGTATATACAACAAAGTTGTTGATATGATTTCTAGGCCTATTTTTAGTGCAACTACTTTAATCAAGCATAATTATGTTTTGCATGAAATTTATGTTGATAAATATGTATTTTATAATGAATTTCAACATGTTTATGCAAAATTGAGTCAAGGAAACCAAGTAGAGGAATTTGATTACCATGTAAATAATGACTTGTTATATAATTTGGGAAAGCTTTGTATTCCACAGGGGAATAGAGTGAATATCATAAGGGAAGCACACACTTCTCTATTGCTAGACATTTTGATATAAGCAAAACAATGTCACATCTTCAAAGTTATTGTTACTGGCCTTGTATGCTTGAAAGTGTGTCACATTTAATTAAAGGTTGTTCATTGTGTCCAATCAGTAAGCCTAGAAATAGGAAGTTATGATTGTACACACCACTTCCTGTACCTTCACGTCCATGGGAGAGTGTTTTTATGGATTTTTTAGGAGGTCTTCCATTGTCAAAAAGTGGTCCTGATTATTTGTATGTAGTTGTGGATAGGTTCAGCAAGATGTGTATATTAATGCCATGTAAAAAGAAAATCACAACTGAACAAACATCTCAACTATTCTTTCAGCATGTTTGGGTTCATTTTGGGTTTCCCACATCCAATGTTAGTGATCAAGATTCTCAATTTGATGAATTTTTGGTCAAGTTTGTGGGCCTTGATGGATACCAATTTGAAAAAGAGTACAACCTTTCATCCACAAAAATATGGTCAAACTGAACTGGTCAATCGAAAAATCATACATCTTATTCGAGGATACTACAAGTAGCATCCTAAGTTGTGGGATGAAAACTTGCACTACATTCATCATGCTTATAACCGTGCAAAACACTCCTCTACACAAACATTTCCATTTGAGGCATGTATTGGATACTTGCCTAGATCGCCATTGGATTTAATTTTTGGGAAGGATGTTTCTAGTGATGGTCATAGCGACATAGAAAAAGCTAAGAAGTTCATAGAAAAAATCTGATTGATACATAAAACAATTCAATGTCAACTTGAAAAGATATAAGGCAAGTACAAAGCAAGGCATAAAAAGCATTGTGTAGATCACGAGTTCCAAGTTAGTGACAAATTTTGGCTTCACATTAGTAAACAGAGGCTTCAAGGGGAAGGTAAAAAACTAAAACCAATCAATTATGCTCCTTTCATATTTTTGGAAAAGATTAGTGACAATGCTTTCAAGTTCGATTTGCCTGCATACATACAAATTTACTCTGTTATTAATGTTGAGAACTTAAGGTTGTATGAGCCTCCTTTGATTGAAGATCAAGGAGAAAATGTTCAGATTCCATATATTGAATAATTTTCTCCAGAATACCTTGGTGAGATTCAACAAGACACCATTCTTGACAGAAGAACAAGGACATCAAAACGAGGTAGTGTAGACTACCTTCGTGTGGGGCTCAAAGGAAAAAATCATTCTAAGGCCAAATGGATTGAGATTGGAAAGGTGAGGGAAATGTACCCTCATATGCTGAAAAACTG
This sequence comes from Pinus albicaulis, assembly GCA_034641835.2. Classification (NCBI taxonomy): domain Eukaryota; kingdom Viridiplantae; phylum Streptophyta; class Pinopsida; order Pinales; family Pinaceae; genus Pinus; species Pinus albicaulis. The sequence goes on along the minus strand of CM076569.1, from coordinate 932,259,685 downwards.
AAAGTGATATTTTGGGGTCCAAAATCTTTCATTGGGGAGGAATGATTGGGTGTTCAATATTATGCCAAAAAATGAAATTTTTTGGAATGGTGTGGAACCTGAACGACCATGTAGATCTTGTCGTTCTGAATCTGTCGAAACTTGTCTCATGGAAAACCGAAACCGTATGCTCCAAGTAATGCATTTTTTTCCACTTTGTCAAATAGGAATTTTTTTGGAATAAATATGCAGAGATAACCATAGGCCCAGTTGGTAGATTGATTGGTTAACGAGATTTTCTTCTAAAAATCATGTTTTTCCAAGTGGCACTTATTTTTTGGTTTGAAATGGCGTGATTTGATTGGTTTATGGGTCGCCAACCACAGGCTTCCATGTGGCCCATCCAGGGGCTGCCACATGGTAGCCTGAGGGCCACCAAAATTTTGGTCGATGTTCGAGTGGAGCGGGCAAGAGTTGAACTAATGACCTCCAAGCAACTAACATAGGCCTTCACCATCACACCAAATGTTGTTTCTTAACATGTAATGGTTGCAGGTTATATATAAAGTTTATATTTGGGGGTGGGGCCGGGGTCTAGCCTCAACCCTGGTCACCACTCCTAGGGACAAGACCACGCGCGGGAGTCTAGCCTTGTGCCCCCCCCCCCCCCCTCCCCCCACTTTTCCTTAATCGTTAACATTAAACTGTCTTCGGATAACACCATGTGTCCACCCAAGCCGCGAAGACTGCGGTCTATTAAACTGCGTGGAGTTTAATATTGCATGTGCGTTTTAGGGGCGGAAGTTAAGGTCCCAGCCATATGGCCATAATGTGGCCCTCTACATGGCCAAAATTTTCAGATTTAAGGCCTTAGTGGAAAAATTAGCGCCCCGACAATTTCACTTGAAAATCGTTCAATCTGGCGCTTGGTTAGCGGATTTGGAGGAGAAATTGTAGGATGGTGCCAGATTTGGTGGAATTTGGGGTGCGGTTAGTACCAAAACTTGGGGAAGCCATAACTTACTTGGTTTTTGACCAAATTCGAGGTAAAAATAGGTTAAACGGGCATTTTTGGGAATTTTGGAGCCATTGGAGCAGGTTTCAGAGTTGTTTGAGTAGTGAAAATGTATGTATTCAAACTTTTGATCATAATACAAGAGGGCCAAGCCATTGGAAGCTGGACCAAGGAGACGTAGCCCAGGTAGGGTGAACTCCTTCATCATGTGTTGTTGTGATACTGTTTTGGTGATGTTCATGTATGTTATATGTTGTTGTTTAGTGTTTTTTTTTTAATGTTAATTTGCTCAAGAAATTCACATAAAAACACATAAAAAAATCATGGTTAACTTGCAATTTACCTCATAATCCTCAAGCACTTTGTTTATATTCTGAAGAGGAATTTAGCACATCCAAACTAATTTTCCCATTCAGATAAAAAAAACAACATACAAGCTAGATATATATAATGTTATATAATTTTATGTATAGATAGGTATTTTACGAACTTCCAAGCACAAAAATGTTTGAATAATCACACACCATTAACACACATAAAAACACACAGATTTATACCCATACATAGTCATGGTAGAAAAGGCTTCAGCCTCACGGCTTCCTCATATATTTTCTCATTATTAAAAGAATGTAATATTACAATTAAATAGATGAGGAGACTATGTCTCAAGATAGTGCGTTCTATCTTGGACACTTTGGTTGAGACAATTTCTCAACCATACACACACCAATCTAGGAGCTACCTAAACCAACTCCTAACTTAGAGGAACAACCAAATCTAGAGAGTTAGGCATAAATTCCTAACTTTTAGTATTTAATTAATTTAATTTATTTTTGGATTTATAATTGTTTTATGAGAGAGGCTAACATTCCCCCCTTCAATGATAAATCCAAAATAAGAACGAGGAACCATCTTCCAAGTTCTCATGTTGATCCTAAAAAACATAGCCTGAAAAACCGCCAAAGATGGATGCTGAAAAAACTGCAATATGAAGAGACCATGAGTCAGCTGCATGTCTGAATCATCTCTTAATTTTGATTGACAACTCCATCAAGTTCCAAGTTGAAAAAGGATTCACCTGTCCTTTGTGTTAAATTAGCGTCATTTGTCCACTGACAAATTTTTTTGGACGCCCACTGACTGATGACGTCAAAAATAACTCACTGTTGCTTTTGTTGTGGTGAAAACTGCTCACTGCCGCTTTGTTGTTGACTGCCCACTAGAGAATTTGTTGATGCCCACTGGCTGATTTTGTTGGTTTTGTCAACACTTTCAGTTTGACAACCACCGTCAATTTCATTGACATTGTCCCCCCTTTTTCAGCTGAAAGGAGAGACAATCCTCTGGAAATTATTCCTGAACTCCCCCCTTCACGTGTAGGACTGGTGTATTCCCCCGTTCAACTGCATGAGAGTACCTTCTTCTTTTCATTGGTGGCTGCACTAGGTGTGATTGTATTCGGTTGTAGAACCGATACAATCTTTTGACCGTGGATGACCATTCCCAATGATCAATCCATTCATAATTTATCTTCAATCTGGCTGATTGTTGTTGGTTGCAGCATTTCTCTGATGAATGATTGGGCTTGCCACAATGGCGACAAGGATGGAGATCAAAACACTGATCTTCCATATGACCGGTTCTTTGACAATGGGGACATTTCAGTTTGACTGCAACTTCGGGTTGCGTGCATTTCTGTTTATCTGCAACTTTCTCAGAATGTGCTGAGGTGATTTTTCAAGAAATCCTACACTGACGAACTTAATGGGATTTGATTAATCTGGGATATGCAAGTTGGTGTCATATTTGACATGTCCTAGGCCTCGTCCATTTTTGTTACTTTGGATTTCTTCTCATGGCTTGATGATCGACTTGGAAGAAAGTTGAACTTGAGCAACTTCGACACTAGAAGTTGTTTGGATGAATGAATTAGAATCATCTTTAGTTGTATGCTTTAAATACTCAAAAGCGTCACTCTTCTCTTGCAAATCATTTCTTTAGTTGTGACTCCAGTTGAAGAAATTCAATCGTTTCATTTGTATGTTGTAGATGCCGTGAAATATCAACAAGAGTTGCTTTTTTTATTTGCACCATGTCTTCAACACTTGAGAGGATCAAATTGTGAACAATTCGTAACAACTGGATGTGTTGCGCCATGTTAAATCGCTCGCTTGAATTTAGGCTTCCTTGTCTTAAATTGTCTCACTTGATTTGAACTTTGTTGGATTGAATGCGCTCGCTTGATGTTAATGACGTGCTTGCTTGCTTTGTTGCTTGAATAGCATGCTTGCTTGTATCAGCTCGCTTGATTGAGTTTATCACGATCACTTGTTGCAGAATTTTGTTGATCTCTTGGTAAAACTTGTTTTTTTTGTTTCACACTCACTGGAACTCACACTCACTTGCTATAGATTTCAACTTTCTTGATTGGTGTTAGAGTTTAAGTCGCTTTCTTGCTTTGATGGTTGCTGCAATGAACTTCACGCTAGCTCGCTTGATTTCTTGAATTTTGTACTGACTTGATGGAACTTGCTTGAATGAATACTCACACTCGCTTGCAAGAGAGGTGAACTTGTTTTTCTTTTGTTGTAGAGTTAAAACTCGTGCAATTGATGTACTCACTTGATTGTGCTTTAAATGAAGGGTGTCAAACACTGTCGAAAATGCACCCAAAAATTCTTAATGATGTTAATGACTCACTACAATGAATTCACTTTGACTTAATTTGACTCAATTCAAAACTTGGGTGTCGATTTCAACCGAGAATGCACCCTTAAAATTCAATGCAATTTCAATTTGATTACAAGTTCTTAAAATTATTGCAAGAAAGTTGATGTAGATTTTGCTTTGAAATGTTGGAGTTTGTAGCTTCATTAACTTGATTGTATTGAGTTAATTTTCTTGTTGAGGTAGAATGTTGGTGTTAAAAATATTTGACTATGTGTTGTAGTGGCGCAAATGCATGTGTTGAGTTTAATTATCCTTCTTGTAGCTACTTCGATACAAGTGTTGTGCTTGCTTGCATTGAACTTTATGTGTGTGTTAAATGAGATCATTTATGTGTCACAACTAGAAACTAATTGTTAGGTCCCTATATCACTAGTATAGTCCCTTATTATTGTACCCTTGTAACCCCCATTTTGTTATTATTATGCCCTTAAATTATTATTGTTAGGTCGGCTAGGATTACATTGTGGCCCACTAGGATTACATTATGGCCCCATGGACTCCTATATATAGAAAGGAGGTTTTGTAAATTGTATCATCCAAGAATTGTTCATTTATGTAATGTATTGGAGGTTCCTCGAAGTGGCTTATTTCTAAGGCGTTGATATCTCTTTTCTTCTATTTTTGGAGCTGGTTACACAACATTTGGTATCAGAGCATTGGATTCTAGGGTTTCGCTGCTCCAAACAGGTCATCGTGGAATTTTCGCTATAACTTTTTTTCTATGCAGCTTCAGAAGCTAAAATATTTAGGGTACGAAGCCGAAATCCTGAGGAATATTTTCTAAAAATTTCAGAGCTTGGTTCGCAATATTTTCAAAGATATGATTTGTGGAAGTTAGGTCTTTTTTCAGGCTCCTAAATAGGTCATCGTGGAATTTGCGCTATAAATTGTTTTCTACTGAGGTTAAGAATCTGCAATTTTTATGGTACAAATCTGAAATCCTGAGGAAACTCTTCAAAAAATTTCAGAGCTTGGTTCGTAATATTTTTGGAGATATGATCTGTGGAAGGTAGTTCTTTTTCAGGCTCCCGAATTTCATCTCAAAGAGGTGATCGTGGGAAAATTTCAATAACTCTCTCTCTGTGCATTGGATTGGAGTTCCGTAAAAAGTGGTCACAAGTAAACGGACTGTAGTTTCTTGGCTATCAATTTCAGAGGCGAAGGATGAAACAGGGACATGTGGCAAGTCGTACAAATTAGCTATAATGAACCAGTCCATAATTGAGTCATTGTGGGAGATTGGACATAACTTTGTCTTGGAGAATCCAAATCAAGTCAGACCTGTGGCATTCAAAATATAATTTAGAGGGCTACTTCAGTAATGAATTTCAGATATTTAAGAGCCACAATCACGGATATAATCCAATTTCAACATCGAGCTCCTCAAAAGCAAGTAAAAGGTGTGTATTTTGTTTCCAAATTGCATAAGTCTTGTTTGAAGAATCAAGTTGAATTGATTGAAAGGGCATATTGTAGAATAGATATCAGTATTGGATTATAAAATGGCCCCTAAAAATAATTCAACACCCATTATGTTAAGTCCCTATATAAATAGTGTAGTCCCTTATTATGTTAGTGTAGCCCCACTTATTGTTATTGTTGTACCCCTGTAACCCCCATATTGTTATTATTGTGCCCTTACATTATTATTGTTAGGTCGGCTAGGATTACATTGTGGCCCCACTAGGATTATATTGTGGCCCCATGGAGTCCTATATAGGGAAGGAGGTGTTGTTCATTTCTATCATCGAAGAATTGTTCATTTATGTAATGTATTGGAGGTTGCCCCCTCGAAGTGGCTTGGCTCTCTAAGTGTGTCGATCTGTGACCTATCTTTGGGCCAGTCAAGTTACACAACACATTAAGCCTTTGGAAAGCTCTACTATGACTCATGAAGATGAAGAATGGCAACATGACATATCAAAATTACAAGAGCAAATGCAACAAATTTCGCTCTCGCAAAGAGCAACAAAAATGACATGGAAGTTTTGAAGAAAGGCATGGAAACTAAGATGGATGGTTTGAAGAAAGGTGTGGAATCTAAGATAGATGGCATGGAATCTAAGATAGATGGCATGGAGGCTGGCATGGAATCTAAGATGGATGACATGGAAGCTAAGATCGATGAGAAAATGGAAAACATGAAGAATTTTCTAAAAGCAGACATGGAAGGTTTGACAAAGTTTATACAAGAAAGGTTTCCTAATGGTGAAAAGATAATAGAAGAACCTCATGATGAGAACAAAATAAATGTTAATTGTGATTTCATAAACTCTAATGTTGGTGGGAAGAACCACCATATTCCAAAGATGGATATGAGGAAGTTTGATGGAAAGGATCCTGTAACATGGATACTACAGATGGAGCAATATTTTGATCTCCATAATGTGCAAAACACACAAAAGGTACGCAACTTTACATTTAGAACAAAATGCATTTGTATGGTATCGATGGCTTTTCTCCCGTAAAATTTTTTTCACTTGGTCAATTTTTACGGAGGAAATGATAGCACATTATGAGGATACAAAGAGCAACACCTTCTTTAGCCAATTGATAAATCTCAAACAAAAGGGTTTAGTGGGGCAGCACATTGAGGACTTCCAAAAATTGAATATAAGGGTAAATAATATTCCAGAGGAACACAGGATTGATCTCTTCTTAGGTACTCTAAAGGATAACATCCAACATGAAGTTCTTGTTTTGGAACCTGATTCATTGGAGAAGGCATTAAGGTTGGCAAGAAAAGTTGAATGTAAAATTATGGCGACAAGGAAGCCTACCACTCAATTCTATAAAGAAGGAAGTGTTGCTACGTGTAGATTTCCACAACCTACAAGGTTGACACCACAACAATTGGAAGAAAAAAGAGAAAAAGGGCTTTGCTACAGTTGTGATAGCAAATACACTAAAGGTCATAAGTGTGCTGAGAAGAAATTATTTTACATAGATTGTGAAGAGGAAGAAGAAAATGGACAAGAAGAGGATATACACCAGGAACTAGCCCTAGAAGAGGAAGAAACGAGTTTGACCATATCATGTAATGCATTGGAAGGAATTACCACTCCTCAAACTCTCAAGATAGAAGGACATATCAAGAAGAAAAAGGTAATAGTGTTGATTTATTCAGGTAGCACCCATAATTTTATTCATTGTAAGGTAGCCAAGGAATTAAATTGTTTCCTATACCCAGCACCAGAATGTCAAGTGATGGTTGCAAATGGAGGAACTATAAATTTATCTAGAAAATGCCATAATATCAAGCTAACCATGGGGGAATATGTATTGACTAGTCCAATGCTTTCCATTCCTATGGGAGGTGCTGATGTTGTACTAGGAGTACAATGGTTACAATCTTTGGGGATGGTAGCTTTTAATTTTCAAGAACTTTTCTTGAAATTTTTTTCTGAAGGAAAGGAAGTCGAATTACGGGGTATTGAAGGGAAGCCAGGAAGGATAATAAGCTCTAATGTCATGACAAAGCTTCTAAAGAAAGAACAACGAGGCGTAATTGCACAATTATGCTCACTAGAAGTTCCGACATCAAAATCATCTATTTCTGCATATCTCCAACAAGTCTTGGACAATCATTCCAAGGTGTTTGAAACTCCCAAAGGACTCCCACCTATTCGTGATCATGATCATGCTATTCATTTGATTCCAGGAAGTGTTCCTCCAAACATCATGCCTTATATATATCCTTACGTCCAAAAGAGCGAAATTGAACGTATGATTGCAGAAATGTTAGAGGCGGGTATAATTCAACCTAGTCAAAGTTCTTTCTCTGCTCCTGTAGTATTGGTACACAAGAAGGATGGATCATGGCGAATGTGTCCGGATTATAGGAAGCTCAATAAGCTCACCATTAAAGATAAATTTCCCATTCCTGTGATTGATGAATTATTGGATGAATTACATGGAGCAATTTATTTTACCAAGTTGGATCTTCGTTCAGGATATCATCAAATTAGAATGAATACCGAAGATATTCCAAAAACAACATTTCGAACTCATGAGGGTCATTATGAATTTTTGGTCATGCCTTTTGGCCTTACCAATGCACCTTCTACATTTCAAGGGTTGATGAATTCCATTTTCAAACCCTTCCTTAGAAAATTTGTGCTAGTATTTTTTGATGATATACTAATCTATAGTAGGTCTTGGAAGTATCATGTTGAACATGTTGACAGGGTGCTCAAACTATTGCAGGAGAAACAATTATATGCAAAAACATCCAAATGTTTCTTTGGAGTACAAGAGGTGGAATATCTGGGTCATATTGTATATCACGAGGGTGTTAAAGTAGACCCTAACAAAATTAAAGCCATTAAGGAATGGAAAGTCCCCACAACCATAAAGCAGTTGCGAGGATTTCTCAGGTTAACAGAGTATTATTGCAAGTTTGTTAAGAATTATGGGAGAATAGCAGCACCTCTAACAACATTATTAAAGAAAGATGCATTTTCATGGACTCCTGAAGCAACTAAGGCTTTTGAACATCTTAAAGAGGCGATGTGCCTAGCACCGGTCTTAGCTACGCCAGACTTCACAAAAACCTTTATTGTGGAATGTGATGCCTCAGGAAATGGAATTGGTGCAGTTTTAATGCAGGAAGGAAGACCCATTGCTTTTGAAAGTCGTCCAATCAAAGGAAAGTATTTACAGAAACCTATTTATGAGAAGGAAAAGTTAGCAATACTACATGCACTAAAGAAATGGCGAACTTACCTAATGGGAAGACACTTCAAGGTAAAAACTGATCATGATAGTCTTAAACACTTTTTGGAACAAAGACTATCGTCAGAAGAACAGCAAAAATGGGTCACAAAGATGTTGGGTTATGACTTGAAATAATCTACAAAAAAGGAAAGCTGAATGTTGTTGCAGATGCACTCTCAAGAAAGAATGAAGAGGTGGAAGCATTGCTTTGTGCCATTTCTATTATCCAACCAGATTGGATAACCGAAGCAAGAGATGAATGGAAGAAGGAAAAAGATGTACGGACACTCATTCAAAAGTTGCAGCAAGATCCTAGTACATCTGATACATTTAGTTGGAAAAATGATTCCTTATGGTACAAAGATCGCTTATATCTTTGTAAGAATTCCCAATTAAAACAAAAGATTCTTCTGGAATTGCACACTTCTCCTTTAGGAGGACACTCGGGATTTTTAAAAACTTACCACAGGGTGAAGAAAGAATTTTTTTGGGATGGCCTTAAATCTGATATTCAAAAGTTTGTGATGGAATTTTTGGTTTGCCAGCAAAATAAAGTTGAGACAATTAAGATCCCGGGACTTCTACAACCTTTATCCATTCCAAGTCAACGTTGGGAGGAGATTTCAATGGATTTTATCACAGGTTTACCTAAGTCCGAAGGAAAGAGTGTCATCATGGTGGTGGTTGATAGACTTACCAAGTATGCACACTTTTGTGCATTATCTCATCCATTTAAAGCAAGTACAGTTGCTACTACATTTATGGACAGAATTCAAAAGCTACATGGAAGCCCAAGGGTTATTGTGAGCGACAGAGATCCCATTTTTACTGTAAATTTTTGGACGGAGTTATTTTCTTGTTTGGGTACTCAATTAGCTCATAGCTCGTCTTATCATCCTCAATCTGATGGTCAAACTGAGATAGAAAATAAATGTTTGGAAGGATATCTTCGTTGTTTTGTATCTGATAAACAAACACAATGGGTCAAGTGGTTACCTCTTGCTGAATGGTGGTATAACACTTCCTTCCATGCTGCAGCAAAAATGACCCCATTTATGGCACTTTATGGATATCATCCACCATCCATCACATCATCTTTAAGGGAAAATTCGAAGGTTCAAGCAGTGGAAGATCACATCGAGCATCAGCAAGAAGTTCTCCAACTCTTAAAGGATAACCTGAATTTGGCACAAAATCGAATGAAACAACAGCAGATCAACATCGCAGCGAGAGAAGTTTTGATGTAGGAGATTGGGTATTTTTACGGCTACAACCATATAAACAAATGTCCCTCAAGCAAGCTAAGAAGGATAATAAATTATCGCCAAAGTACTATGGTCCTTACAAGGTGTTGTAAAAGATTGGTACTATGGCATACAAATTGGAGCTTCCTGCTTCTTCACGAGTGCATCCAGTTTTCCATGTTTCATGCTTAAAGAAGGTTATAGGTGAAAATCTTCCAGTTCAAACAATATTGCCAGAACTTGATGAGGAAGGAAAATCATATTGGAACCTGAAGCGGTCATGGAAACAAGAACTCGACAGCTACGAAATCGATCAATTTCAGAGTATCTCATCAAGTGGAAGAACTTACCCACTGAAGATTCTACATGTGAGGATGAGAATTTTATACAGAAGCACCCAGAGCTACTCAAGCGTTGAGGACAACACTTTTTTGAAGGAGAGGGGCATGTTAGGTCCCTATATTACTAGTATAGTCCCTTATTGTTGTTAGTGTAACCCCCTTATTGTTATTATTGTACCCTTGTAACCCCCATTTTGTTATTATTGTGCCCTTAAACTATTATTGTTAGGTCGGCTAGGATTACATTATGGCCCCATGGACTCCTATATATAGAAAGGAGGTTTTGTAAATTGTATCATCCAAGAATTGTTCATTTATGTAATGTATTGGAGGTTGCCCCCTCGAAGTGGCTTATTTCTAAGGCATTGATATCTCTTTTCTTCTATTTTTGGAGCTGGTTACACAACACTAATCATAAGCAACAACATGAAGCATGCACCATCATCAATACACGCTTCATGTACCTAAGATCCCCTTATTCAATTTCGGGCGGATCTAGGACACGATCACCACAAAAAAAATATATATGCTTTATTAAAATTTGGAGTACATAATCATTCAGCTTCACAACATCTTCATGGAATAAAAGTTCCATAACCTTTTGAAAATAAAATGTCTTAAAAAAACTGACTCAATTTCCTACAACAATGAGCTTTTCTTTGAAAAACTAATCACTCCAAAACATCACCCTTATGACAAAAATACTTACAATCCTCACCCCAAATGTACAATTTTTTTTTTTACCATATCACTCCGCACCTTATCTCTCCACATTACAAAACTTTAAAACATCCTTATTACAATATTTGCCCTTATAAATCCAAAAAAATAAAATAAAAATATTCCATCCACTCCTTATCTCTCCCAAAAATCACAAATAATTAAAAATACACCTTTTTCAAATCACTTACATCTCCTTTTAAACTTCCAAAAAACAATTTTATGAAATAAAAAAACCACACCTTATCTCTTATCCCTCCAAATTACATAACCCAACTCATCTCTAAAAAAAATCAAATCACTCTTTAAAACTTTATTTACATTGTTTCCTTAGAATAATTATTAAAAACTTAAAGTCACTTAAAAGTTACTTGTCTCTTTTTTTTAATTTTCAAATCACTTTTTAAAAGTGATTTATAAAAAGTGATTTTAAGATTTTATTTAAAAAATATTTAATGAATGGATATGAGGAATGTTGTTGACCTATGAGTGGAGAGAAAGTTTCGTTTTACAACATGGGATTCTTTTGCGGCCTGCGCCTAATTCCTTCACGGTGTTGGATCGTTATCGAAGGCTCCTCCATGGTGGCCACTTTGCACATTTACTCTTTAATATTCGATTCTCCCACAGCTGATTCTGGATGTTGATAGGTTCTAACGTTGTTGGCTCCACTCTGTTGGCTCAATCACACAGGACAATTATAGAATGCAGCAACAAGCACCATGCAGCCAAATCAGCACAACCCAACAATCCTTCAACGTTGCCAAATCACTGATCACAGTCCTTATTCACGCATGCCACGGTTTTCTGCTACAAATATGCACTTCAGATTACAATGATAATGATTTAAAAGAGTGGGATTACTACAAATTTATTTCAAACACCAAAAATATAGAGGTAGAAGTTTCGTTTTACCAGAGCCACAGTGGGTCAATTTGTTAGGTGGTTCAGCGACGGCGTTGGATGTCATTATTGGGGGATCCTCGTTTCCTCTAGCTCTGTCTTCATCTCAGCCTACTGCCTTCGACTCTCCTCCAACTGCTCCAGGAGTCATCATGAACTCGGCCTAGAATTATACTATGCCTTCGGTTCTGGCCCTATGAACAACAACAATGGTCAACGTCCATATAAGTAACAGATAATACTAAAATCGTGTGCTTTGAAGGGTATACTCAATCTCAATGCAACTGAATATTATTTACCTTAGCAAACAACAATGAAATGTGTCCCACTATAGTAGAAATTTAGGCCAGGAAGAAGGTAACTCGATAAACAACCGAGATGGAGGGACCATTTTCCAACACCATTGAAACCACAATTTCTCTGGAGGGAATGTTAGGTTAGCATGTATTTTCAAGATATGATAGACCAAATGCTAGACTGTAAAATTATTAGAACACAAATATGGATCTAGTTGAAGAATAATTGCATGAACTTGCCAAGTTGAAAAAGAAAAATAATTAGAATTGAGAATGAAATTGATTCATCAATATTAGGTTGAGAATCAATATATAAAGCAATTAAGTTAAGATTAGTTGTACATGAAATAACTATGGATAGTTAAATCTAACTGAAGCTAAGTGTGCTTTATGTTTTGCTAATGTGCACATGCACCACATGTAAGAACTAGAGTTAAATAACTAAGCCACGTGCACATCGCATGTAAGCACTCGAGTTAACTAGCTAAAAACAAGTGCACATTGCATGCAATATCTAGAGTTGAACTAAAACTAATCTAGGTGCATGTACACCAACACCCCCCCTTAAGCATAACTTAGGTGAGTGTGATGCAAAATGAATGAGTCCCAGCAACATGGCCATTTTAGGTACCCATATACAATGCATGAAAAGGAGGAAAGAGGGAAAACCCATTGGGAAGAAAACCCCCCCCTCAAAATATAATGCAAAAGTAGAGAAAATACAATTGTTATGCAGGCGTGTCCTTCACCCCAAGACGATCTCGCGGGAATTGAAACTTCTGCTCATTGAAAGTCTTGGTGAAGATATCAGCAGTCCGCTCGCAACTCAGACACTACTGAAGATCGATGATCCGATCATGGATATAGAGGAATAAGCTTCATTTTTGGAAGTAGGGGTATCAACTCCGATGTTTGGATCAAGGAGTGAATTTCCTTATAGATGGTTGCATTCCAATATGTATTCCCTGCAACTTCGTCATGCTATTGACGATCAGATTCATGTACCCTATATGCATGCATGAGAATGGTTGTCTCTAGGGATGCATGCATATGCATGTGTGGCTTTAGAGATGCCTTTTTGGATGTATGCATGAGCATACATGGTTTTATAAATGCCTCCTTAGATGCATGCATGGGCATGCATGGCTCTATGATTGAGAGTGAATGTGGGGCATCATTAAATTGAGACCGTGTCAAATCTGCGTCAATAATAGAGGAATCAAAGTCCTCTTCTATGTTTTTGAAAGTAGTGTCTTCATCATTAGTAGAGGAATATATTTCCTCATGTGTAATGTCTTTGTTATTGGATAAGATAAAATTATCATCTGCAACAAGTCCATTAACAATTGAAGAAGAAAAATCTTCTTGTTCAACACTGTCTTGAGAATATTTCTCCACATTTTTGGAGTCTTCACTCCTTTCATGACTGCTATAATAAGTTGATCTCTTTGCCTCCAAATGGTGTTCTTCTAGATCATTTTCATCACCATATAATCCTTTCAATGTATTCCATATTTCATGTGGTGATTCAATATTTATGATCTCATAAAGAATATCACGAGACATAGATAGACACAATCTTCCATAAGCCATGTCAGATTTGTTAATCCAATCTGACTTCTCATCCTCTGAGATTGGTTCTATCTCAATTCCCATGACTATTTGGTGCAAGCATTTGCTCCTAAGATGAAGCAAAATCATTGGCTTCCATTCATGGTAATTGTATGGATTCAGAATTGTTGAAGATGAGAACTCCATTGTGGAAAATTCTCTAATATTTGGATCGGCAAATCAAATCTTCAAACAATTTCCAATTCTATGCTCTTCAAACCTGCAAAAAAGTTGTTCATGCAACTTCTCCAAAACCTTTTAGCTCTGATACCATGTAAAATTATTAGCACACAAATATGGATGTAGTTGAAGAATAATTGCACAAACTTTCCAAGTTGAAAAAGAAAAACAATTAGAATTGAGAATGAAATTGATTCATCAATATTAGGTTGAGAATCAATATATAAAGCAATTAAGTTAAGTTTAGTTGTACATGAAATAGCTATGGATAGTTAAATCTAACTGAAGCTAAGTGTGCTTTATGTTCTGCTAATGTGCACATGCACCACATGTAAGAACTAGAGTTAACTAACTAAGCCAAGTGCACATCGCATGTAAGCACTCGAATTAACTAGCTAAAAACAAGTGCACATTGCATGCAATCTATAGAGTTGAACTAAAGCTAATCTAGGTGCATGTACACCAACATAGACTCTCTTCATGGTGGAACTCCACAACGTCTACCATAAGAAGAATTGGAAAATGACACCATAAAGTGCACAAATGATTCAAACGCAGGATTCACATGAAGTATGATGGTTTTTGTTTAGATATTTGCACTCCACAGAAAAAGAAAAAGAAATACACAATCCTAATCGAATACCTACACTCACACAACTGGCAATGACGATACCAAAAATCGCTCAGGTAGGAACAAAATCAATCCACAGGTAGAAGTGAAATTCTCTGCTATGATTTTTATTCTTAATGGAGGTGCATGTAGCTCCTCCTTATTCGATGATGGTGTTGGACAGTAGCTCAGAGAATTATATTGAAAATGGTGATGGATTACAACAATAATAAGAACAGTCTCAACACTACTGACACAGTGAGGTCAATTTTCAAAATTTTAAAGCCAACATTTGGGAAATTTGAATACGCTCTATGTATTATAATTAAATGAATTTTCTACCCGGCCAAATATTTCTCAAAGTTACTTCATGTATCTTTGTGTATCATTGGATCAATTATAGTATGAAGTGCTTACTAATCCACGGCTATCGATCCAACTATTAAGACTTAAAAAAATGCAGATCAACGACCCTTTCAGCCATGGAACTCAGATCTTCCTTGGCGCAGTTGCACGAACGCTCTAACGGTAGATCCACACACTATGTTGCCCACTGGCTTTGATACCACATGTTGAATAATCACACACCATTAACACACATAAAAAAACACAGATTTATACCCAAACACATCCATGGCGAAAAAGGCTTCCGCCTCACGGCTTCCTCACATATTTTCTCATTATTAAAAGAATGTAATATTACAATTAAATAGATGAGGAGATTGTGTCTCCAGATAGTGCATTCTATCTTGGACACTTTGGTTGAGACAATTTCTCAACCATACACACACCAATCTAGGAGCTACCTAAACCAACTCCTAACTTAGAGGAACAACCCAATCTAGAGAGTTAGGCATAAATTCCTAACTTTTAATATTTAATTTATTTTTGTATTTATAATTGTTTTATGAGATAGGCTAACAAAAAACAACATACAAGCTAGATATATATAAGGTTATATAATTTTATATATAGATAGGTATTTTAAGAACTTCCAAGCACAAAAATGTTTGAGATGCTTCCCATTAACAAGTAATATCAACACTTGATCATGAATTCCCCTTAGAATGTATGGATTGTAACCATTAATATTTTCTATAATATATGGTCCAATCCATAAAGAATCAAAGTTATTATGCATTTAGGGCTTCTCCTTGGCCTTATTTCAAAATAAAACTAATTTTCCTTTTGAAATTTTTTTACCTCTTGCTCGCTTATTGAAATTTCTAGTTGAAACTTCCTATATTTTCTAGATCTTTCCAAAAGCTTGTTTTCTTTGTTCTTCCTATTGAATTAGTTGATATATTATGACTTGGATAGACATGAATCCATACCATCTTGTATTTTTTTAGACATAACCATTGAATTTTTTTCCATATGTGTAGGTAACGTTGAATCCTTCCCATATACTAGATCATATGGTGTTTGGAAAATACTTATCTTTGTAGTAACTCTGCATGCCCATAAAGTGTTTGAATAATTTTTGTGCCAATTTTTTTTATTCTCTGCCACTGTATTCTTTAACATATTATTTAGGTTTTTGTTTTTTTGACTCAACCAAACCATTTCCTTATGGGTAATAGTTGGAATATTGTCATTAAAGTATTCCATTTTTTCCAAAAAACTTTGTAAACTTAGATCTAATAAATATAGATCCATTGTCTCTGATAAACTTCTTTGCAATGATAAATCTTGCAAGGATTATTTCTTTTAAGAATTGTATAATATGCTTTATCTTGTCATATTTTAAGGCTACTGATTCATTCTATTTAGTAAAATAATACATTGTTGTCATAATAGCATGACTAGCACTTGATTTGACATTAATTGGATCAATACCATCCAATCCCCATTGAACGAAATGAGCACATACACAAATAATTTTTAGAAGCATATCATCCTTATTTTCCTGCCCTAAGAAATTTTTACATGGAAGACACTTCATTATATAGGCATGAGTATCTCTAAAAAGTGTGGGCCAATAAATCCAACTCTAAGAATTTTATATATTATTATAGTAAGAGCAAATTTCTCTCCACATATGCCTTCATGCATTTATTTAACAATATCCAAGATTTTCAATCAAGGAAGGCATATTAATAGTACTCCATCATAATTTCTTCTTAATAAAAATTAAAATATCACTACCTAAGAGTTATATTTCATTTAGAGAGATCTTATTTCTTTTTCAGTCATTCCATTTTGAAACTATCATGATTTCAAATAAAATATAATATCCGTGTACTGGTAAGATGTTTTTAGATCATACTGACCTTCATTATAAGATTCAATATTTTTTGTTTCAACACCTCCAATTAATTTACATAATCCTTGTCCTTTTATAACTTTCAAAGGTTTGATTTCAATGGCATATCCTTGTATCTTTGCCAACCAACTATTCCATTTCCCTTCTCACAATTGTTGTGTCGACATAATATTAACAGGTGGATAGGGTACATAAGATATTGGAAGAGATTTCAAAATATAAATTCTGAAATATTTAATTTCTTTGACTAGAGAATATGCTTATTTTTCCATCAAAGAATACTTCAATTCACGTTCTTGTAATGTTTTTTTTTTTTAAACAAATTCATGTATTTTATATTTTATTCAAAAAGGAGGAAGAAAAGCTTCCCAATACATATATACTGAATATTTCAAGGGAGAAGAGGAATGAAAAATCCTTGAACCTTATTTTACTTCTTTTCTATTTACTTCATAGCTTCCTAGCCTTCCTACAACATTTAGCTTGTAAATCTTGACAAATTGCTGCAATAGAAAAACACATTTACATCTCATAACTACTTGAATACATTAAATAGATATCTAAAACTATAGACAAACTAGATCTGATGCACCATGAGATTGACTCTCTGTTATTCCTGGTAAACTGTGTTCTCGTCGTAAGACTTATTCCTGCTGCTACAATTTGGTTATTTAAACTTTACCTTGGATTTTTAGCAATGATTTCACGAAGGAAATTAAGTGTGTTTTCCAGATGTGCACACTTGTTGTTAAGATTTTCTAACTCCTTCCTATGTTCATTAAGATTTTGGAGAAAGTAGGCATTCCTCGATCGAGTCTAGGCCCAAAGCCGGTTGTGCATTTCCTTAATTTGGTCTATCACAAATTTGTGGGACTTACAATGTGAACACAAATTGTTCTTTTGGAAACCACTTAGAGAGTCCATTATAAAATGCCGAGGTGTAGGTTTTAAACCTATACAGAAATATTGTACAAATAAATTCTTAAAAACATAAAAATAAACAATAGCGAGAGCATAAAACATAAAACATATATACGCAAATATTCCCCCCCTGGATCCCAAATCGGGACTACCGGCTTGATTTTTCATTATATTACTTTTAGTGTTACAACACATATATATACATGTCGAAGTATTCATAAACCCCAATCCATTAACCCTGGATTAGAACATAACCATAGTTCCCTTGACCGGATCTACAAAATACTAGGGGCAGAAAACCATCATGCCCCAAAACCATGTGCAAACAGATGGAAAAAACCATAGGTGGGTCCGCCCACCTAAAATAGGGTCTATATTTTTTTTCCCCGAGAAAGAATATAACACGCACCCAACATTATTTCACTTGTTGTTTTCTTTCCGCAGGGGGCCACAAGAGAGATTTTTCATTAGTCTAGCCCTAAAATTCCCATTGTTTCTCTACACCAAGAGAACTTTTGAGTGCTCACGGACTTCGTCAATGCATCTGCAACATTATTCAAAGTGTCCACCTTTACTAGCAACACCTTTTTATCTTTAACCATATCTCTCACAAAGTGATATTGAACATCAATGTGCTTTGCCTTTGAATGATAAGTAGGGTTCTTAGCCAAGAAAATTTCACTTTGGCTATCACAGTCTATCCTTATAGCTCGCTGCACCAACCCCATAGTTGAACACAATCTCTACAATCAAACTGCTTCCTTGCTTACATGAGTGGCTACCATGTATTCTACCTCTGTAGTTGCAAGAGCCAATACAGACTGTCTTTTACTCATCCAACTGACTGCACCTCAAAATAGGTTAAACACATACCCACTTGTAGATCTTCTTTGGTCTAGATCTCCAACCCAGTCTGTATCAACAAATCCACGGATGTACAAAACTCTGTCCAATCTTGGTCTTCCTTGGTAGCACAAAAAATAATCACTAGTGCCACGCAAATATCTAAAAAAACTGCTTCATTGTTGTCCAATGCTCCTTCCCTAGTTTTGACATAAACCTTCTCAATACTCCCATTGCATGTGCAATGTTTGTTCTAGTACAAACCATTGCATACATCAGGCTACCCACTGCACTTGCATATGGAACATGGGACATATCCTCCTCTTCTTCTTATGTCTTGGGACACTGTTCAACAGATAAATTTACACCTACATGAATAGGAACCTTCACCAGTTTACTATCT
Organism: Pinus albicaulis; assembly: GCA_034641835.2. Classification (NCBI taxonomy): domain Eukaryota; kingdom Viridiplantae; phylum Streptophyta; class Pinopsida; order Pinales; family Pinaceae; genus Pinus; species Pinus albicaulis. Next base: position 932,240,907 of record CM076569.1, on the reverse strand, counting down.
TGCATATTGAACCTCTGCAATATTGTCTCGACATACTTACTCTCGTTGAACCAGAGCTTCCTCTTTTCCCGATCTCTCTTAATTTCCATTCCCAAAATATAGTTTGCAGCACCAATATCCTTCATGTCGAATTTGGAGAATAATTGGGTCTTCAAATCTTGGATAATTTATTTTCCATTTCCAACCAACAACATATCATCCACATACAAGACCAAATAAATAACACGGTCGCCAATTAATTTAAAATACACACAATGATCCTCTTTGATTCTAGTGAAAGTCCATGTATATAGGTATAAAATTTATGATACCACATCCATGGTGATTGTTTTAACCCATACAAAGACTTTTTTAACCCACAAACCATTTCTTTCTTTCCCTTCACCACAAAGGCTTCAGGTTGCTTCATGTAGATATCCTCTTCTAGATCCCCGTGAAGAATTAATGTTGTCTTCAATCCATTTGTTCTATCTCAAAATCAAATGTAGCAGCAACAAATAAAAGTAATATAATAGAAGCAACCTTGGCAACAGGAGAAAAAATAATACCAAAATCAATTCTTGGCACCTGGGAATAACCTTTTGCTACCAACCGAGCCTTGTATTTCTCCACCTTGCGTTCTACATTCATCTTCTTCTTAAACACCCATTTTCTTCTGATGGGCTTCCTTCCAGCCGATAACTCCACCAGATCCCATGCCTCTGTGCAAGGATGCCATTTCATCAACCACGACCTCCTTCCATAGTTTTCTATCCTTTGAATCCAATGCCTCCCTGTTAGTTTTGGGATCATCATCAGTGATAGTTAAGGAAAAATTTTAACAGAAATCAGATGGACTGTACCTTTTTGGATGCCTTCTTTCCCGAACTGGTCTTCTCACAACTGGAGTTTGTGGCTCTTCCTCTTCTGAATATGGTTCTATTGTAGAGTTTGATTCATCCTCCTTTAGCTAAAAATATATCTTCTCAGGTTCCTTTGGTATGACTTCATTTTTAACAACATCTTTCACCTCTCTAAACACCACATCTCAATTTTACACAACCTTCCCTTTCCATGGGTTCCAAAGCTTGTAACCTTTTAAACCATTTGTATACCCAATAAAGATGCAACTTTTAGATTTATTATCCAACTTGCTTCTTTTCTCCTTTGGAACATGTAATATGCATCACATATAAATACCCTCATATGTGAAAGAGAGGGTTTCTTACCGGTCCATAGCTCATGTGGAGTCTTATCCTCCAACTCTGATGAAGGTGATATGTTAACTAGGTAACATGCAGTCTCCACTGCCTCTACCCAGAATTATTGTCCTAACTTGGTACCACTGAGTATGGTTCTTTCCTTTTCCATCAGCGTTTTGTTCATTCTTTCCGCAACTCTGTTTTTTTGAGGTGTGTATGGAGTAGTATTATGTCGTTCTATGCCACACTTCTTACAGAACTCTTCAAATTCCTTCGTGCATAACTCTCCACAATTATCTGTCCTCAACACCTTATCTTCTTCTATGTCTGGTTTTCCACTAGAGCCTTAAATTCTTTAAATCTGTCAAAGAATTCAAATTTCTTCCTCAAGAAATATATCCATGTATTCCTTGAGAAGTCATCTATGAATGAAACATAGTACATAGAATTATCCAGTGATGGAACCGACACAGGTCCAAATACATCATTGTGCACAAGCTCTAATATCTTGTTCACCCTCTTAGCACCAGAAGGAAAACTCACCCGATTCTGCTTCCCATATACACAATGTTCACATAAATTGAAATCTAGAGAGAAATTAGACATACCTTATACTATACCCTTACCATGAAATATTCCAAGGCCCTTCTCTCTAATATTTCCAATCCTTTGATGCCATAACATGGTGTATTCTCTAGAGACCGATAGGCTTATCGCTCCACTTCAGGGACCACGGAACTGTTGCACCCATTAATAACAGTGCTACCCTTAAGCTTGTACAAAGTTCCAATAGAAAATCCCCACATTAATACCAATGCTCCCCAGACCATCTTGTAGGTATATTTCTCGAACACTGTTTTTACACCTACATCATCCATCTTTCTTACAAAAATTATATTTCAATCCAATGTAGGAATATGAAGAACACCAGGAAGTGTTCTAATCCTTCCACCTTGTAGCTTCAGCTTGAATTTTCCACGTCCGACGATTTTGGCCTTCCTGTCACCCCATAAGAATACATTACCACCATCATACTTCTCATACTCACATAACCACTCCCTATGGGGAGTGAAGGTGAGTTAATCAACAATGCCTCGTGATCTACATGTGTATTTGAAGAAGAAGCCAAATACACATCCCCACCTTCATTTGAGGTGGTTTTTGCCTCTGCATAAGGAGCATCATCAGATCCATTTCCTTTCTCAGGAGCTTTAGATCTGCAGTCCTTTTTGAAGTTTCGTTCCTTTCAGCATTTCCAGCACACCTTTACAGGCTTTCCTGGAGATTTATATCTCCCTCTAGATTTAGATCTCCCACTAAAAAACTTATTTTTTTTTCTATTCTAGGACCTTCCTCATAAAGATAATTCATCTCCATTCTGGCCATCCATATTTCTCCGTCTCATTTCCTCTGGCAGCAAGGTTGATAAAATTTCATCAAAATTCAAGGTAGTTGTATTGCTACCTATTGCAAAAACTAGATTGTCCCATGAATCTGGTAGAGAACACAACAAACTGATGCACTTATATTCATCTGAGATTTTAATATCAATAGATCAAAACTGAATTACCACAGTATTGAAGGCGTTCAGATGCTCTGTCACTGAGTCTCCATCCTTCATCCTTAGGTTATACAAATTTTTCCATAGGAACAATTTATTCACCAGAGACTTAGATTGGTACAAAGTCCCTAACTTGACCCACAAAATCTTTTTCATAGCTTCCCTAAATACATTCAACAACAGAGATTCTGAGGTACACAACCATATTGTTCTCTTTGCCTTCCAATCCAACTTCACCCAGTCTTCATCTAACATTTTTGTTGGTTTAGTACCTGGATCTATCGCGATCCACTGATCTCTATCCACCAATAGATCCTCCATCTTGAGCTTCCACAACTAAAAAATCTGACCATTAAATTTCTCTATCTCTATATTTCCACTGCTCGCCATCTAATTTCACCGCAAGAATCGATCCCGCAGATATCCCACCGAAAATGGTCTACCACAAGCCCGAGCAAAAACCCTTTAGCAGCAAAGGCGTCCCCTTGAAGCCGAAACAATTCTAATACCAAATGTAGGTTTTAACCCTGTACAAAAATATCTACACATGAATCTTATAACAGAAAGTAAACAATAGCGAGAGCACAAAACATAAAACAGATAAACCCAGAGATTTTCCCCTAGATCCCAAATCGGGACGACCAGCTTGATTTTTCATTATATTCCCTTTAGTGTTACAACACACACATATATATAAATTCTCACATTCATAAAACCTAATCCATTAACCCCGGATTAGAACATAACCATAGTTCCCTCACTCATTCCTTGAAATTTCACTTCTCCCTACTTCCTAACATCTACAGCTACCCCCCTAAATTTTCCCAAGAATTTAGGATACCCCTAACCCCTTTATCCCCCTTCATTCCTAAAAACTACCCAAATCCCTCTTTTTTTCCCTACACTAAGCCCTAATTCCCCTTCCCATTGAGCTAGGGTTTTCTATGGAATTCCGAAACCATTGAGAAGAAGAGGCACAAGGGAGGTTAGAACAGCAAGTATGATCCCAATACAACACATGATATCATGTCTTCACTCTTCCTTAAGAAATTATTTCAGGATGTTGGTTGCCTTGCTTTTTTCCAAAAGGTTGAGGAACTTGGTTTTCATGACAAACTTAACAACACTTTTACCACCAGTTTGAGGAGAGATAAGGTGAATATTGTAGGGGTGGTGTTCACTTTTTCAGCAGAGTCCATTTACATAGCTACAAGGATTATAAACAATGGAGAAAATTGGTTCAAGAGTAGAGACCTTGACATTGAAAGCTACAAAATGTATTTGAAACCTGCATACAAAGCAACTCCAACACACATCTTTCCATTCAGACAGTTGCTCGAAAAGTATGCCCCTCTCATGAAATTGATCATGAAATATTTTACATGTGAGGGAAGGTACTCGAGGTTATACCAATATCATGTGAGACTGTTGATGCATTTCACCAGTGTGAAAGCTCTCAACTTGCCTCATTACCTTTACGGAAGCATGGTAAAAATGGAAGAGAAGGTACGTATATTAGGAGAATATCATCATGCTAGTATTTTTCACCATGGCTTGGTGAAAATCCTGGTTTTCCATTAGGTCACACAGATAAATTTTTCTTGGGATAGTTTTATATATTCAGCTTCTCTTTTGTCTTCTCCAGCTCAGTCTAGCAGTCACTCTACACCTTTGACTTAACCATCACAACAAGAGGTAGCTTCCACAATCAGACCTATCACAAGAACTCCTAGGGCATAGGTGATTCAAACATATGTTAGAGGAAGGAGGCTCGTGTTTTCTCTAGACATTTTTGAGAGGGCCAAACCTACATCAGGTGAGAAAGAAACATCATTACATCATGAGGCACCATTGCAGGACGAGGAACAAGTTCATCTTGAGACTGATATGGCAGATCTGGAGGTGCATGAGGAGAACAAAAAAAAATATAAAATCATCATGGAGAAGGAGGCTGATATTATAGAGCTCAAGGAAATTTTTTCAAAGGAAAATTTCTTGGTCTCATTCTTGCAACAAGAGAACATGCAGCTAAAGGTAAATCAACTGCTCTTAAAAAAGCCCAAAGAAGATTTGAGAAAGGTTTATGCCAAAGGTAAGGCAGTTGTTGATGTGTATGATTTAGAGGATCAAGAAGAGCAGGTTAAATCAAGGACCAAGAACAAGAGGTCTTAAGAGGGCACTTGAGCGGAAAAAAGAACCATCTCCATCAAAAGGTCAAATGACTGTTGATGAACTCATTTTGGTAGAAATTGAGAAAGACAACTTAGGCTAGTTGGATAGGGTGAATTTCCACTTGGAGAAGCTTCTTAAGAGGGAAAACAGGGACAAAAACCTAAAAAGACACATGGCTATGCATTATTATACAAGGAACAAGGTCTCCCAAATCAAAATCAAGCAAGTCAAGAAAAAGTTGAAGCAAACCCTAATGAGGAAAAAAGAGAAGGATAAGCTTGACTTGTTGGTTGAGCCCTCCCTCATAGCTTGACACATCATCACCTAGCTTCATGGAGCAAATTTGGGTAAATTTTGAAGAAATTTTGTGAAATTTTGGTTTTTGTGACTTTTGGCCTAATTGGAAATATTAGTTAAGCCAAAAATGTGTTTCTCCTCAGCCCTCCAAATGCTAAAAATTTTATATGGTTGGATAGATAATCCCCTAAAAATGTCAGCTATGTACATTTTGTGCATTTCTAGGAAACAGGTTGGGAAAAAAATCCCAAAAACATGCAAAAAGTCACTTTCTGCCACCTTTCTAGACTAGGCATTGCGCTTTTGGGAGTAACTTTGGGAGAATGAGTTTTTCTCTGTCTTGGAGTGTCCATTTTGCTAGCTTGATGTGTCTAATGACAACTAGACATCCTCATCTTTACACTGGTTCCTTCATATCTGGATTTGGAGTAGTGGAAGGCCCTCAAAAGTCCCTTCAAAGCTTGGTGTTGCACTTTTGTTTGATGGCACTGCACTTTAGCAGAGTAGCATTGCGCTTTTACCTGTTAGTCCAATTTTCGAGTTTTATTTGGTCAATATTAGTTTTTATGATGTAATTCCTCTAGTTTCAAGCTGACTTGATGTAATAGAATGTAAATGGGCTTGTTAGAGTCATTTTGATGTAATTTTGGACCTCATTAGCGAGGAGCAGGTCAGTAAAAGTCTATAAGGAGGATTTGTTTGAACCTCCCTAGTCATTAGGGTTTTGTTGAGAAATTCATGTAAGTTTTTCCTACACTGAGGGATTTGAGCCCTGAGAGGGGAATATTTTTTGGTCTATATATATGTTTTTGTCAGTCAATCTAAAGGTTGGACATCAAAGGGTGAATTTCTTGTAGCTTGTACTCCATCATTTTACAGGAAATCAAAGGACTGTCACAGCTATTATTCAGGAATTCTTGTGGTGTGAGTTTATGATAATGTTTTCCTTCCGTTAAATACTTATATGAATGATAAATTATTCTCCTTACCATATCTTTTCTCTTCAGTGATTTTCCTAAGAGTTTTTAAACAAAATTATTTTGATTAAGCTTTGTTTTATTAGGAATCTCATGTTTGTGTGTTTTATCTTCTTGATTAATGAATTAATGGTATACATGTTCATTATGATCTCCTTGCTCATTCAATCGTATACTACATCGACCAAATTCTAATCTATCACAAAATCATTCCTACCCTACTCCTCTATATCTCTTGCAACTGAAACCTTTGATGTTTTTACCTAGTTCCCTAATTTTCACTCCTGATCCAGCAAAAAACCCTAAAATATTTCAAATCCTAGAGCTTAACTATTTAGCCTAAAATCCATTCTTGTACCAGTCAAATCCTTGGCTTTGATTTTCATAGAGGGATCCCTCTTTGGTTTGGTAGGGATAACTACCAAACTAAAAGCTTCGTTTTAGGTTACCTCCATTGACATCCTTACAGCCTTGGGAAATTGTGGAGGCTAATAGGACCGATATGATGCAAAATTGATCCAAGTTTTTTCTTCTTGTTGGAGAATACTGAGATCCAGTTTTTTAACTCATTTTGCAAACAATAATTCAGATGCTATATCCCATGTCTTAGAAAGATTTTTTCTTACATCAGGTTTGATGTTTTGGAATATTTTTTTCTTTCTGGCTAACCAAATGTGCCAAAATAAAAAGGAGGGTAAACTGATCTAGAAACTCTTAATCATATTCTTATTTTTGAAGGAGTATGGATGCTTAATTTTCCAATTCATGTAGAATTCAGATATATTGAGATTAAAATCAATATTTTCTTTAATTGGATAGATAAGCAAAGTCCAACACTCTTTAGAAAATTTACAACCAATGAGTAAATGATGGATGTTTTCTTCTTCCTTCAGGCACAAAGGGCATCGATAAGGGACTAGAATGCATCTTATTTTGAGGTTATCGGCTGTTAGGATCCTCCCCCTTAACAAGGTCCAAATGAAGTTTTTTATTTTTGGAAGACTTTCAATCTTCCAGGCCAACTTTCCATAGGGGCCAGTCCTGATTATCTCGTTGATCTTGGAGCTTCAAATACCCTTTTTTAACACTGAAATATCCTCGAGTAGGATTCCACTTGTACGAGTATTGTTGACCCAATTTTCTAGGGGAAACATCTTTTAGAAGACCCAAAAACATATCCCATTGCAATTTAACCTATGGAGAGAATGTTGAAGGTTTACAGACTTTCCAAAAGTCTTCAATTTGATTCCAGTTTGAAATTTGATCTAGATAGCATATTCCCCTCTTGATCGTCCATGACATTAGGGGAATAATTCCTTGGTGTTTTGAAAGAGGAGGCATACCCATAATAATGTTGCTTGAAAGATAAGTCTCTTGATCTCCTCTCGGTATTATAGAAATATTCTCTTTGACAAGAGGGAGAGCATTTCTAATTAATTTCTGTGTCTAAGAGCAAGGCCTGATAGGGATTTTCTCATTGAGAAGATAATTTTGAGAGGTATTTAAATATTTAAACTCTAATATTTTTTTCCACCTGTTGGAATCCCCTGTTATAAATCTCCAAATTATTTTTGCTCCAAGTGAAATATTCATTAATCCTAGGAGTTGAATGGAGATCCCTCTTTTTTCAAAGGGAGAAGTGACTTGAGTCCATTTGACAAGACTAAAATTTTGTGTCTCATTCTTACCTCCTTGCCATAGAAAATTTTTGATGATGAGTTCAATTTTCTTATGTACACCTGCAGGGGAATGAACAATTGCAAATTGATAAAGTGGGAGGATTGCTAAAACAACCTTGATCAATGTAACTCTTCCTCCAAGTTTAAGCCAAAGAATGCCCCAATTATGAATTTTCTTTTTCATTTTTTCTACTAAGTTATTCCATATTTATGATTTCATATTTCCCTTCGTGATTGGAAATCCCAAGTGTTTAAAATGAGTCCAATTTGCTTGAAATGGAACTCCTAAAATTTGAGATATGGGCCGAAGAGTTCTAGAGGGAGTTGAATCCTTAGTTAAACTAAGAGGGGGGGTGGGGGGTGAATCAGTTTAACACATACATGAGCTTTTTAAACTTTTCATCAAGCTTATTTACAACTTAATTTTATAACTAACTTAATATGTTAGCAATCTTAATATGTAGCAGCAAGTATTAAGATAATGTTAAACCAAACTTATTATGAGAGCGGTAAGCATTAAGCAGATTGGATAGAATATATCAACACATAGGAAACACACACAGAGACAGCAGATATAAGTGGAAACCCATAAAGGGAGAAACCACATCTTATTATTGTTTTGATGCAAAGGCAAGCTCCAACTCCCTCTCACCACTGATTTTCTGCAGGCACCAACCTACAAGAGGATCTAACCTCAGTCAGCTACAACTGACATCTATAAAGCTTAAACTTGATAGGGAAGCTCCAACTTCCTCACTCAATCAAAAGAAAATATTTGTTGATTTACCTTAGATATCAGCTATGTTCTGTAGCATCTCTTTCTTCTCCTCCTTTTTCTTATCTTCTCTACCTCAATTCTTCATACTCTGCATTCTCTAACCTCTTTCTGCATATCAATGTGATATGCTTTATACAATTTTCCTCATAACAGTTCGTGTTCCACAGGGAATTCAAAGTGAATAGCCCTAACTATTTGCCTTCTGCCTCCTCACTTCTTTATCCAGCTCATTCAGAAAATTTCAGCAATTTATACAACTTTCAATTTTACAGTGGAGTTTTATTTCCTACGGAGACTTGCCAGTGCATCACAAAAAATATAAACCAATCAAAAAAGTTTACATTCAGTTACAATATGGATTACAAATCAACCCATTCAGTTTTAGATCATCGTTTGTTTGTCTTTTCTATGACTGTGTCTGTCTTTTTCGGCTCTGCTTGCTCTCCTGTTCACTGCCGTGGTGTAACTGTTGCATATATGTAACTGCGCATTTTATATAACGCAATTCAACTCTCGGCGTAATAATAAATCTTTTTTAACATATAAACTACCCTTTATGTATAACGCAAATTCCTTTCGATGATATAATCATAATAGACCCTTTTAATGAATAAAATGCCTTTTCTGTTCAACTAATCGATCTTTTCTTATGCTCCGATGTGATTACACTTCTTGCGATGGCTCTGATGCGATTGATCGCAATCGAAATTTTCAATTATAAGTTTTGATGTTCTGCTTTACTTCGATGCGATGGTTCACTATTCACTTGCACTTCACTGCGCTGATGCGATTGGAGTTCTCTGATCCGATTAGCAAAGGCCCCACCATATAATGTTTCAGCATTTCAATATTCTGTGTTACAATTTATTTTATCTGTCGAAGGGTTTTCACAAAGGAAGAACTTAAATTTATGTGTTTGAATCTCCACCGATGCGATGGGTCACTGTAGACCCCACTCTGACTTTCTTTAGATCCAACGGTTGCAATCTTCAATGATCCAACGGTTGCGATTGGATCGCACCATCGTGATCGCAATATTCAACAGTTTGTTCAATCACACTTTTACTTCCAATGTGATGAATCTCTCCGATGCACTTTAAACTGGAATTCAAACAAATATGAGAATCATTGTTTATATCATATCGGGTCCACAATCGCCATCGGAACTTTTATTAACATGTTCCGCTGCCATAATTTTCTCCGATGCGATTCGTGAGGGTCCCACCTTATAATACTTTGTTTTTTTTTTTAAACCGAACAATGGAGCCTTCTATTCTTTTAGTCTTCCGCACAAGCATATAATACATATGCTTTATATTTTAGCCTTGGTCCCTTGCATATAAAGCGCTACACACACACACACATATATATATATATATACTTTTCCGCTTGGGTTAAGATTCTCGGACTAGCTTTTATGTATCCTTCAGCTTGAGCTAAGATTCTCAGAATTTTATGTAGGGGGTCCCACACTACACATATAATATCCTCCGTCAACATTATATTAATTCTTTGACTTAGACTTAAACCCAGCACTAGTAGATGTAGTTATATAACCTTTCGAGCTTCAGAGTTATTTTAACTCGTCTTGTTTATAATAATATAATGCACTGTCTAAAGTTTGGGTTACCTCTTCGTTAATCCGCAACAAAGTCGGGGTCCACAATTAATATATATAAACATATCAACCATTCAACATTTTCTCCAATGGTTAAACACTAACCATTAACACAACAGTTCAACTGGGCCCACCGCATCTTATATCCACACATACAATGTTTCATACGCGCACCCTTTGTGAAATTTCATATTCTCAATACTGTATTCACATATATTACCTCCTCCGTCATATTTCAAAAATTATACTGTGACTTTGAATTAAAATAACCTTCGGGCCCACAATGCATTGTGACTTACCTTCCGCCTGTTAAATAGCTTTTATAATACTCACAATACACATAACTTCGTATAATATTTGGCCCCACGGCTATGAATGGAGGTCCCACAGCATGTTTTACATAATACATGTCAACAAACTTTAAAACCATTATAATAGCCTTTGAACGTATAACAAATAAACCTCATAAGAACAAAGGTTCGGCTTTAAACTTTGGTTTATGTTTCAATTTTCAATCATACAATTGACTCGGGCCCACAGTGCTTTGCCTCAACTAACCTCTGTTCATCGCACAAGTGTGATCACCGTCGATCTTCCAGCCTTGGTAATCGGACAGACATAGCTAATATCACGTTTTTCTTTGGGCCGAGGTTTAACACTCAGAAATTATGTGATGTAAGTGGTATTCAAATACCACCCAAACACATGTGTCCATCAGCGACATAGATCGCGTTCAAAAAGTTGAATTCAGCTTACCACTCAAGGGCAGTGCTAAACAGGTTGTTTCTTCCACCGAAACCGCCTTCACTATTCCTCATGGTTCCATTCTAGACTCCGGGTTCCGGTATTTTATAGTTTCGCTTCAATTGCTTATTTAACCTCCATTCTTCATTTAAATATACAAATTGTGCTTTAACCCATATACACATAACCCCGCTGTTATTTTTCTTTTCAGTTCTGCCCTTACTTGTTCCACCTTTGTTATTCTTTGTCTCTGCCTCTGTTATTATTTGTCTCTGCCTTTTTATTCTCTGTCTCTGCCTCTATGTCTTCTGTCTCTGTTTCACTGTACTCTCTGCGACCTTACTCGGTTGCTCGACCGTTTCATTTCACTACTCTGCCTCTGTATTTGTTTATTTGTTTATTCCTTCCCCGTGAACCCTCTCTCAACTCTACTCTGTCCCCCCAGATTTCTCTTGATCATTTGCTCTTTGCCTCTCTTTCTTTGCTTCTTGTCTGCCACTTTGTGCTACTTTTCTTCTCTTTTTGCTACCTCTGCTACTCTGCTATTTTTCTTCTCTTGTTGTTGCCTCTGCTACTCTGCTATTTTTCTTCTCTCCTTTGCCATCAATGACAACGTTTCCAACAGTCTCCCCCTTTAGCATTGATGGCAATACACTTCCTATGCTTGCATTTTAGGGTCCTTTCTTCTATTACTTGCTTTTCCTCCCCCTTTGACATCAATGGCAAAGGGTTGCCCATTTCCCAGTGTCCTTTTAAATCTTGTCCATGTTACTCTGATCTTGAGGACCTGTTTCATGCCCTGCTATGTTGCTCTGGCTCTTTTGACTCTCTTTGTTGACTGATCTCCCCCTGGAATGATGTCTTCTTTTCTGTTCTCCCCCTGGAATGAAGCTTTCTTTTTCTATTAGAGAGTAGTATCTGAAGACACTACCCCTAGTTTGTTTCTCAGATATTCGAATGGCTCTCTAGCAAGAGGTTTTGTGAATATATCTGTTGTTTGTTCTTTTGTTGGCACATATTCCAACTTTACTACCTTCTGTGCTACTTGTTCTCTTAGGAAATGGTACTTGATTGGGATGTTTTTAGTCTTTGAATGAAGTACAGGATTTTTTGATATACTATTGCACTTTTATTATCACATTTGATAGAGATAGGTTCATCAATGCTTACCTTCATGTCTTGGAGGGTTTGCTTCATCCACATGACTTGTGTGCAACATGCTGCTGCTGCTATGTATTCTGCTTCTGCTGTAGAAAAAGAGATAGATGGTTTTTTCTTGCTTAGCCATGCCACCAGACTTTTTCCCAAGTAAAATGCACCTCCACTTGTGCTTTTCCTGTCATCCACACAGATGGTCCAATCTACATCTATATATGTTGTCAAAGTGAAGCTCTTTCCTTTTGGATACCATAGCCCATACTGTACAGTTCCTTGTAGATATCTGAATATTCTTTTGACTGCTAGAAGGTGATTTTGTTTTGGTGCTGCTTGATATCTAGCCACAAGTCCTACTGCCAACATGATGTCTGGTCTTGATGCTATTAGGTATATCAGACTTCCTATCATGGATCTGTAAAGTCTTTGATATATATCAACAGATCCATCATCAACACATAGCTTGCATCCAGTGATCATGGGAGTTGACACAGGTTTGCAATCTTCCATTTTGAACTTTTTCAACATCTCCTTTAAGTATTTTTCTTGTGAGATGAATGTACCTGTGTTATTTTGTTGAATTTGAAGTCCTAAGTAGAATGTGAGCTCTCCAATCATAGACATCTCAAACTCTGATTTCATTTCTTCAGCAAATCCTTTTGCTAACTCGTCTTTTTTGCTTCCAAACATGATGTCATCAACATATACTACAACAATCAGGAGTTCATTTTCATGGGCTTTTATGTATAGATTGTTTTCTACTCCTCCTCTCTTAAAGCCTTGTTTTTGCAAGTACTTATCCAGCCTTGAATACCAAGCATGAGGAGCTTGTTTCAACCCATATAGAGCCTTCTTTAGTCTGCACACATAGTCTTCTTTATCTGTTAATGAGAATCCTTCTGGTTGTTCCATGTATACTTCTTCTTATAGGTCTCCATTCAGGAAGGCAGATTTCACATCCATTTGAGATACCTTGAATTCATGGTAGCATGAAAAGGCTAGAAACATTCTGATAGCTTCCATTCTGGCTACAGGGGAAAATGTTTCATCATAATCAAGACCTTCAATTTGTGAATATCCCTTGCATACAAGTCTGGCTTTATTCCTGATTACCTATCCTTGTTCATTCATTTTATTCATGAATACCCATTTTGAGCCTATGAAATTTTTCTCAGTGGGTCTTGGAACTAATTCCCAAGAATTTTTCTTCTCAATTTGGTCCAATTCTTCATTCATAACATTCACCCAAAACTTGTCCTTGTTGGCTTCTTCAAACTTCTTTGGCTCTATTTGTGATAACATAGCTAGGTATACCTCCTCTATCTGTTCAGTTAGTTTTCTTCTTGTCTGGATTCCTACACTCTTGTCCCCAATGAATTGATCTTCTGGATGGTTCTTTTGAGTGTATCTTGAGGGGGCTTTCGAGCTCAGTTCAACATCTTCTGTTGTATTGCTTATTTCATCATCACCTTGGTTCTCTTATTCAAAATATTCTGGAGGATTGCTGCAATCTGTACTTCTTGTCTTGTTTGGTAGTTCTTCATCAAATCTTACATCAATGCTTTCCACAATTTTTCGAAGAGTTTTGTTGTAGCACTTGTAACCTTTACTCTTGGATGCATATCCTAAAAATATTCCTTCATCTGCTCTTGCATCAAACTTCCCCAGATTTTCATCATTATTATTAATGTAACACTTGCTTCCAAAGACTCTAAAGTGCTTGATTGATGTTGGTTTACCATGCCATAGTTTATAAGGAGTCTTGTCACTGTTTGGTCTTAAATGAGATTTGTTTAGAATATGAACAGCTGTGTGTATTGATTCTGCCCAGAAGGTCTGGGGAATGTTACTTCCTTGCATCATGGCTCTGGCAATTTGTTGTACAGACCTTTTTTGTCTCTGTGCCACTTCATTCTGTTGAGGTGTCCCTATAATAGTAAACTGTTGCTTTATCCCATGTTCATTGCATAGGTCTGCAAATTCATAGTCTGTGAATTCACCTCCTTTGTCTGACCTGATGCACTTTAGCTTGCATCCTTTTTGATTTTCTACCAATGCCTTGAATATTTTGAATTTCTCAAGTGCTTCCAATTTATATTTGAGAAATGAAACCCATGTCATTCTTGAGAAATCATCTATTATCAGCATGAAGTAGGATTCTCCACTTGGTGTTTTTTTTCTTGAAGTTCCACACAAGTCCATGTGTACAAGATGAAGTGGCCTACTTGTGTATAGCTCATCTTTGGTCTTAAAGGATGTCTGGGTCTATTTTCCCAATTGGCAAGATTTGCATATGGTATTTGAAGGCATTTTTATTGTTGGCATATCTCAGACTGCTTTCTTCTTGCTCAGTCTGATGATATGGTCGAAGTTAAGATGTCCCAATCTCCTATGCCATAACCATGACTCCTCAAGTTTTCTAAGGTGGCATGCTTCATTCTCTTCTTTTACTATGTAGACATTACTCTCGGTTCGAACACCTTTGATCAGAGTCTTTCCTATGGTGCTTGATCTGACTTCATAGTCTTGTGCTCTAAAAAGAAATGCACAGCCTTTATCACACATTTTACTGACACTCAGCAAATTTTCTTTCAGCCCATCCACAAATAGTACATCTTGGGCCTTTCCTCTGCCATTATCTAGGCTGACTGAGCCTTTTCCTTTGATTTTTCCTGATTTATCATTGTCAAAAGTAACATTTCTAGATTTCTTTTCATCAAAAGTTATAAACTTGCTTCTATCTCCAATCATATGCTTTGAGCAACCACTGTCCAAATGCAATTGGCTTTTCAGGTCTTGAGCTGTTAGAGCCAGATCACATTTATTCACCTTCTTTTTCCACTGCATGCATCCTTTTGTTTGGTACCTTTTCTGAGATGATGACCCACATTCTCTGAGAGGACATTTGGAAGGCATATGTCCAATTTTATTGGGTAAACTCTCCATGATTCATAAACCTCCTTGAGGTTTATGAACATCAATATTTTTCCATATTGTCTACATTAAATGATTTTATGGCCAAATTCCTTACAGTAAAAACAGTATCCATAGAAACAATTTGCATACCTGATGAAAGGTTGTCTTCTCCATTTGTTTGCTTGAGACAGTCTCTTCACTGTTTGCATCCTTTGCTGGTTTGAATTAATCCTCCTTGTATGACAGTATGCAACAATATGTCCCAGCTTGTGGCAGGCATAACAGGTGGCATTTTTCATAGGAGGGAGGAATCTCCTTTGATGGCTTCCAAATTTGACATACTCAGGGGTATATGAGCCTTTTTCTGTTGGCTGAGTATTTAATTCATTCTTTGTTATTATAGTTTCCTTCTGGTTTCTGTCTCCTTCATTGCATGTTTCTTCTTTTGTAGGAATCATTTGAGCTGCTTCATCATCCTTATTTGCTTTTACAAAAATAACATTTTTGTTTTCCTTTTCTTTCCCTTTACTTGATTCTCCTTCATAGCCTATCCCAGTTTTTATCAGAGGAGATCTTTGAGCATCCAAAATTTCATTCAACTTGTCAGAGCTTGTCATTTGAGAAGAGTTTATTGACACTTTCCTTTGGGCATTTTCTAATTTCTTCCTCAGGCAAACTACTTCTTCTTCCAACTTCTCTTGTTCCTGAATTTTATCCTTGATTTGCTTAAGTAACATGTCTTCTATCTTCTTGGCTTCTTCAAGTTCTACTTTCAGCTGAGTGAGGACTTCTGAATTTTTTTCTTCTCTTACATACTTGAGGAGAATGTCTTTTTGTTTTCTGCACTTCAGTTTGAGTCTGTCAATCTCCTCCAGGGCACTTCTTAGCTCCCCCTCAAGATCAACTTCACCTTCTTCTTCATCTTCTAGAAGGAGTCCTTCAAGTTCTTCTATGGCCATCAACATGAATTCAGAGGTTCCTTCTTCACTTGAGGGTTCATCTGAGTCTTCAGATGCACCGCTGTCTTGTTGAGCATAGAAATATTTTCTATTGAATTTCTTTCCTTTCTGCCAGTTCTTTGATGTAGTTTTCTCTGATTCTTGAGCCTGATTCCTTGTTTTCTTATGAGGACACTTAGCAGCATAGTGTCCAACTCTTCCATAGTTAAAGCATTTAAATGGAAGTTTACCTTTATATTTACCTGAGCCTCTATCCAGTTTCTTGACAAATTTGGCCTCTTCTTCATCAGAGCAAGAGCATATTTCTTCCTTTTCTTCCTTCTTCTTCTCTGTCTTAAAGGCTGCCTCCCTCACACTTGGCTTCTTCTGTGGGAGCCTCATCTCATAGGCTGTTAGATTTCCAAGTAACTGGTTCATGGTCAAGGTTTCCCAATCAGTTGTTTCTTCTATGGCAGAAACCTTGGGGTTAAAACTGGGTGGAAGAGATCTTAGAATCTTTTGTACAATTACACATTCTGGTATGGTTTCTCCAAGAGCTTTCATATTATTAACAATTTCTGCAACTCTTAAGAAGAAGCTGCCAATATCTTCATCATCATTCATTTTTAAATTTTCAAACTGAGCTCTATATAATTGAAGTTTGGCTGTCTTCACCTTTTTGTTTCCCTCATGGATGTTTTCAAGAGTATCCCACATTTCTTTGGCAGTCTTGCTGTGCATTACTTTGATAAATTCAGCCTCACATAGTCCATTTCAGATTGCATTCATGGCCTTTGCATTAGCTACAAAGTCTTGTTTAGCTTCTTTCTCTGAGTTAGTTGCCTTTGGGGCATATCCAAATTCCACAGCAGCCCAAACTTCTATTCCTAGAGACATTATGTAAGCTCTCATTCTGATTTTCCAGAAGGCATAATTAGCACCGGTGAAAAAAGGGGCTTTATTGGTTGAGCTTCCTTCTTGACTAGCCATCCTGCGGACCTAGGATCTCCTTTCAGTTGTTAAACTGGTACAAAAGGAACTTGGCTCTAATACCAATTGTTGAATCCTTAGTTAAACTGAGAGGGGGGGGTGAATCAGCTTAACACATACATGAGCTTTTTAAACTTTTCATCAAGCTTATTTACAACTTAATTTTATAACCAACTTAATATGTAGCAACAAGTATTAAAATAATGTTACACCAAAATTATTATGACATTTAAAGGTACAGAGCTGATAGGAATAATATATCAACACATAGGCAACACACATAGAGCATTTAAGATATAAGTGGAAACCCATAAATGGAGAAAACCACATCTTATTATCATAGATGCAAAAGGCAAGATCCAACTCCCTCTCACCGATTTTCCTGTGCACCAACCCAGCTGTGAGGCTCCAACCCTCGCATAACCTACATCTATCAAGCTTCAACTTGATATGGAAGCTCCAACTTCCTCATTCAATCAAAAGAAATATTTTTGATTTACCTTATATATCACTGTTTCCGTAGCATCTCTTTCGCTCCTCCTTTTTTCTTATCTTCTATGCCTCAATTCTTCATACTCGCATTCTCTAACCTTTTTCTCGCATATCAATGTGATATGATTTATACATTTTGCCTCATAACAAGCCAGATTCCACAAAATGGAATTAAAGTGAATAGCCCCGACTTCGCTTCCGCTCCTCACTTCTTTATCCAACTCATTCAAAAAATTTCAGTAATTTATACAACTTTCAGCTTTGATGAAGGAGGGCTTATTTCTACGAGACTTTCCAATGCAACACAAACAATATAAACCAATAAAAAACGTTTACATTTAGTTACAATATGGATTACAAATCAACCCATTCTTTCTTTTGATCAACGTTTGTTTTTCTTTTCTATGACTCGTGTCTCCGTATTTTCGACTATTGTTTCCCTCTGTCAAAGGTCGTGGTGTAATTGTTGCATATATGTAACTACGCATTTATATAACGCAATTCAACTCTCGGCGTAACAATAAAGTTTTTTTAACATATAAACTGCCCTTTATGTATAAGACAAATGTCTTTTGGTGATATAATCATAATAGACCCTTTTAATAAATAAAATGCTTTCATACCATTTATTTTGTGTCATGCATTTACAATTTTGCAATGGCTCCTATGATGATTCACTGCATTTTCTTAATTGTAAGTCTGATGTTCTGCCATCGATGCGATTGTTCATCGTTCACTTGCACTTCATTGCGCCGATGCGATTGAGTTCTCGATCCGATTAGCAAAGGCCCTACCATATAATCAAACACATATAATGTTTCGGCATTTCAATATTCTCGTGCTACAATTTCTTTTATCCGTCGAAGGGTTTTCACAAGGAAGAACTTAAATTTATGTGCTTGAATCTCCGCCGATGCGATGGGTCACCGTAGACCCTAATTGGTTTTCGACCCAACTGCTCAATATTCAATGATCCGATTTTGCCGATTGGATCGCACCATCATGATCGCAATATTCAAGAAGTTTTTTCAACCACACTTTTACTTCGATGAATCTCTCCGATGCACTTTAAACCTAATTCAAACAAATATGAGAATCACCGTTTATATCATATCGGTCCGCAATCGCCATTGGAACTTTTATTAACATGTTCCGCCGCCATAATTTTCTCCGATGCGATTCGTGAGGGTCCCACCATAATACTTTGTTTTTTTAAACCGAACAATGGAGCCTTCTATTCTTTTACCGCACAAGCATATAATACATATGCTTTATATTTTAGCCTTGGTCCCTTGCATATAAAGCGCTACACACACACACACACACACACATATATACTTTGTCGCTTGGGTTAAGATTCTCAATATCTTTTTATGTATCCTTCAGCTTGAGCTAAGATTTCCCAAAATTTTATGTAGGGGGTCCCACACTACACATATCATATCCTCCGTCAACATTGTATATTAATTCTTTGACTCGCATTTAACCCAAAGACTAGAGATGTAGTTATATAACCTTTTTCGAGCGCTCGTAGTTATTTTAACTCATCTTGTTTATAATAATATGGTGCACTGTAAAGTTTGGTTACTGTTAATCTGTAACATAGTTGGGGTCCACAATTAATATATATAAACATATCAACCATTCAGCATTTTCTCCAATGGTTAATCACTAACCATTAACGCAACAGTTCAACTGGGCCCACCGCACCTTATATCCACACATACAATGTTTCATACGCGCACCCTTTGTGAAATTTCATACTCTCAATACTGTATTCACATATATTACCTCCTCCGTCATATTTCAAACATTATACCATGACTTCGAATTAAAATAACCTTCGGGCCCACAATGCATTGTGACTTACCTTCTGCCTGTTAAATAGTTTTTATAATACTCACAATACATAGAAATTTGTATAATATTTGGCCCCGCAGCTATGAATGGAGGTCCCACAGCATGTTTTACATAATACATGTCAACAAACTTTAAAACCATTATAACACCCTTTGAATGTATAACAAATAAACCTCATAAGAACTAAGGTTCGGCTTTAAACTTTGGTTTATGTTTCAATTTTCAATCATACAATTGACTCGGGCCCACAGTGCTTTGCCTCAACTAACCAATGTTCATCGCGCAAGTGTGATCACTGTCGATCTTCTAGCCTTGACAATCGGACGGACACAGCTGATATCACGTTTTTCTTTGGGCCAAGGTTTAACACTCAAAAATTACGCGATGTAAGTAGTATTCAAATACCACCCAAACACACGTGTCCATCAACGACATAGATCACGTTCAAAAAGGTGAATTCAGCTTATCACTCAAGGGCAGTGCGATACAGGTTGTTTCTTCCACCGAAACTACCTTCACTATTCCTCATGGTTCCGTTCTAGACTCCGGGTTCCGGTATTTTATAGTTTCGCTTCAATTGCTTATTTAACCTCCATTCTTCGTTTAAATATATAGATTGTGCATTAACCCATATACACATAACCCCGTTGTTATTTTTCTTTTTGGTTCTTCCCTTACTTTCTCCACCTCTGTTATTCTCTGTCTCCGCCTCTGTTATTCTCTGTCTCTGCCTCTGTATTCTCTGTCTCTGCCTCTGTGTCTTCTGTCTCTATTTCACTGTACTCTCTGCGACCTTACTCTGCTGCTCGACCGTTTCATTTCACGGCTATGCCTCTGTATTTTTTTATTTGTTTATTCCTTCCTCATGAACCCTCTCTCAACTCTACTCTATCCCCCCAGATTTCTCCTGGTATTTTTCTCTTTGCCTCTCTTTCTCTGCTTCTTGTCTGCTACTTTGTGCTACTTTGCTTCTCTTTTTGCTGCCTCTGCTACTCTGTTATTTTTCTTCTCTTGTTGCTGCCTTTGCTACTCTGCTATTTTTCTTCTCTCCTTTGCCATCAATGACAACATTTCCAACAGAGGGAACGCTCCTGCCATAAATGTTACTTTTCAAATTGTTTAATAGGCAGCCAAATACCGCTATAAATTTGTCCAGGATGCATTTGAACCTTCAAGCCACAATGCATGAGGCACCTCCTAAAAGCAAGGTATAATCCAGAAATAGATAATGGTTAATGCTTTTGACACCACTACTAAAGGAGAGACCTGTAATAGTTCCATTTCTCCTAAAATGTTCCAAATTGTTGTTGAGCGATTCAACCATTAGGATATATAGAAAATGGGAAACAAGGCAGCCCTGTCTTAAACCTCTAGAACTTTGGAAAAGAAAAACTAGACCTACCATTGATGAGAGGGGAAATCTAGGGCCCAATGATGCAAGATTTGATGAGGTTTATGAAGTCAATGGAGAAGCCAAATTTTATGAGAATTGATGAGAGAAAAGAGAGGTTGACTCTATCAAATGTGTTGGCCATATCAAGTTTTAGAAAAAACCTTGCTCTTTTTTTTTCTAAGATTGAGTGGAGAGCTTCTTGAACAACCATAATATTATCAACAATTTTTCTACATGGAACGAAACGTCCTTGATTTTTAGAAATAAATCAAGGGAGGAGAGGCTTTATTCGATTGGACAAAATTTTGGATATGATTTTGTAAGAGGAATTACAAAGATATATTAGTCGAAATCGATGAAAGGAGGAATATTTCAACTCTTTTGGAATAAGAGACAAATAAGTGGAATTAGTATAACCACCTATTTTACTTTTCCTAAAAACTCATCTGACCTTCTTTAGAAGATATTTTTTATTATCATCCAGAATGATCGGTAGAAATATATTGAGAAACGATTTGGACCCGAATCTTTGTCTCGTAGGAGCGTCCAAATGACAGTCAACAGTTCCTCTTCTTCCACTTCTTTCATAATTTCTGAAATTTTCTCTTCGGGAATATTTTTGGGAGTATGTCTTATATATAAGAATTAGAGGGTAGTCCCACAGATGTCATATCACAAAATAGACACAAATATTATGAACAAAGGAATAAAAGGAACTTTAAATAGTAAGAAATTTATTTAATATTATGTTGCATGATTAAATACATTACGAAAGACAAGCAATGGAATATACAATATCAAGTATTGTTACCTCATAAATCAATGTCAACAATAAGTATAATGAATTCAAACTCTCTAATAGTATGATATCAAACAATTATTAAAATCATAACAGGCTAAACTTTGACTGTGTCAAAAGTCGCATGTTATCATACATTACAACACCACCACACAAAATAAGTTAGATAAAATAAATGCTACTATGGTAATCAGCACAATGCCCTGCGACAAGCTATAATTCTAGGCACCTAAGCTTATCTAACAAGGAATTTTTCGATCCGAAATACCAAAGCAATATGATGGCCAAGGAAAACAAACTAGATATTATAACAATGTTTAAAAGTATCGCTCCAGTCGATAATAGTAAGCTATTGTTCTTCTTTAGCAAAAATTAAACAAAGACAAAACATAGAACACAAAAAATGTCATATGTATGGACTACACCAATCATAGAACATGAGATTAGGTTGGTGCAACAAGTGCAATCAAACCTTTTGTTTTAAAAATAATTATTTTGATCACTAAAAATAAACCCCCTCAAAGTGAGAAATGAGGTCATTAGTATACAATATTAAGTTAGCCATTTTTAAGTATTCGTATTTAAACTAAAAGTAAATGTTCAATTAAAAAAAAATTAGAAAGTTATCTCCTTGAGACATTTTTTCCTTTAGTGGATTTATTGGTCACTTTGGTCGACTTCTTATATGTGGTAGTTGGTGATATGCCTTGAGGACCTTGAGTAATTTTCTTCTTTGAACTAGGAAAAATAGTCATGACGACATCTTCTTCCACTCAGACTTCAAATTCTTGCACTGCAGATTGTAGTGGAGGAATGTTCTGCATATTCGTGGTATTTGGTTCTAGAAAAACTCATATATTTAGATGTCTCTTCACTCTAGAAATTTTATCCCATTCCACTAATGACAACCATGAAAACTTATTAAATTTGGAGATAACCAAAATCAAATAGCCCCCCAGTGGATAATTTTGGCTTGGTTGCACATATGATCGTGATTCCATACATAGTAGAGATGCCTATAGCATGATAGATAGTGGATGAGCCTAGTGAGGATAAGGATACTCTAGTTTTGCAAAAACTTTTTCACCACATGAATATTGAAGAACCATCTAGGTATATTAATGAAGGATATGGTGGCTCACTAAGGTCAGAATCTCGATCTCGATGCCACAGGAACATCAGAATCTGGATTTGGATGTGAAGGTCACTTCTATAGGTGAGTCAGGCTATCCATTATAGAGATAGATTAACTAGGACTCACTTATAGACATTCTGATTCACTTATTATCTTGAAAGCTATAGTAAGCAGTTTCCCTATATAGTATATAGATAGATAGGCACGATCTTGACTTTATATGATAACAAGTAAGAGGAAAACTCTATATAAATTTATCTAATATTGATGATATAATCAAGTATTTTCATAGATACTTTGTGATTGACGGTGCAAAGATAGCTCCTTGGTTTATGATAGTTGAAAGGAATCCTAGGTCCTCTTGGGTCTCTTTCAATTTATCTTGGAAGTCCTCATTAGAAATTAGCCAATCTTCGTTTCCACAGAAACAAGGACTACCAAATATTTCTAGATAATTCCATTCTATTTTAAAATATTCAATGGATTTTGTAGCTTTTTAAAATCCATTCCTATCATATAACCTCATTGTGAATAAAAAGGTAAATCGGGACAATGCATGCCAAAGGGAGTGAAAATAATAAAAAAAAGAGAAGAGAGAAAGAGCATCCATCGTCATTTCTAGGAGGAAATTATTTTTTTCTTTAACCATGGCAAGAACAAAAATACATTCATCTACATGGAAGAAATTCATATCTCTGATTGTTTCTTCTTCTAGTGAACTCAAAAAGTATATGAGAGGATCAACTTCCTTTAATATTTCCTTGAGTAGAGGAGTTAGATTCTTAATCTCAATATTAGCATTTTTTACTATTACTTCCTCATAGTTTGATAAAATCCTCACATATGGATTGACTTGTGAGATCTTTTGGTTGATATGTTCCCATATCTTTTCTTTGGCTTCCATCAAAACACGTTTACCTGCTGAAGTAATTTTTATGATTTCTTGGAGTGATTTGATCTCTTCATGTTTCTATTTAAGGGCGTATTTGAACTGTATTTAAAAATTTCTTGAGGTTTGTGAAATTTTGCAAGTGATTCAATTAGGTTTTAAGCCTCTTTCATCAAATTTTTAAACACATAAACATGAAATTTAATTGATTTTTTGTAGAAAATACAAGAAAATATCACCATAATAGTAAACACACAACAACAATTGATGAAAGAGTTCACCCCTCCTGGGTTGCGTCTCCTGGTCTAGCTTCCAATGGTTGAGCCTCTTTCATTATGATAAATAAATGGTGTTTTCATACAATTACAATTCTGAAATGGCTCTACCGATAGCTCCAATGTCTTTAGAGCACGCTAAAACCCTTTTCTAGCCTCTTTTTGCTCCCAAAAAGGCCAAAAACTGAAGAATTTATGATCTCCCCAAGTTTTCTAGCAATTCATCCTACAAATTCGACCTCCTGCAAACCGCCCTAAATTTTCGCCCCAAAAACACTAAGAGGGCAACTTTTCCACCAACATTCGATGCAATTTGTGGGATTGTTTAAATTCCAAATGAGGCCTTAAAACCAAATTTTTAATCATATTAATGGTGGGCGAATTTTTTGATTTAAAAATTCAGCGGGGTTGGGCTAAGCCCTGGCCCCTAGTCCCGTCCCCTTTTTATTTGGGCGCGGTGATAAGGGATAGGGCTAGCCCCAGTCCACCCCCAAATGCACCACCCTTATACATTAAATACAATCTCAAAACATATATTATTAAGAAACGAATGGTGGAATAGTGATAATTCCGGTGGTTTGCTAGTGGGAGGTCGCTAGTTTGACCCCCGCCGACCTCACCTTGACCCTTACAAAAATTTTACCCAACTGGGAGTTGCCTGTGGCGGCTTCCAGTTGGGCCATGTGGCTACCTCTCATTGGTTTATCAAACATCCAATAATATTTCCCTAACTCAAACCAATCAAAATTTTCCGAGTCAACGCTAATGAATTCCTCGCAAGTGTCAAGATGTGGTAGGCCAAAAATTCAAAAAATTTAGCCAATTGGGAGAGGCCACATGGTTGCTTTCCACTGGCCCAAAATACACAGTCAGTAGTCCTTTTTTTGACCAAATTCCCTTGTTTGAAAAATCGATTAGAAATATTTTCTAGGAGCATACGGCGTTGGTTTTGCGCGAAATGAATTGTGTCAAATTTAGAACAACGAGATCTGCGCGGTCATTCAGGTTCCACACCATTTTGAAATTTTTTAATTTTGAGCATAAATTTGATCCACTGGATCATTCCTCCCCACTAGAAGCTTTTGGACCTCCAAAATATATTTATCTGTCGTTAAATAGATGAGGGCTCAATTCCCTCACCCTTCCCATCTTCAACCACTAAAAATTACTTGAATGCGACAATTTGAGCTTTTCTTGAAAACTGATCATTTTCCCCGAATTTGGAGACCTTGACTTACTATTGTAGATACAAGCTTGCTGCAATTTTCAAGAATTTTCAAAACAACCACCTGCCTTTGAAGGAACAAACAAATTCCCTCCTCAATCATCTATAAAATAAAACTTTAACAACTTCAAATTCTTCTCACCTTGAACATTGTCGACACGACTATGTTTAGCATGTCTCGTGTTGTGCTTGGCTCAACCCTTGACCAAATGTGATCACCATTTCCATGCAGAATCCCATTTCAAATACAATACATTTTGAAACCCACAAGAAGAAAATTTGAACCCAATGCCCTCTTTGTCGAATTTATTTTGCGCTTGCTCTTTGACCTTTGCACTCTCTTGCACTGGCATCTTTTTGACATCACTGCTCTACAATGATGTATGTTGTCATAATTTTACCTCATCTTGTTTTCCTATTTTATAATGCAACATGTTAGACTCCTGAAACATCTTATCACTACCATTAGAAACCTCAACGAAATCAAAATTTTCATTCTATGGTTCTCCTTAAAAGGCCTCATTCACAACATCTTCATGCTTGAACATTAACAAAGCAAAATTTTGACTAGAATTCACAATTCTCTTCATTTGTCCAGCATGCATAAGAGACAAATTCATCATTTTGCTATGCACTCTAACAATGTACACAATCCCATTTTTGATCAAGTGATACTTATTCTCATGGCACCGAAATATTGCTCTCCTATCATAAATATATGGGCTACCCAAAACAATACCATAAATATCAAGTGGAACAACATCAAGTTCAACTTCATCAAGAAAGTTCGTAGTGGTTTCAAATCTAAGTATGCAATTCCTCATCACCTACAAAATTTCATTCTTACATATCCAACCTAAAGAATAAGGTCTTGGATGAGGAATGGTTTCTAAATTCAACTTCTTGGCTAAGTCTTCAGAAATAATATTTGCTTGTGAACCACTATCAAATAGGGTGTCAATCTTGGTATGCTTTGAAATAACTCTAACATGGAAAAGCTCAATTCTTGTTTCTTCATCTTGGGTACTATTGAAACAACTTGAAGAACTAGTACTTGCAATTTCATTACCTTTCAAACCCATTGCAGTTATTTTTGTTTCATATCCGGATTCAGAACCTAAATCATGTGTTATTGTTGCATTTTTCTTCTCCTTCTCCTTGTTTTTAATTTTGTTGGGTCTCATTTCTGGATGAAGTTTCTAGCAATGATATTCATCATGTCCATATTTGGAACAATGTTTGCATGTGATTTTTTCTTTATCCATCTTGATGGAAGCATTATTCTTACCTTTTCCCTTGAACTTATCCTTTCCTTTCTCTCCAGACTTAAAGGTATCCTCACTTGTCTCCTCTGAAACCTATTTCCCTCTTACCTCTAGATGTGTGGAATGTACACATACTTCATCTAAATTTTAAGGATTAAACATGAGAATAGTATGTCTTATGTAACTATGAAAACCTACAATGTACTTCAATTAAGTTTCTTGAGATGTCAAATCTACACCCAAAATTAGTGCTCTTCTCCTAAACTCTTGAGTATAGCTTTGCACATTGTGTCCTTTACCTTGCCTAAAGTTTTGCCAGCACATCATAAAAATTTTCATGTATGCTAATGGATAAAATTGTCTCCCTAAGGTGGCAACAAAACCATTCCAAGAGGTTAAGACCTTACCATGTTTCTTCATGTCCTCTTTAGTTTTGTCTTCCCACCAAATAAGATCTAGACTTTCCAATATCAATGAAGCAAGCTAAATTTTGGTGTCATCATCCTTGATTCTTTGTGTTCTACAATACTGTTCAACTTGGTGTACCCAATTGTCTAATATTTCAGAATCTACCTCTCCATCATACATAGGCAAATCAAACTTAATTCAAGCTTCAAAAATAGAGTTTTACCATGAAGTTTTGGATATTGTGGAGATGATTGTGAAGGGCTTGTTGTGGAAGAAGATGATGGTGAAGATGGTGGTGAGGATGGAGGTGAAGAGAATGGTGGTGTTAAAGGTGGGTTTTCACCATTCCTATTACCTTTTTGAGGCTTGTCTCCATCTCCTCCTTATCCTTTTCAAGATCTATCTCTCTTTGGAGTATTGGAGCTCTCACCTTGCATCCTTGTGCTTCTCTCATCATAGAGAACTTTCACCATTCTTGTCATATCAAAAAACGATTTCCTGAAGGATTTTTCATCCTCTAACATATTTTTAGGCTCTCCTTCATGTGACATACTTGTTTAAGCTTCAACTAAAATGTGAGGTATAATTTGTGGTGGAGCTTGTGGCAAACTTGCTCTCCTTGTCCTTGACCTAACTTGAGGACTTGCAACCACAATCTTTCCCTCCTCTATCTTGAGGTTCAATCTTGTAAGAATCATATACACTTGAAAACAATTAAACCCTCAAAACAACAAAGAAAACCTAAGCTCTGATACCAAATTGATCTATATTTAAAAATTGCTTGAGGTTTGTAAAATTTTTCAAGCAATTCAATTAGGTTTTAAGCCTCTTTCATAAAAAAATTAAACACATAAAAATTAAATTTTGACTGTGTTTTTGCATATTATACAAGAAAATATCACCATGACAGTAAACACACAACAACCATTGATGAAGAAGTTCACCCCTCCTTAGCTACGTCTCCTAGTCTAGCTTCCAATGGTTGGGCCTCTTTCATTATTCTCAATAAATGGTGTTTTCATAAAATTACATTGCTTGAATGGCTCTTTTGATGGCTCCAATGGCTTCATATAACTCAAAAACCCCTATCTATCCTCTTTCTGCTCCCAAAAAGGCCAAATACTGAAGAAGTTATGATCTCCCCAAGTTTTCCAACAATTCGTCCTACAAATTCAACCTCCTGCAAACTGCTCTATAGTTTCACCCCAAAAAATGCTAATGGGGCAACTTTTCCACCAACTTTCGGCGCAATTTATGGGATCGTTTAACTTCCCAATGAAGCCTTAAAACCGAATTTTTAATCGTAGTAATGGTGGACCATATTTTTTGATTTACAAATTGGGTTGGGCCAGGCTAAGCCCTAGCCCCTCGTACTGCCCTTTGTTTCCATGGGCGCGGTAACTAGGGTTGGGGCTAGCCCCGTTGCACCCCTTAACACATCACCTTTATACATTAAATACAATCTCAAAACATATATACTTAAGAAATGAATGGTGGAATAGTGGTAAGTCTGGTGGTTTAGTGGTGGGAGGTCGCGGGTTTGACCCTTGTTGACCTCACCTTGACCCTTACAAAAATTTTAGCCAATTGGGAGGTGCCACATGGTGGCCTCCAGTTGGGCCACGTGGTAGTCTCTGATTTTCCTATCAAACATCCAACAATATTTCCCCAACTCAAACCAATCAAAATTCGCCCAGTCATGGCCAATGAATTCCTGCTAAGTGTCAAGTTGTGGTAGGCCAAAAATTTGAATTTTTTAGCCAATCAGGAGAGGGCACTTGGAAGCCTTCCACAGGCCCAAAATACACAGTCAACAATCCTTTTTTGCCAAAATTTTCTTGTTTGAAAAATAGACCAGAACTCGTTTCTGGGAGCATACGATGCTAGTTTTACGTGAAACGAATTGTGTTGGATTCAGAACGACGAGATATACATGGTCATTCAGGTTCTGCACCATTCAAAAAACTTTGAATTTTGAGCACAAATTTGATCCAGTGGACCACTCTTTTATTCCCTCAATGATCTCATCCTTTATTTTTACCTGGTGTGACCATCATCTTTCAACTTGTTCCCTTTTAGACTCCAACTCTTTGATCTTCTTCTCTAACTACAAGGTTTTAAGTTTAGAAAGATTCAATTTATTTGAATCGGTTGCCCCTATTGTAGTATTCTTTAGAGCATTATCTATGGAATTTTTGTATTCCTCAATTTTCTGAAGGTGTTTTTTATATCTTTCATTAAATTATTTTCTAAGAGTCTTTATCCTTTCCTCATGTTTCCTAAGTTGAACTTCTTTCCTATCGAGAGTACTTTTCATTTCTTATAATTGCATCTCAATTTCTTCTTTCCATTTAAAGGATTCTATTAATCTAGTTGCATCATAGTCAAAGATATTAGCAATTGACTTTAAAAATTTTATTCTCTATCCTTTTCCTCTAATAATTTTCTAGCAACACTCCCATCTCTTATTTGAAATGATTGGATAATTATCTTATCTTCTAGCTCTTTGATTTGGTTAACTTTATATCTTAATGCCACTTTGTAAACTTTGATTTGTTTTGTGACCTTAGTGAGCATGTCTTGTAGCTTCCTATTGTTAGAATTTGAGTCTAACAGCCTCCTGGATACAACCTCTCGAGTTTTTTATGCCAATTGATCATATCAGAATCAATCATCTTACTTAAATTGATAGCCAAAGAAGATGCTCTGGAACCCAATAATATCTTAGTATCATCTATCTTTGGTTGTATTATAGTGGTATTGAACATATTATTCTCAAAATTGGTCAAGGATATGAATCAAGGGCATGTAGTATGAGGAACTTCCCTAACGATGATATCCTCCACCATCTATGCTTCTTGTTGTAGGTTTTAACCCTATACAGAAATTAGTTGCAAACGAATCTTAAAAATAGAAAATAAACAATAGCGAGAGAATAAAACATAAAATAGATATCCCAAATCTGGACGACCAGCTTGATTTTTCATTATATTCCTTTTAGTGTTACAACACATATATATACATGTTGAAGCATACATAAACCCCAATCCATTAACCCTATATTAGAACATAGCCGTAGTTCCCTTGACCGGATCTACAAAATACCAGGGGCTGAAAACCATCATGCCCCAAAACCATGTGCAAATCCATGCACAAAACCATGGGCAGGTCCACCCACTGGAAAATAAGGACCAAAAAAAATTTTCAGGGCACTGCCCTGGACCCTGACAGGGGGGGCTACCGCCCCCCCTATGACCCCCCCATACATTGCGCATAGCGCAATGTACAGGGGGGGTTATCGGCCCCCCTGATACCCCCCCACGCGTGACTAGTCGTGGAAATAATATAACACAAATCCAACACCTGTGGTACCAACGTTATTTCTTTCCCAATATTTTCTACAGTCTTCTCCTTGATGAAACTATTCTTGACTGACAAAACCTGTTCACCATAATATTTAGGTTGTGTTTCTTAAAGTGTTTGTTGGATTTATTTAGATAATTTTTTAGTACGCCTATCAAAGGCTTCGACTTCATCTTCTTCATTCTTTTTTACCTTCACTTCACATCCTATTTCTTCCATATGTAATTCATCTATCTTCTTTTTCAAGGTATTGTTTGTTGGTACCACTACAGATTGATTAAGCCCCGTATCCTTAGCTTGAATGGCTCTAGGAATACTGTCATTTTTTGGCTCTAATTATGTATGAATTTATTATTTCTCCTACCCTTGTGATACCTACATGCTTGTATGATATTTACTATTCTGAGGAAAAGAAAATACATTAGCCAATTGTTCAATCTCTAATTTGGGTTCATGAATGTAAGCAAACAAAAAAACCTATTTTTTCAAGTTAGAAATAACACCATGTGGGTCATACTTCCAGGAAACATCATGTACACAACCAAAGGAGGAAAATTTATTTTCAATTATATCAATTTTTGTCTTTTGTCTAGCGATCAAAGAGAAAACTCCATAAGGAAAACTGAAAAGTGATTTTTTATGTTTAGAAACGAAATGAAAGTATTTTACATAGAATCTATATCTTAGCACTTCATAAGCGAATATATGTGGAGTAATAAATTTGGGATGTGACATGTCTCCTTATCAAAACCATATATTCTAATTACTAAATAATTGGGAAATAGGAATCAATATCCAATACTATCTTCTTTGGTTAACCATAAGAAATTTCTAGCCTCTTGAGATATTCTATCTAGGGTTTCTCCCAACAATTTTACCCAACGATAAAAGGATAAATGATCCATATATCAAACATAATCTCTTGGGGTTATTCCTAGATATAAAATTTTGGTCCAACTATTAACATACTTTTCCTTCCCTTCCTTGTCTTCATTTCCTTATATTAGTTGTGTATTAAGTAGGTGCAATGCCTGCAAAATTTTAAGGGACCGATTGTGCTGAGGTCTAAAACTACACTTTGATCTAAATATATAGGGAAATTAATGGTCACTTTGTTTTGGTTTGACATTGTAAACCCGAGAGTCATGAACATAGTCTCGTCCATTACTGAATCATCTACAAGATCGAAGATTACTTCCAAAAGGGATGACAATGTTTGGAAAAAGGGTTTTAGTAAATTGGTGGGCATAGGTATCTCTACCTTTGGATTTTCGGTGGGTACTTCAAGTAAATTATAAAAAACTTCAAGATTTTCATCCTCGACCTAGGTCATAAAGTATTCATCAAATTTTTTATCTATAATATCTACATCGTTAGCAGGAAAATTTAGCATTTTAGCAAATGCTAGTTCAACACATCCTTGAAAACTTGATTAGTATAAAAAATAATGTTTCTATTTTGGGATTCAAAAAACTTGTCTAATAATAGAATGGAGTTTGGGTCAAAATGGGTGGTAGTTAGGGTGGCCGCAAGGAATCCTCACTTGATCAGGTATTTGTCCTACTGAAATTTCTCAAAGGGTAATCTTAGGTTTTTATTTAGAGTTAGGATGTTCGTATTCACACCATGGTATCCCTAATATGTGCTAGGTTGTTTATAAATACCTCCTTAGATGATTCCTTTTCCATTCTCATTATTAGCTCTGTAAAATTCGTTCCCGAATAAAACAATTTCATGGGATAATGACTAGGGTACTTGGCCTTCTACAATGTAACTGGTCAGAATCCAGTCCTAGTTCGCTAAAAATTGGAGAATCCAAGCTCTTTATTTTGGTTAAGTTGCATGCAAGAGAGAATATAACCTTTAGTTGTAAAGGTGCGCATTAAAGTTGGTGGAAGACAAGGGTAGTGTGGTATTGTGTTGTCTTAACACATCCTTTCTTTATTAAATTCATTTCAATCATGTTAAATTATGTTACAAAATATGTGCCCTATCCCATCCATTTGGTCCAAAATGGTATTTAACTCACGTGCAAGTTTAGACCTGATACAAAACGCTCGTAGTTGATTTAGATTGGAGTGGGCGATTTGATCTCATTGGGTCAATAAAGGGGTGTTAAAGTGTGCACACCTTCCAACTTGATGAGATACGAAGGTCGTTATATCAAAAAAGATCACGCTAATATATTGTGTTAGGTGTGAAAAGGGTGGTTAAATAGGGCTAATTTCCAGGCCTGATGATTTGTGCTGATTGTCGATTAGAAATTGATAATCGTATGATCATATTGATCAAAAGAATTATAAAATATCGAGTTATCGTGTGAAGGATGTATTGGAATATCTTTGGTGTTTAAAGGATTTTGTTTTTAATGATCACAAATATTTACATAGATTAGAAACCTAACTATATTAAACATAACAATAAGCCATGTGAATAAATGTATGTATATGAAAAGATTAAGTTACAACACCACCTTCCAGGACTACTTATAGTCGACCAGGATGGTCTCAGCCCACAACTCCTGGAGCTCTTCTACTATATAGGAATCCAAGTACCAACAATGTAACCAAAATAACCCCACAATCAGTGCCAGTTCCCACTAGGACTCACCGACAATCTTTGAATTCAGTTCCCTAAATGGAACTCCATGGCCTCCCTACCATAAACAGGGTCGAAAAAACCTCGGATCCACCAAGATCCCAGAGGTAGCAAAGGGGCTCACATCATAAACAAGACGCATCCAAAAATTATGATTAACTAAATAATCACACCTCAAATATTCTTAGATTCCACCCTAGGAATCACTGACTAATATCCAAATAATTGAATGATTTAGTGATTAAATTCTCCCTCTCAAGACCGACTAAACATCCTTAAGTATGCATGGTCCTATATTTCCATTTGGCACCTCTAGAACCCACATGGACCCCAAGTGAAATTTTCACCAAAAGTACCCAACCACTTCCTTTTTCCATGGAGTTGCATCCCCCATATTATTTCCATGGAGTGGGCTCCATAACCAACCTTATTTTATTAATATCATGATATGTACAAATTTACAATGTTGGGCATGATGACCTGAAAAACATGACTAAAAATAACTGCATGGTTACGCAGGCCACATAATAAAACATCTGACTCAATATCCTAATGTCAAAAGTACATATATTTACATCGTCAAAACAGGTGGGGGTATTGCATTCCTCCCCCCTTATTTTATGTTTTTTCCCTAGTGAATCGTATTTAATAATATATAAAAATTTACAATATGTAATTAAAAAAGGTGAGGGTATACTACCCTCATGACTTCTTCTTTCTCCCGGGTCGCATTCTTAGGACTGAGCATGGTACATTGTACCTTTACCATGCCTATGGATCGATTCCATAGCACCTTGACCATTCCGTCTAATATATGCACCAACTCTCCCTTGGGTTCCACCTGAATCATTTTCTAATCCAAAACATGATTAGTTCCAAGGACATATTTGTTAAGAAACAAAACATGAAAAACATCATGAATATGTAGAGATGCAAGCAATGTAAGCCTATATGTAATGGGGTCGATCCTCTCAAGAATGTCAATTAATGGCCCACAATATCTAGCTCCCAACTTGGCATAGTTTCCAAATTTTAACGAACTCTTATTTACTTTTACTTTCAAAGATACATGTTCCCCAACTTTAAATTTTCTACTTATTGTATTCGTATCTACATAAATTTCCTTTCTATGTAGGGTAGCCTTCAAATTTTGTTTTATTTTAACCATCTACTCTTCCATGTCCTTGAGAAATTCAGGACCCACCACAATTATATCAACTGTGTTACTCCAACTCTTGGGAGTATTACATTTTCTATCGTACAAATCCCCAAACAAGCTCATTTTTAATAATGCCTATTACTCTTTTTATGAAAATTCCACCAAATGGAGGTATTTGTCCCACTTGGATGTTTTATCCATGTAAGGCCCCACCTTACCAACCATCAATAATATAGAGAAGTAAAGGTCACATTGAACACTAATACTCAATTTTATTTTATTTTACTCATAATACAACTTAGTTATTGTGTAATCATGTTCCTTCATCTATTTCAATATAAGTATATAACATAAAAATACAGGGATAACTTTATCCTTAAAACCAATTCAAAAACACATTTCTCCTCAAGTTTAAAAGAAGATAGCATTTGATATTTCCATACTTATATGTGAGCTCTAAGTAAGTCGGGAAATAAGTTCCACCATGGTGCCATGTGTGAGCATTAAGCTAGATCAACCTATTTGATTTCCTAGATTATGCTAAATAAGTTCCACTTATTAACTCTTGACACCATAGCCACAAAATTATGCCACAAGAACCTAAAATATTGTGCTTCTACCACAAAAAGAATCACATATAAGGGTATGAGTATTAATCTACCTATAACAAGGTAACATAAGTAGGAATATGGCTCTCTTCATTATAAAATCTAATAAATATGATATGTTTATGAAATGGAAAATGGAATCACAAAATATATTAACCTAACAACCTTTCCAAATTAATTCATTAAAAATTCCCAATCCCAATTATTAAGGCAGAACAATTATTTGTAAAATGGCATTGCTTCAATCACGAGATTCATGAATGTTGCAGCAAGAGCAACCATTGTTACAAATTCAGAAGCATATTATTTTTAAAAAAGTGCCACGTAAAACAATGAACCTACCAAAATTGGGAACAAATAGTTGTTTTCTATAGTCACTAAAACATAATATTGCACCCATCAATACATGCAACTTGATCAAACTTATTATGCTCACTTGCACAAGTAATTAAATCCTACATAATTGGTCACTGTAAAATTGTTTCCAACTACAACCCCATTTTTTTTCATGATAGATTTAGATGATAAACGCAACAATTATCTGACTGAAATCTTTTCTATTTACACTTCACCAACTTTATTAAATTCATTTTCACATCCATACAAAAATTCGCACACATAGGAAGCTACATCTATTGAATAATCTATTCATAACTTTCTATTACATAAAGGTTAGAATCATTAAGACATTTTCTCTAATGATTTATGTGCATAAAAACTA
This sequence comes from Pinus albicaulis, assembly GCA_034641835.2. Classification (NCBI taxonomy): domain Eukaryota; kingdom Viridiplantae; phylum Streptophyta; class Pinopsida; order Pinales; family Pinaceae; genus Pinus; species Pinus albicaulis. The sequence continues at coordinate 932,205,711 of CM076569.1, read as the reverse complement.
CAACCATTTAGTCCTTTTGAAAAAATTCAGTTTGCAAGATTGCAATCTACAACTATTGAAGCATTTTGAAAAATAGTTTGCAAGCATGCAATATACAACCATTGAGGCATTTTGACAAATAGTTTGCAAGCATGAAATATAAAACCATTGAGGCATTTCTCAAACACTTTGCAACAATGAATTTGTGATTCTCCTTCAGCCTATTTAACTCATAAAATGCAGAAACTTAAACTTCAAAAGTTGGCATCTTAAAACAAGGACTAAATAATCTTAATCATTCACCAAAAACTCGACAACATGCAAACATAGCTGACATCAACAATCTCTAAAATCGCCCAAATTTATGATTTAGGTCTTGAAACATGTTTTTTTGGAATCAAATCAGGGGTTGTAGGTGTACGAATACCCCCTGATGTGGACTTGAATAATTATGAAACCACCCACAGATGCAATTTTTTAAACTAGCAAATACTCTGACTCTCGGAATTTTATTTACAAATTTTGTCAAATAGATGGCATGCAAGCTTGAATCTAAAACTATGCAAAACAAAACATAGAATTAAGTTATAATTACTTATGTATTGTGTAAATTCCTTTCCAAATCATTTCATCTACTGTAATTGAATTGAAGGGTTTTGAGATTCATCAAGCATTATTTTCATTAAGTCATTCCTACAAACACATGGCAAGCATTATGATCTATTATAATACATATAGAAAAAAATTCCAAAATAAGAGTTAACTAGTGATGATTATTTTAATGTGTTATGTATCCTTACTTGTTATCTACATTTGCAAGGATTGCAAGCACAGAATGACTGAAAAATACCTCAATTGTTTTCTTTGAAACTCTTGGTTGCCATTAGTTTTTCATTTTTATTTTAAGGGATGATCTAGTGATTCCTCCAGGTATATTTTGGATCTATGTCAATTTTCGTACTTCTCTAGTAGGCTGCAAATTATTAATTATTCATGCATAATTATTTGCATATATAATAAAAACAATAGCAGTATCCGTTCATGGATGTTTCCAAACACTTTGAAAACATACCCTAAAATCCTTTCTAAAACATGCCTCTAATTACCTATTTCAATTGAAATGAAACAAAACCATAACTCATGAAACTCTTACCCATCTCCTTTGGCAGTTCTTTATTGTAATTACCTTTAGCAATATTTTTCTTTCCTTTCTCAAATGCTACAATACCAATGTTAGTACAATAATATACACCAATAATAATTCCAACTTGAGATCTAAACACCCATACATATATACCACTCTTAGTCTTCATTTTCAACTAGCCAATAAGATTCTAGATAACTTAAGCTTAAACTGAAATTAAATGCTTACAATAAATTTTTTTTTTTAAATGCTAATGTGATACTAAAATTTCAAGACAATTAAATTTATACCTAATGATATATTCAACTCCAATCGCTGAGAATATGATCCATATTTTATTCCTTAACCAACTCATTTTAACCATCCGGTTTTCCACCCAACCATATCCAGGTAGAAATTCTCCCCCTAGAACCCTCGAGTTATAAGAGATCACTAGCAATACCAAAATATAGCCAGAGAGAGATATACAAGGAAAACTGAGTAAGATAAGTTTCACTTCCTCTCAATACCACTCAGGTAAACTCCACCATGTAGGGCTACTTAGTAATTTAGTTTATGAATTTCAAATTCATTTCGACAACAGTTGGCTACTCTTCAAGTCTCTCCCTCTCACAATCCTCTTTAACTCTCTCCAACTCTTGGTATTACAATGCACCTATTTCTCCCCCAGGTGATAGGACATAAGACATGTATATAGGAGCAACAAATTATTGTCATAAAGGACTGTAATATGCATGCCTTGAGAAAAAATAACATATTCCATTTATAGGGGTGTTACTCATGCAATTAAGGAGAGGTATGCATGCCTTAGTTAAGGAGAGTGTAACATATGCATTAAAGAGAGACTAAGAGGAATACTTTATAACATGTTTTTAATGAGTGTAAGGGAATATGCTATGTCTTTGATAAGTGCGTAAGAGATAGTGTAATGTATCATTGAGAGAGAGGGTTATGTAGAGCCATGAGAGTCATCAAGGAGAGAGGTGTGAAGTGATTGAGGTGATGAAGGTGACTCGTAATTCCTTTTAATAATATCATAGTCTCATAGTGGATAAACTATTAATAATAATAATATTAATAGTATTGATTATTAAGTCAAGATTGAGCTATTAGGATTGATTAGTGATAAGTTATGTGATTTTCCTTCAACTATATTTGATTACCAACTGATGCAAGGTGATTTACTATTTTTGGAAATTAATACGTGAGATGTTAGACATGACTTTCTATTTTTATAAAGTCACTCCATAATTGTTAGAATGAGATTTTATTAAGGAAATTTATCCTTGAGCTTCCCATGACTGGTATTTTTCTTCTGGAGAATATGGATTCTGCATCCCTATTGCATGCATCTTCGTGCCTTAGTATATTAAGGACTCCACGCCCTGATATACTCCAAGGATCCAAGATTCCACACCTTGATCCTTTGAATATTCATGACTTTGCACTCTAATACTTGTATTTTAGATCCAAGACTCCACATATTTACCTTTCATGGATTTAGGACTCCACACCCTAATTTCATGGCTTCTCGTCTACTCTGCTTTGAAACTCTACGTTTCACACTAAGGTATTGATTGTGAGCTCATACCCATATGATGGTTTGTTGGTAAGGTATTGTTCCAAGACAAATAATTGTGCATGACTTCCACAGTCATTTTTGTTTTGAAGAAATAAGTTCCACAATCATTTATAACTTGAGCATCCTTGTTGGAAAAAATCCAGGTCCCCTGCCACATCCTCATTAGTAAAATATTAAGCATATATAATCATATAAATCATGTATCATATATAAATCATAATTAACCATATGTTCCACATAACCATGATCATCCATGGATCTAAGCGTCTCAATCCTGGATCAACATCCATGTCATACACCTACGTCAAAACTAGGATACCAAAAGAGAAAACATTGATAATATGTACTTAACCCAAATGAGTCTTATACACATAATCATAGATATTATCATAAGAACATAGCAACCAAGTGGCCCAAACTAGGTCTATAAAAATATACAAGCATATACATAAGTTTGACATGCATAATAGTATATCATTGCACCAAAATCACCATCTCCAAGTGTCACAAACTAACCTTTCCAAGATGAGACACTATAATCCATCATGTACATCCATAACGCATCTCCAATTATTTGATCTACCTGCTCACTCTATCCATATAAATCTGGATAATATGATGTACTAAAGTTTAAATTGGTGCCCATTCCTTTAAATAAATCGATCCAAAAATTAGATGTGGGTTTTGGATTTCTATCTGAAATTATTTCCTTGGGAAACCCATGAAGCTTGACAATTTTTGGCATATAAATATATGCAATATTTGTTGCTTTAAGCATTGATTTTACTGGAATAAAATGAGAATTATTTTAAATATTGTCTATTACTACCATTGTAGAGTCATTCCCCTTTGCCATTATGGAAAAACTAGTAATAACATCAACTGATACCATCTCCCACTTCCACTCACGAATGGGAATTGGCTTAAGTAAACCAGTTGGGTGTTTGTATTGATTTTTTAGTAGCTTGGGAGGTACTCCAAGCCCTAGGATTTGGGGATTGGGACCCAAGCTTGGGGTTTTGCACCAATTGTGTTTGGATAATTTCCATGGAGCACTTTGGACATGTGATAGCATGATATGATAGAGGGAGTAAAGGATAATCCAACGCTTCGAGAATCGTCGAATTCCGAGTTTTCCTTAGTGAAATGTGAATTTTTGAAGTTATTTTTTGAGTTTGCACAAGAAGTGTCAAGGTCGACCTAATGTTATTTAAGCTTGTGATAGTTATTCAAGCCCTAAAGGTGATGTTTTCTGAGCCCTCCTTATGTGTATATATAAGAGGTGATGGAGAACTCTAATCCTCATCCATTTGTGCAACATGCAACAAGTGACAAGCTCGTTGGGAAGGAAGGATCATTTTTTTGGGCCACAACAAAGAAGAACAGGATATCGTGGGCATTGAGGGTTATTTCATTGCTTGTTTCAAGAGGCTGAAGTGTAGATAGGAGGTTCGAGGACATGTTCTTGAAGTCTGAGGCAAAGGATCACAAATTTGGGTTGTTTGAGGGCCATTTGGAGGGCAGGTAGACCATAAACAAGGCTACCGCAGGCCTGAGGAGCCTTGTTCTAGCAAGCCGCAATAAATTTAAGGTAGGCCAAGTTTATGGAAAGGGCTAGACTTCCCAGAATTACAACAAAGAGGGTCAACCTTCTAACAAATGGTAGTTTAACTCCTAAAGGAAAACTCTGGGCAGAATTGAAGGTTGGATATGGGATTGCAATGATGCCCTAACCAGGCCTAGGTTGCAGCATAGGAGCGGACCACAAAAAATGAGATGAAGGTATGCATTTTGGTGGATCTTGTAGGTGTTGGATCTATGTTTTGAGGATCATTTTGGATCAGATTTACTAGAAGCCTACGGGAGCCGAGTTGGAGGCTTTATTGGGTGATCGAGAACCTCCATAGGTGCAGATCATGCAGTGAAGGATTGAGTGCCATTGCTTTGCGGTAGGGCCGCATGTTGGCTACCCAAAGTAGCCCTAAAAAACTATCTTGAAGTGGTGAAGAAGAGTTGAAGGTTGGGTGAAGATTGGTGTTAAAGTGCAGTACTTTGATGGAAAAAAGTGATGGCTAGCCTAGCAGATTGGAGCTCGATAATTGGCCAATCTAGAGAGCATATTGGATCAACCCATGTACATGCAGCAGAAGTGATTTGCATCATTATTGCGTGGCATCCTTCCTATATTCTCAATGTGTTGTCCTTTGAAGGACTAAGGGGCAGCTAGTGTGAAGTACGAAAGCGAAGGATCGGAAGGACAAGATACGGCATCGAGGTTGATCAACAAAGTTTGTTATTGTATCTTGTATACCATAGGTTGTTGTATTATTCAATTTTTTAATATAACGAAGATTGGGTTGTACATTATTGTACAATTTTGTTAAAAATTGTGTATCTTGTGCATATGTGATTTACTGCTTTATATTTTCCGTTGTGCAAAGTAGTTCTAGTTGAGATTCTTGGTTTGGTAGCATCAATGATTTTAAGACTCTAACCCAGACCCAAGATCATGGAAATTCAACATGGTTTCAGAGCGTGACTGAGCTACTTTGGAAGTCAGTGAATTAGAGTTGTGTGCAACGAAGTACAGTGTTAGAGGGAGTTGGTCACATTGTAAGTGAAGGGCTCACTACAATGTAGAAGTTGCAGGTAGGTCTTCGGTATGAGGATAGGTTGGAGGGGTTGTCCAAATATAGTACTTGGAAGGAAAGGATCAGGTTGGTCTTGCAAGTCAACAGGATCTGGGATTTTTCGGAGAAAGCCATCAAGAAGCCAACCGACCCCAAGGAGTTGGAAATATATAAATATTTGGATACAAAGGGGAGATTTATCATCCTAGATGTTGTGAAGGATGCCCTAATACCTAATTTCCCGGTAAGAACATTGCACATGAGATGTAATGGCTCTTCATAATTTGTTACAGAATAATATTGTGATCCAAGTGGCTCCAAACACCCTCAAGAGACCAAGAGGGCTTAGAAATGGTCAAAATTCAAAGTGGTCAGAGTGATTTCAAACTAGGAAAATATTGAAGTTCTTGTCACCTTGACTCCAAGGGTGCGAATGGATCTCCAATCCAAGCTCGTATGGAGAAGTAAGAGCGAGTCAAAGTTTTGGTCAAAGTTGGACTTGGGCCAGGTTTAAGTGTCCTACAATTTCACCATCAACCAGCAGGGAACCCAACAATCGAGAAGAGGGTGAAAATGTTGCCTCTTTAAATTTCTCAATGACCCTTATTTTCTAATAAGTTAGAAAGGGGCATTTATCTTTAAAAAAACCAAAAAAAATTTTAAAAACGGGGTGGCAGGCCACCACCCCCGCCACCCCACCTCTCATTACAAACGGTATATATTAAAAATCGGGGTGGAAGGTGGCCAAACCATGCCACCACTGGTCGAATCCCAAAAAATATATATTAAAATTTAGGGGGGGTTGTGGCGGGGTTGCGTGGAGCGGACCCCGCCCACAAACCATTAAAACTAACCATGAATTATATACATATGCGCCATGAAATATAGGCCGGCGGGATTTTAACCCACACCAGCAGGGAGGGCTGGCTGGCCCGATGCAGCGAGCCAACACTACAAAACAAACTGCAGCTATTTAGAGAGGGGCAATATTTGATCCTCCGACCCCTCTCCAACTATTTACCATATATACCAGTGTGCCATAACCACTTATGTGGTAAAATCTGCCACCCAGAACCTATTTAACTTGTTAACACAGATGCACCTAGGAGGTATCGACCCAGATTTCGAGTTTTAATATTTTCTTATTGCAGGAGCGCAAAACCATGCCCAGGGAATATTGAGGGGCATCAGAAATATTCCCTGGGGTGCAGAACTTGCTAGTGTCAGAATTTGACAAATTTTATATCGATTTTACACCTCTCGGCGACAGGAACTTAATGGTGATGTTTGTTTCAGCAACAGAGCTTCCCATTTTTCAGTCATTTTCCATATTGGAGTGACGGTGTCAGATTCCCAAGTGTTGACAGTCGGTTTTATGCCTCTTGATGCCACGAATTCGATGGTGCAACCAGATTCAGCAGCTGAGCATCCACTTCTTCATCCAACTTCAGGGTTGAGGTATATGCAGTATTTATGTCATGTACGTCTTTTATCATTTGTTGTGAGATGTAATATGTTTTTTAGATCCCTGCTTGATGTATGCTGCGGGATCTATATTTCTACATCATGTGAGATGTATTCGCCATGGATTTTTATGTGTGATTGAGATCCTTATGTAACCTTGATGAATGGATCCTCATCGTCACCTTGTGTAAGATTATGTCATGCTGATAGGAGGCCTATTATGAGTGAGAGTTCCTGTAGTGGAACATCTCATGGAGAGACAAGCCACTCATGTTGAGGGAATATATCCTCGTATGACAGAAAACATAGTCCATGTCCATCACCACCATTTCCAGCACTATATGAAGCATCCTACCCCATCTTTATACCGGGCCCAGAGACGTAGCCCACACTTGGTGAAATCTATTATCAACATGTCGTGTTCTTATGTTGTTGATTATTATCTTGTTTCCTCTTGATTAAAGCATGCATATGTGTTCTTTTAATGCTATTTTCAATGCAATTCTAACCACGTCACAGAAATAAAAGATCATGGGTAAATCTAGTAGTTGAAGGACCCGGATCAAGATGGTATCAGAGCAGTCTTCTTGCTGGTGTGAATTGCGAGCGTGAACAACGATTGAATGTGCAGCAATGGAGGATGAAAAAGGCATGTATGAGGCCATGCTGAGGATGTCAAAAATGGTGTACATAATGTATGACGCTTATGAGAAGAGAATAGAGGAAGAGGAGAAAGGAAGATCAGAGAACGATGCTTCATCCACATCTTCTAGTGCTTATGCATTGTCTTCGTCGCCTTCATCATCTTCTCATCATTTGAATGAGATCAACCAGAGTCTTCAAGAAGAGAATGTTGAATTAAGGAGGCTACTACAGGAAGAGAAAGAGGAGAAGAAAATATTGCAGCTTCAGTTGCGAGTCGCGGAAGAGGCCTTGGAGAAGTTAAAGCACAATGAAGGCTTAAAGAAGCCATCATCACCTGTGTCTGAATCAACAATTGAGGTAAAAAATGTTGATTTATCTTAAGTTTCATCTTCACATGCCATTATTTATGTTGGGAATGTGGAGATACCCATTACAGGAACTGGCATGAGACTCCTTACCAAAATGGGGTACAAAGGAGGAGGACTTGGTGTGAATGGCCAAGGCATAACTCAACCATTTGAGGTTGTGGAGAGACCTCGATTCATAGGTTAGGGATACACTGAAGGATAGTGCTCAAAGGTGTCAGAAGCTTCCAATACATGGTTGAAACCATTTGAGAAAGAGAATGATGGGAACAATTCACCATCATCCTATGACAACACACATTGCAGAGAAAGAGTTGAGGCAAGCTCTTATCACCATGATTGCACTAGAGACCAACAAGAAAGGTATAACAAGTCTTGGTATTCTAATGTTCATTTTGATTACAAGCATGTTGCTACTAATGAACATAAATCATGGCGTCGGAAAACATTTATTTTTTTGTGGATTACATAACCATGTATTTACTGAGTACTGGAAGAGAATGGCAACACGAAAGAGGATGAGGCATGAAAGGCCTTCTCCAACACAAGAAAAAAGAAGGTAAAGTAGGTTTGGAGGAAGAAGACTCCTTGCAGTCATTGCGATAGAAGTGGCCATCAAAGCACCGTGTGTTGGAGGCTCCATCCAGAGCAGCGTCTCAATGACAAAGTGTCCATACATGAACCAATTAAAACAATTCTTCGACAAGAAAATGTGCCACAGAGAGATGACCCATTCACTTTGATAAGTGAGAGATGGTTTTTCTAGGCGTGTTAGTGTGTCATGGCCTTATTTTGTAAATTATGTGTTGCAATTTAAAATGTAAAATTGATGATGTGTTTTCTATCACTTATGAAGAAGCAACAATGATGTTTTGGCCTTGTTTTGATAGTTGGGGTATTGATTCAATTTTTATGTAAACTTGACCACATAGTATGAGTTATAAACTCGTGGCAAGTATGGGATGCTTGGGTCATAGTTGGTCATGTAATTAAGCATGTAATTTGTAAGAAGAATGTACTACATGTTTTCATATGATGCAGGTGTCAGCTCATCGCTTATGGCTCTGAAGGGCAAAGGTGAAGGAGAAGGAAGTGTCACATGTCAGGACGCATGTGGTGAAGACAAGGTACAAAGAAATTGTGGATTATTTTCATGCTTTTGGTGGACCAAAAGCTCCTCAGTGGGGAGGTTGATCCAGGTGGCTCCAGACACCCTCAGGAGACCAAGAGGGCTCAGAAATGGTAAAAAATCAAAGTGGTCAGGATTCCTTCGAACTAGGACAATATCGAAGTTCTCATCGCCCTTGTTCCAACAGTGTGAACGGATCTCCAATCCAAGCTCGTATGGGAATTTAGAGCGAGTCAAATTTTTGGTCAAAGTTGGACTTGGTCCAGGTTTAAGTGTCCTACAATTTCACCGTCAAAGAGAAGGGAACCCATCAACCGAGAAGTGAGCGAAAATGTTGCCTCTTTAAATTGCTCAATGACCCTTATTTTTGAATAATTTAGAAAGGGAAATTATATCTTTAAAAAAAATAAAAAAAAATAAAAGAAGGGGTGGCAAGCCACCACCCCCGCCACCCCACCTCTCATTACAAACAGTATATATTAAAAATCGAGGTGGCAGGTGGCCAAACCCTGCGACCCCCGGTCGAATCCCAAACAGTATACATTAAAATTGAGGTGGAGTTGGTTTGGGGCCACATGGAGCAGACCCTGCTCACAAACCATTAAAACTAACCATGGATTATATACATATGCGCTGTGAAATCTAGGCCAGCGGGATTTGAACCCGCGTCGGCTGAGAGGGTCGACCCGCTCGATGCGGCAAGTCAACACTACAAAACGAAACTGCAACTATTTAGAGAGGGGAAATATTTGATCCACCGACCCCTCTCCAACTATTTACCATATTTAATAGTTTTCCATAACCACTTATGTGGTAAAATCCACTGCCCAAAACCTATTTAACTCGCTACCACAGATTCACCCAAGAGGTACCAGCGCAGATTTCGAGTTTAATATTTTTTTATTGTAGGAGCGTAGAACCATGAGCGGTCAGAGGGGCAGAACCATGCCCAGGGAATATTGAGGGGCATTAGAAAGATTCCTTGGGGTGCAGAACTTGCCAGTGTCAGAATTTTATAAATTGTATGTCTATTTTACACCTCTCGGCGACAGGAACTCAATGGCAATGTCTGTTTCAGCAGCAATGTTAGGTCCCTATATTACTAGTATAGTCCCTATTGTTGTTATTGTAACCCCCTTATTGTTATTATTGTACCCCTGTAACCCCCATATTGTTATTATTTTTCCCTTAAATTATTATTGTTAGGTCGACTAGGATTACATTGGGCCCCACTAGGATTACATTGTGGCCCCATGGACTCCTATATATAGAAAGGAGGTTTTGTAATTTGTATCATCCAAGAACTGTTCATTCATGTAATGTATTGGAGGTTTCCACCTTGAAGTGGCTTATTTCTAAGGCGTTGATATCTCTTTTCTTCTATTTTTTAAGTTGGTTTCACAACATTTAGTATCAGAGCTTTGGATTCTAGGGTTTCACTGCTCCAAACAGGTCATCGTGGAATTTTCGCTATAATTTTTTTTCTACGAAGGTTCAGAAGCTGAAATTTTTAGAGTGCGAAGCCAAAAGCCTGAGGAACATTGTCGCAACATTTCAGAGCTTGGTTCGCAATATTTTTGGAGATATGATCTGTGGAAGTTATGTCTTTTTGCAGGCTCCTGAATTTCACGTAAACAAGTCATCGCAGAATTTTTGCTGTAAATTTGTTTCTACGAAGGTTCAAAAGCTGAAATATTTAGAGCGCAAAGCTTAAATCCTGAGTAACATATTTGCAAAATTTTAGATCTTGGTTCGCAATGTTTTTGGAGATATGATCTGTGGAAATTAGGTCTTTTTCAGGCTCCCGAATTTCATATAAAAAAGGTGAATGTGGGAAAATCTTAATAACTCTCTCTCTGAGCATCAGCTTGGAATTCTATAAAAAGTGACTGGAAGTACATGGAATGTAGTTTCCTGTCTATAAATTTCAGAGCCAAAGGAGCAAACAGTGACACGTGGCAAGTCGTACAAGTTCGCTTTATTGAACCAGTCCATAATTAGGTCATTGCGGGAGATTGGACATAACTTTGTCTTGAAGAATCCAAATCAAGTCAGACCTATGGAATTTGAAATAATCTTTAGAGAAATACTACAGGGCTGAATTTCAGATATTGAGGATTTGCAAGTATATATATAAGTCAATTTCAATATTTAGCTCCTCAAAAGCAAGTAAAAGGTGTGTATTTTTTTTTTTTCCAAATTGCATAAGTCTTGTTTGAAGAATCAAGTTGAATTGATTCCAAGGGCATATTATATAATAGATATCAATATTGGATTCTCAAATGGCCCCTAAAAATAATTCAACACCCATTAAGCCTTTAGAAGGCTCTACTATAACTCATGAAGATGAAGAATGGCAACATGACATATCAAAATTACAAGAGAAAGTGCAACAAATTTCACTCTCGCAAAGAGAAACAAAAAATGACATGGAAGTTTTAAAGAAAGGCGTGGAAAATAAGATGGATGGTTTGAATAAAGGCGTGGAATCTAAGATGGATGGTTTGAAGAATGGCATGGAAGCTAAGATGGATGGCATGGAAGCTGGCATGGAATCTAAGATGGATGACATGGAAGCTAAGATGGAAACATGAAGAATGATCTAAACGCATACGTGGAAGGTTTGACAAAGTCGATACAAGAAATGTTTCCTAATGGTGAAAAGATAGTAGAGGAAACTCATGATGAGAACAAAATAAATGTTAATCGTGATTTCATAAAATCTAATGTTGGAGGTAAGAAACACCATATTCCAAAAATGGATATGAGGAAATTTGATGGAAAGGATCCTGTAACATGGATACTACAGATGGAGCAATAATTTGATCTCAATAATGTGAAAAATACACAAAAGGTACGCATTGCAACTTTACATTTAAAACAAAATACATTTGTATGGTATCGATGGCTTTGCTCCTGTAAAAAAATTGTCACTTGGTTAATTTTTACGGAGGAAATGATAGCACGTTATGAGGATACAAAGAGAAACACTTTCTTTAGCCAATTGATAAATCTCAAACAAAAGTGTTCAGTGGGGGAGCACATTGAGGACTTCCAAAAATTGAATATAAGGGTAACTGATATTTCAGAGGAACACAGGATTGATCTCTTCATAGGTACTTTAAAGGATAACATCCAACATCAAGTTCACATTTTGGAACCTAATTCATTGGAGAAGGCATTTAGGTTGGTAAGAAAAATTGAATGTAAAATTATGGCGACAAGGAAGCCTACCACGCAATTCTATAAATATGGAAGTATTGCTACTCCAATATTTCCACGACCCACAAGGTTGACACCACAACAATTGGAAGAAAAAAGAGAAAAAGGGCTTTGCTACAGTTGTGATAGAAAATACACTAAAGGTCATAAATGTGCTGAGAAGAAATTATTTTACATAGATTGTGAAAAGGAAGAAGAAAATGAAAAAGAAGAAGATATACACCAGGAACCAGCCCTAGAAGAGGAAGAAATGAGTCCGACCATATCGTGTAATGCATTGGCAGGAATTACCACTCCTCAAACTCTCAATATAGAAGGACATATCAAGAAGAAAAAGGTAATAGTGTTGATTGATTCAAAACAGCACCCATAATTTTATTCATCAGAAGTGCAGCCATGAATTGAATTGTTTCTACACCAGCACCAGAATGTCAAGTGATGGTTTCAAATGGAGGAACTATAAATTTCTCTGGAAAATTCCATAATGTCAAGCTAACCATGGGGGAATATGTATTGAATAGTCCAATTCTTTCCATTTCTATGGGAGGTGTTGATGCTGTACTAGGAGTACAATGATTACAATCTTTGGGGACGATAGCTTTTAATTTTCAAGAACTTTTCTTGAAAAATTTTTCAGAAGGAAAGGAAGTCGAATTCCGGGGTATTGCAGGGAAGCCAGGAAAGATAATAAGCTCTAATGTCTTGACAAAGCTTCTAAATAAATAACAACGAGTCGTAATTGCACAATTATGCTCACTAGAAGTTCCAACATCAAAATCATATATTTATGCAGATCTCCAACAAGTCTTGGACAATAATTCCAAGGTGTTTGAAGCTCCCAAAGGACTCCCACCTATTCGTGATCATGATCATGCTATTCATTTGATTCCAGGAAGTGTTCCTCCAAACATCGTGCCTTATAGATATCCTTATGTCCAAAAGAGTAGAATTGAACATATGATTGCAGAAATGTTAGAGGCGGGTATAATTCAACCTAGTCAAATTTCTTTCTATACTCCTGTAGTATTGGTACACAAGAAGTATGGATCATGGCACATGTGTTCGGATTATAGGGAGCTCAATAAGCTCGCCATTAAAGATAAATGTCCCATTCCTGTGATTGATGAATTATTGGATGAATTACATGGAGCAATTTATTTACCAAGTTGGATCTTCGTTCAGGATATCATCAAATTACAATGAAGACTGAAGATATTCCGAAAACAACATTTCAAACTCATGAGGGTCATTATGAATTTTTGGTCATGCCTTTTGGCCTTACCAATGCACCTTCTACATTTCAAAGGTTGATGAATTCCATTTTCAAACCCTTCCTTAGAAAATTTGCGCTAGTATTTTTTGATGATATACTAATCTATAGTAGATCTTGGAAGGATCATGTTCAACATGTTGACAGGGTGCTAAAACTATTGGAGGAGAAACAATTGTATGAAAAAAAATTCAAATGTTTCTTTGGAGTACAAGAGGTGGAATATCTGGGTCATATTTTATGACATGAGGGTGTTAAGGTAGACCCTAACAAAATTAAAGAGATTAAGGAATGGAAATTCCCCACAACCATAAAGCATTTGCAAGGATTTCTCAAGTTAACACGGTATTATCGCAAGTTTGTTTAGAATTATGGGAGAATAGAAACACCTCTAACAACATTATTGAAGAAAGATGTATTTTCATGGACTCCTTGAGCAATTAAGGTGTTTGAACATATTAAAGAGGTAATGTGCCTAGCACCGGTGTTAGCTACTCCAGACTTCACAAAAACCTTTATTGTGGAATGTGACGCCTCAAGAAATGGAATTGGTGTTGTTTTAATGTAAGAAGGAAGACCCATTACTTTTGAAAGTCATCCAATCAAAGGAAAGTATTTACATAAATCTATTTATGAGAATGAAATGTTTTCAATACTACATGCACTAAAGAAATGGCGGCCTTACCTAATGGGAAGACACTTCAAGGTAAAAATTGATCATGATAGTCTTAAACACTTTTTTGGAACAAAGACTATCTTCAGAAGAGCAACAAAATTGGGTCAAAGATGTTGGGTTATGACTTAGAAATAATCACAAAAAATGGAAGCTAAACGTTGCTGCGTATGCACTCTCAAGAAAGAATGAAGAGGTGGAAGCATTGCTTTGTGCTATTTCTATTATCCAACCGTATTGGATATTAACCGAAGCAAGAGATGAATGGAAAAAGTTGACGAAGAAGTGTGGACACTCATTCAAAAGTTAAAAGAAGATTCAGTAAATATGATACATTTAGTTGGAAAAATGATTCCTTATGGTACAAAGATCGCTTATATCTTTGTAAGAATTCCCAACTAAAACAAAATATTCTTTTGGAATTGCACACTTCTGATATTCTTAAATGGCCTTAAATATGATATTCAAAAGTTTGTGGCGGAATGTTTGGTTTGCCAGCAGAATAAAGTTGAGACAATTAAGACCCCAGGTCTTCTTAAAGCCCTTATCCATTCCAAGTCAACGTTGGGAGGAGATTTCAATGGATTTTATCACAAGTTTACCTAAGTCCGAAGAAAAGAGTGTCATCATGGTGGTAGTTGATAGACTTACCAAGAATGCACACTTTTATGCATTATCTCATCTATTTAAAGCAAGCACAGTTGCTACTACATTTATGGACACAATTCAAAAGCTACATGGAAACCCAAGGGTTATTGTGAGCGACAAAGATCCCATTTTTACTGGAAATTTTTGGACTGATTTATTTTCTTGTTTGGGTACTCAATTAGCTCATAGCTCATCTTATCATCCTCAATCGGATGGTCAAAATGAGATAGTAAATAAATGTTTGGGAGGATATCTTCGTTGTTTTGTATCGGATAAACAAACATAATGGGTCAAGTGGTTACTCTCTCAATGAACAGGCATAACACTTCCTTCCATACTGCAAAAAAAATGACCCCATTTATGGCACTTTATGGATATCATCCACCATCCATCACATCATATTTAAGAGAAAATTCGAAGGGTCAAGCAGTGGAAGATCACATCGAGTATCAACAAGAAGTTCTCCAACTCTTAAAGGAAAACCTGAATTTGGCACAAAATCGAATGAAACAACAGGCAGATCAACATCGTAGCAAGAGAAGTTTTGGTGTAGGAGACTGGGTATTTTTACGGATACAACCATACAAACAAATGTCCCTCAAGCAAGCTAAGAAGGATAATAAATTATTGCCAAAGTAATTTGGTCCTTACAAGGTGTTGCAAAAGATTGGTACTATGGCATACAAATTGGAGCTTCCTGCTTCTTCATGAGTGCATCCAATTTTCCATGTTTCATGCTTAAAGAAGGTTATAGGTGAAAATATTCCAATTCAAACAATATTGCCAAAACTTGATGAGGAAGGAAATCATATTGGAACTCGAATCGGTCATGGAAACAAGAACTCGACAAATTACGAAATCGATTAATTTCGTAGCATCTCATTAAGTGGAAGAACTTACCCATTGAAGATTCTACATGGGAGGATGAAAATTTTATGTTGCATAATCTATACTTACCAAGTATTTAGGACAATACTTTTTGAAGGAGAGGGGCATGTTAGGCCTTATATTACTAGTATAGTCCCTTATTATTGTTATTGTAACCCCCTATTGCTATTATTGTACCCCCGTATCCCCCATATTGTTTATTATCGTGCCTTTAAATTATTAATAAGTAGGTCGACTAGGATTACATCGTGCCCCACTAGGATTACATTTGTGGTCTCATGAACTCCTATATATATAAAGGAGGTTTTGTAATTTGTATGATCCAAGAATTGTTCATTCATGTAATGTATTGGAGGTTTCCCCCTCGAAGTGGCTTATTTATAAGGCATTGATATCTCTTTTCTTCTATTTTTGGAGTTGGTTTCACAACAAGCAGAGCTTCCCAATTTTCATCCATTTTCTAGATTGGAATAATGGTGTCAGATTCCAAAGTGTCGATAGTCGATTTTATGCCTCTCGACACCATGAATTCGATGGTGAAACCAGATTCAACAACTGAGCATCCACTTCTTCAACCAACTTCAGGGGTTGAGGTATATGCAGTATTGATGTCATGTGCTTCTTTTATCATTTTTTTGTGAGATGTGATATGTTGTTTAGATCCTTGATTCATGTATGTTTTGGGATCTATGTTTCTACGTCATGTGAGATGTATTCAACATGGATTTTTATGTTTTATTGAGATCCCTATGTAACCTTGATAAAGGGATCCTCATCGTCACCTTGTGTAATATTATGTCATGTTGATAGGATGATTATTGTGAGTGAGAGTTATTTTAGTGGAATGTCTCATGGAGAGACAAGCCACTCATGTTGAGGGCATATATCCTTGTATGACATAAAACATAGTCCATGTACATCATCACCATTTCCAGCACTATATGAATCGGCTTACCCCATCTTGACACTAGGCCCAAAGATGTAGCCCACATTGGGTGAACTTCATTATCAACGTCTCGTGTTCGTATGTTGTTGGATTTTTTCTTGTTTCCTCTTGCTTAAAGCATGCATATGTGTTCTTTTAATGCTCTTTTCAGTGAAATTCTAACCACATCACATAATTAAAATATCATGGGTAAATCCGGTAGCTGACGGACCCAGATTAGAACAAGAACTAGGTACTAGTATTGGAGGACAAGTTGAAGTCCACCAAGATGATAAAGGGTGAAGGAGTGACTTTGTATCTTCTAATATTGTCTCGGGTCATAGATGAGATTTTTGTCGTCATTGTGACTATTTCAGATGGAGATATGGTGAGGATTTCCTTGAAATGATTTACTCGGGAGTAAAAGCCCTTCATCAAAGGGATCATTTCCAGAGATAAATTTTTCTAGAGTGGAATAGGTTGTGGGAAAACTTCATTCAAGAAGGGTTGCGAGACAAGGATCTTCATCCAATGAAGAGGGAAGATGAGGACGTGGCACTTGCATCGCAAATGAAGGGCAAGAAAAAGAAGGACTTGAGTAAAGTCAAGTGTTTCAACTGTGGCGAGATGGGTCATTTTTTGTCGAAATGTTCGATGAAGAAGAAGGGAGGTGACGAGAAGAGAAAAGGAAAGCAGGTCGTCGATGTTGCCACTTCAGCTGAGATAAACGATCTTTCTAGGAGATTGGAGGAGGATGACTTTGCTATGATCTCTCATTTCTCACAAGGTAATTTCAATGAGGATGGATGGTACATGGACAATGGTGTGAAGAAACATATGACATGGTCACAGGAGGTTTTTGAGACTCTAGTTGAATGGGACTCAAATTTGCACAAGGTGTTGGGTGACAAGATTTAGCTGGAGATCTGAGGATCAGGTGTTGTGTCATTCAAGATGGAGACAAGACTATTGATGCGGGTCCAGGATGTATTGTTTGTACCAGGACTCAAATATAGTGTGATTTTTGTGTCGATGATTGAGAAGAAGGGGTTTGAGGTCTTGTTCCAGGATGGGAAGGCAAGACTCAGACCCATAGGATCTAGCTCTGCAAGAATTGTGCTAGGAGTTAGAGAGCATGGTCTCTACAGGTTGACGAGAAATCCTGAGGATCATGGAAAGAAGAAGAAGCAGGTGGAGTAGGTGCAGGTTCCGGAGAAGAAGGTGCAAGCTTCAAAGGGGTAGGTATACGTTCCAACGAAGAAGTTCTAGGTTCTAGAGGCTTATAGGGAGTCAAGTTCTAGCGGGAGATTGCAAGTTGAGAGGAAGACTTTGCAGCCCAAGAAGAGTGTGTGGTTAGTGGGGAGCAAGGATGCTCCTACAACTGCCAAGAAGGAATCATGGAGATATTGGAAATAGATATAGGAGAAGAAGAAGTGGGATGATTCCAACAGTGACAATGACATTTTCGAGAAAGGTGTATTTCACAGAACAAGGATTGTTGAAATTGTGAGCGCCAAGAGTTGGGTGAGTGTTTCAAGTAATGATGATGATGATGAGTTACTTCCTAGTCTTGGAAGTACCTCCCTCGCTAAGAGGGAGTGTTTATTTTTTAGTATTTGGGGAGGTACTCCAAGCCCTAGGGTTCGGGGCTTGGAGGAAAAAATTCCACAAGAGTCACTTGTGGGCTTGGAACCCAAGCTTGGCGTTTTGAAACAATCGTGTTTGGGGCATTTCCAGGGATCATTTTCGACATGTGATGGCCTGAGATGATAGAGGGTGAAAAGGAGAATTCAACGCTTCAAGAATAGTCGAATTATGAGTTTTTCTTAGTGAGATATGAGTTTTTGAAGTTATTTGTTAGGTTTTCATAGGAAGTGTCAAGGTTGACCTAATGTTATTTAAGTTTGTGGCGGTTATTCAAGCCCTAAAGGTGACGTTTTGGGAGCCCTACTTATGTGTATATATAAGAGGTGATGGAGGACTCTAATCCTCATCCATTTGTGCAACATACAACAAGTGACAAGCTTGTTGAGAAGGAAGGATCTCGGTTTTGGGTCGTAGCAAAGAAGAACAGGATAGCGTGGGCATTGAGGGTTATTTAATTTCCTATTTTAGGAGGTCGAAGTGCAGATACACCAAGTCGTGGATCTTTTCATGAAGGTCGAGGAGCAAAAATATAGGTTGTTTGAGGGTAATTTGGAGGGAAAGCAGACCCTAAATAAGGTTGTCGCAGGCCTGAGAAGCCTTGTTGTAGCAGGTCACTAGAATTTTAAGGTAGGCCGAGTTTTTGGTAAGGGATAGACTGCCCAGAATTACAACAAAGAGGGAAAACCTCCTAACAAAGGGAAGTGGCACTCCTAAAGGACAAATCTGGGTAGAATTGAAGGTTAGAAATGGGACTGTAATGATTCCCTAACCATGCCTAGGTTGTAACACAGGAGTATACCTAAAACACTAAGTTGAAGGTATGTATTTTGGTGCATCTTATAGGTGTTGGATCCGTGTTTTGAGGATCAATTTGGATCAATTTTACTAGCAACCTGTGGGAGCCAAGTTGGAGGCTTGATTGGGTGATTCAAAGAGCCTCCATAGGTGTAGAGCTTGCAGTGAAATATTAGGTGCCATTGGTCTATTGGAGGGCAACGTGTTGGCTATCCAAAGTAGCCCTAGAAAATCTATCATGAAGTGAAAAAGAAGAACTAAAGTTTGGGTGAATATTGGTGCCGAAATAGCAACACTTTGATGGAAAAAAGTGACTACCAGCCTGGAAAATTGGAGCTCGGGAATTGACCATCCTAGAGAGTACATTGGATCAGCCTATGTACATGAAGCAGAAGTGACTTGCATTAGTGTTAGGTGGCAGCCCTCTTGGAGTCTCGATGTGTTGTACTTTGAAGGAATAAGGGGCAGCTAGTGAGCAATACGAAAGAGAAGGAATGGCGTGACACTTAGATACTACGTCGAGTCTTATCAGCAAAATTTTTCGTTGTATCTTGTATACCATAGATTTTTGTTCAATTTAGTGTGTCCTAAATTGTTTCATTTAATTGTCAATCCGGGAATCGTAAGCTGATGAAGTGCGGCGCACCATATGTGCAAGATAACCTCTTTCTTAACTTTTTGTCGTTTATGGTCTTTCTAAGGTGAAATGGAAATTCTAAAGTGAAAAGCAAGCTTGGTTATATTTGTTCAAGGAAGTGATATCTTGTTAATCTAATGAATCAAAACAAGAAACTAGTGAATATGAAAACTAAACTATTCTTGCTGCCAACTGAACACAAAAGAAACTACGCTTATGGAAATTCAAAATTGCAATGAAATAAATCTAAATCAGATTACATCAATTCATTTTCTGACCCTTCATCATTAGACCGGCTATGACTTGCGGAAGTAATCATAAACAACTTGTGTAACTGATATTTAATTTGCAGAAAGTAAACTAATACTAAACCATACACATTTCATCATGCAGCCCCTCACCATCGATCCGGTTGTGGCTTTGGAGGTAACCGAAGGCAGCTAAGAGCTGACTTAATATATCTAATTTTGCGAGAAAGGAAACTAATACTAATACACATTTCATCATACGGCCCCTCACCATCAGCCGGTGTGGCTTTCGAATGGCCCAAGGACGCTATGAGCAGCTTAATATATCTAATTTTGCAGAAAGGAAACTAATACTAAACTACACATCTCATCATGCAGCCCCTCACCATCAGTCCAGCTGTGGCTTTCGGAGGTAGCTGAGGACACTATGAGTAGCTTAATATTTCTAATTTTAACTATTGAATCAGATAAACAAAACTGAAATGCACAAAACAAAACTGAAGTTAAACAAAGACTGTGAAAGAAAACTAGCAGCAGAATAATATCAGTTTCATATCATTAGCAAAAATACTATGAAAATGCCCCGGGCTGTCTACCTAAAACCTGCACAAGAAAACTGATCAGTGTTTTAACAATCATAAAAACATAAAAGACGGGAATGCAATGGAAATTACAGAAATGTATGAACAGAAATGAAACAACTATGAAATATGAACATGTAATGGGTTATGATACAATGACTGCTTAAAGAAATGAAATGAAAAATATAAACATTAATACACAGAACCTCGGCTGAGCAGGGGCCCTCTACGCAGCTTTGGTAACGATCCTCAACACAAATTAAGTTATGAAAACAGAGTTTTTCACATTAAAAAGCAAGTCATTACAGACTGGTGGTATTACGGCTCAAGGAAGCGTAATCACCACATAACAGAGTACGCACATCAACTCAACAGCTATATCAACTAACAACTATCAACTCACATTCACTAACTCTACGTGCGTATGCAAACGCTCTTTATAAAGCAACAAAATGTAGCTGTCTCCTGAAGTTTATGATATCAGCCAGCACGTAGACCACTAAGGCCACGGATATAGGAGTATGGCCATGTTGGAAAACGGATCTATGGAAGGTGGGCGCTTAAATTCAACTCCAGAACTTTGCACAGATGTCAATTAACGAAGCTTGGAAACGGCGGTATGGATGTTTCTATGCCTGAAAACAGAGTCCGACCGACATAGAACTCCACAGTTGACTTCCACGTGGATGGCTTTGGCCGCCGGCTTTCATAGCGAATTTACTTCGAACCAATAGGACACGAACCATGTCCTTGTCATTCCTAACTTTGCCGTGTAGCTCGTTTCCCTTCGTTGACACAGCAACATTGAGTTTCACAAAATAGACGCGGAAAGTTGCAGCACTTAGTGACAAGTTTCCGCCGATTTAATGAACTCGTCTAAATCAAATAGAAAACACACGAAACATAATTAAAAACCATGTTAGATGCCACTTTGCACATGATATTGACAATTTTGGAGGTTTAGATTAGTGAAAGAGATATGGAAAAGTGTATGGAAAAGAGGCAAATTCGGGACTCAACATACCCCCACTGTGAAGGTGTTGCATGTCCTCATGCAACCAAAATTTGATACTCTCTGTTCAATTCATGTGTCTGGATACTTCAGCCAGCACATCTAACCCCCTTCTCTTCTTCTTTGGTACTGCCATCATTCTGGGTTTCTTCATGAGGCACCTGAATTTGATATTCACAAGTGCTCTGCTCAATTTTTGGCATTTCCTTTTTAGCTTCTTATTTTTCTTTTGACAAATACCCAAATGTAACATAGTATTGTCATGGATAATCTTGTCCAGTTTGCCTTGCTCTTTGAGTGTTTCATTTTCATTTTTGATATGCCGATTCAAAAGTTCAAGCTCAAAAATCTCCTGTTTTAATGACTGAACCAAGTCATCCTGTAATGTATGAGGCTGAATAGAAGAGGTACTTGGGCCTGTGGCTGCCTTCTCCAAGGATTCTATATAATCATAGACCTCCTGCTGTTTGGGGTCTACTTCCGGTGTCTTTTTCATTGGACTATCCTCAAAATGCTGCAAGGGAGAATTATGTTCAAAATTTGGCTGAGGAGAACTTTCATCAATATTTTGCTGAAAATAAGATGGAGTACGCTCATTGTCTGATTGGGAGTGAAAGGAGTCAGGTTCACTAACTGACTGAAATGGAATATGGTCAGTTGGAGACTGTTCAGATGTCTCTTCACCCAAATCTATGAAATGAGGACCTCTAATTTGTGTTTTTCTCAGTTTTCCCTTAAGCCTGCTGCTTCTCCTCACATGCTGTGGTACTCTACCCTTTTGTTCTTGTTTTCCTTTTTTTGCCTTTTTGGATAGAGATGACTGTTTTTGAAGAAAAATTAATCTCTCAGATAGAATTTGGTGATCTTCTTCTTCAGAAGAAGAAGTTTTATGGACAGCCTCAAAAATTTCTTTCCCTTTTGATATTTTTGGCTTCTTAGTTTTGATTTCCTTCTTCTTCCTTTTTACCAATCTTTCTTCTCTATCATTTTTCTTCATAGTAATAGTAGAAGTATCTTGGATTTCATCTACTGTTCTTTTCCTTCTACTTCTTTTTGCTGTGCTAGCTGCAGGAACTTCCTGTGTAGGAGCATCTTGGGTTTCAACATCCATTTTCTTTCTTCTACTCCTTCTAATTGGATTACCTTCAGGAATTTCCTGAGGTTCTTCAAAGAAGTTTCTTACTAAGAAGTGTTCCCATGTATCTTTTCTTTCTTTTAGCTCCTTTTCAATCAAAATTTTTATAAGCCCATGATGATATAAATGAGGCTCTACATCTCCTAGGTGTTTTTGCACAGTCACAGCCATTTTCTTCAAGCTATTGAATAGGAAATAAGGAAGATTGAGAGTTTGGTTTTCAAGGAAATTCATCGATATCCTAGTATGATACATGTACATAGAGCCAAAGCGGCCTTCACATGTGATAAATTTCTGAACAATGAGTAATAAAGTGGCCCATTCATCTTTTATTGCATGCACAGGGATTCCTCTTTTGAAAACAGTGATATCCATACCTTGATTTCGGAGGATTGTTCTCCATGCCTCATCACTGATACTTTTGTTTTTGAACCAACGTTCTCCTTCTTGAAGAAGCTCTGTGGCTGCTGCTATTGATGCTTCATTAACCAAAAACTTGAGGTCTCCCACTTCTGCTTCTGAGCCATCAAATGATCTTGCAAACGCTTTGGTAACTTCTCTGTGGTAACCCCGGAATTTCTGAATAAAACGCAGCCATTTAGCTTTTCTCAACATCTCTTTTGCTTGTGGAAATCCCTCTATGAACTTCGGTCCTTCCGGCTCTGCCCTTAATAATTTTCCCATTTTACTTCTCTGTGCTTCACGGCTTGCCTCTGTGAGGGTTTTAAGCGGAAATAAAACAATGGGATATACAGAGTCGAGCACAATGCTGTGGGGACGTTATCACAAAACGGAAATGAGCACCATACACAGAATGGAATAAGACTGTGGGTGAATATACGGGAATGAGAGTGAACAAAAGGAACGGAATGGAGTGAAATAGGGAATGAGAATGAGTAGAGTGAGGTTTTGTAAATACGACAGAGACACGACAAAGAGGTTAACAAAGCATAATGCATTCGGCCGCATTTTGAATTTTTGGTGGCTGTGTCATAAATATGAACACGTTTCAATCAATGATTATGAAGTTATGCGGCTTGTAGGAGTCCTTTGTCAACTCAAATACGTATCATTATCTACGGTGGGCTATTTGAACATGAGTAAGAGTCGGAATTTCAATAATGAAACCGTTTGTGAATAAATGCAAGAGGATAACATAGAGATCGTGGAAGGTTACGGACTGTCAATATAATCATTGCGCATTATGGGTAGAGCTCATAGTTTAAAATTACATAAAAATGTGTTTTTTTTTTATACTATTTGAAATAAACTTTATTCATACCTTTGGAATCCTTGCTTTTGCCCTTGGTCTTCAACTGATTGATCTTCATTAGTGTCTTGAATGTTCCATTGATCCTCGCCTGCATTTTATTTCATGATTTTATGAAAACAACAACTAACTGTACATTCTTTTTGAAAACAAAGTAGTAGTAGCTGCGGAATCTGCTCCTGGCTGCGGAAACTGGAGTCAGCTGCGGAAACAGATGTCAGCTGCGGAAACTGACACAGCTATTACTTGGTTGAAATAGAAATGAACAAATGACAAATGACCAGGTGGAAATGGTCATAAAAAGATTTTTATTGATGGAATGGATGAGATGAAGTGGAATGAAGTGAAATGAAATGAAATGAAATGAAATGAAGTGGAATGAAATGGAGTGGGTGGTGAGATGAAATGAAATAAAAGACAAATTTTTTTTTTTTGGAAAATATGGAGTGTCAGGTATCCCTGATTTTCACTCCATATTTTCTGTATAAGACTGCCAATCAATGATTGGTTTTCAGGCTTATACCATTTTTTTTTTTTTTTTTTTTTTTTAAACTTGAAAAACAAAGACTAGCTTGGTAGAGAAGAAGGATTCTTCTGTACCAGCCTGATTGCAGAACTTTCTTGAAACAACTTGACAAAATCCTCTTTAGAGAGTGGCTTATGATAAACTTTCAATCTATGGCCATTCACTATAAGAGGAGTTTGAAACTCATCAATAGTCTTGATTCTTACAGCTCCATTGTTAAAGATCTTGTCAATCTCATATGGCCCAAGCCAATGAGTCTGAAATTTCCCTTGAAAATCTTTAAACTTGGAGTAAAATAACAATGCCCAATCTCCTTCTTGAAACTTCTTTTCTTTGATATATTTGTCATGCCACTTAGTTCTTTGATATTGAACTAGATCAGTTCTTAGAATTGCTTCTTGTCTGATCTCATCTAGCTCATTCAATTGCTCCATTCTATGCTTTTGAGCTTCTGATAAGTCCATTCCCAACTGAACTGCTATCTTGAAGGTCTTGACTTGGAACTCAATGGGGAACAAGACTTCTTTCCCATAAACACGTTCATAGGGAGAATGTCCTGTTGTATTCCTCCATGTAGTTCTGTAGGCCCACAAGGCTTCTGGAAGCCTTTCTGCCCAATCTCTTCTATGTAGATGAACAGTTTTGGTGATGATACTTTCAAGAACTTTGTTTGTGGACTCCACTTGACCATTTTCTTGTGGATGGTAAGGAGTAGATTTTTTGTGCTTGATTTTGTATTCTTCCATCAGCTTCTCCACCAAATTTGATGTGAATTGGCTCCCCTGATCTGTTACAATTTCTCTTGGAACACCAAAGCGAGTAAAAATATCCTCATAAAGAAAATGAACAACTGAATTTTCAGTAGCAGATACTAATGCTTTAGCTTCTACCCATTTAGCAACATAATCAGTGCAAACCAATATATACTTCTTTTGCTTCGATGGTGGATTAATCGGTCCAATGAAATCTAAAGCCCATTTTTCAAAGGGTTCAATGAGTACCTGTGTTTGCGGTGGCATTTCATTTGAAAGGGTAGGTTTCCCTACTCTTTGGCAGCTATCACACCTTTTGACATATTGTTTTGCATCTTTGAAGAGAGAAGGCCAATAATATCCCAAGGAAAGGATTTTATAGGCCGTCCTTTTGTCCGCAAAGTGTCCGCCGCATGGTTCATCATGACATGCCTTAAGAATATCGGGCATTTCATCTTCCCTGACACATCTTCTGATCACAAGATCTGGCCCTATTTTAAACAATTCGTTAGAAATCCATGAATATTTTGAACTCTCCTGAATAATTTTTCGTTTTTCACTTGGAAATAAATGTGAAGGCAGTTTCCCTGTAACCAAATAGTTAGCGATATCTGCATACCAAGGAGTCTTAATAGTTACTGCAAACAAGTATTCATCAGGAAACTTATCCTCTACAGGAGAATCTTCTTTAGTATTCTGAATCCTAGACAAGAAATCAGCTACTGTATTCTGTTTTCCTGGTCTATCCAACACGGTAATATTGAATTCTTGCAAAAGTAAAAGCCATCTTGTCACTCTGCCATTAGTAACAGGTTTGTTCATTAAGTATCTAATTGCAGAATGGTCAGTATGAATAAAATTTTCATAGCCTGTTATGTAATGTCTAAATTTATTAATTGCATGAACAACAGCTAAGAACTCTTTTTCAGTCACAGTATAATTCAACTCTGTAGGAGTCAAATTTTTACTGGTATAATAAATGGCATAAGGAATTAAATCTTTTTTACCCAACACAGCTCCAAGAGCTGTATCTGAAGCATCTGTAGAAATATGGAAAGGAAGTTTCCAATTTGGTCCTCTCAAGATAGGTGCTTCAGATATTCTTGTTTTCAAAGTTTCAAAAGCGGATTGACAATCGGGATCCCATTTAAATTCACAGTCTTTTGTAAGCAACTTGAAGAGTGGAGATGCTATTTTAGTGAAGTTCTCTATAAATCTTCTATAGTAACCAGTAAATCCTAGACAACTTCTAACATCTTTTTGACAATTTGGAATAGGCAACTTGGAGATGACTTCAACTTTTGATCTATCAACTTTAATTCCATCTCCTGAAATATGATGTCCTAAAACAATCCCTTGAGTAAACATCATAAAGCATTTTTCATGGCTTAATGAAAGGTTTGTTTCTTTACATCTTATGAGAACTTTTTCCAAATTTTCTAATGCCTCTTCAAATGAATTACCATAAACTGTAAAATCATCCATATAAACCTCTACACAATCATGGATTAGATCAGAAAAAAATTCTAGTACTGCTCTTTGGAATGTTGCTGGTGCATTACATAACCCAAAAGGAAGCACTCGGTAGGCAAAAGTTCCCCATGGACAAGTAAATGTGGTCTTATCTTGATCTTCAGGTGCTACCTGAATTTGATTATAGCCACTAAAACCATCCAAAAATGAAAAGTACTTTTTACCTTCTAATGTATCTAATACCTGATCGATAAAAGGCAAAGGAAAGTGATCCTTCAAAGTTGCTTTGTTCAATTCCCTGTAATCAATGCATACTCTCCATTTACCATTCTTTTTAGGTACTATAACCAAAGGAGAAACCCTTCGGCTATCTGAAATTGGATAAATGAAGTTTACATTGAGAAGTTTTTGGAGCTCTTCTTTCACTATCTCCCTAAGATTTGGATTCATCCTTCTTTGAGGTTGTATGATTGGTCTACTGTTTTCCTCAATATAGATATGATGGATGCAAGTCTTAGGATCAATACCTTTCATGTCAGTATACTCCCATGCAAATGCGGTAGAATGTTTTTGCAAGATTTTGGTTAGTTCTTCTTGTTGTGACTTTTCCAAATGTTTGTTGATATTCAATGTTTTTCCTGGAAAAATCTCAATAGTAGAACTACCAAACTCTTCCATAGAGTAAAGAGACATTTGTCTTGATGATAAATATTCTATGTCGGATTCCAACTGAAATTGTGTGGGGTCATATTCTGAGGATGTCTCAAAATTTTCTAATGTGTTCAGAATTTGACTATCCTCACTGATTTCAGAAATGGTAAAGACAGGTTGTATAGTGTCCTCATCATCAACCCATTCATTTTCTCCTACTTCTGTGATTGCTCTTGCTGGAGGATACAAATTGAATTTATTTGTCGAATTACCATTAGAAATATACATGTCCCCAGATCTACAACTAATAAAAGCATCAGCTGTGGCTAGCCAAGGTCTTCCTAAGATAAGTGGGTGCCCTCCTAGATTACTCTTGGGAGTCAAAATCATAAAATCTACTGGATATTCCCAAGAATCTAAGGAGAGTGAAATATCTTCTAATACACCATCTGGTTTAATAATTGATCGATCTGCAAGTTGCAGTAAAGTAGGTGTAAAAAGAAGGTTAGGAAGTTTTAGCTGGTCCATAGTCTGTGTACTCATAATGTTGATAGCAGCCCCTAAGTCAATCAATGTGTTTGGAATTTCTATCCCATTTATATGTGTCTTGACAATTGGACTTCCAGGATCTACATACTTCTGCATGGCAATTTTTCCCATCATAATGTCTGCAATCTTTCCTACCAGGTGGATTCTTCTTGTGTCCTTTAGCTTTCTTCCTGGTCTTTTGAAACTCCACTCCTTTATGGTTTTTGCTAGAATAGGAATTTCTCGAATGGCTTGTAGCAATGGAATCTTGATACAAACATTCTTCAATTCATCTAGAAAGTCATAGTTAGGCAACAAAATTTGTTTTTCCACCCCCTTATCAATTTGTAGTCTTTCCGGAAAAGGAGGTGTAGATGAAGATACGGGTTGCTCAACTATAGGAGTTGTGGATGTTAGCTTTTCTTTTTCTTTTTGAATTTTTGAATTTTGAAGAGATTCTTCCTCAGAACCCTTATTGACTTGAGGAGAGTCCTCCTCAGAGGTATCTTGCTCTTGAATGTCTATAGAAGGTTTTTCTAAAACTCTACCAGATCTGAGTTGTACATCGTTGAGAGGAACAATCATATAGGTAGGAAATTGTTGTCCTTCTACCATATAAGTAGTTTGAGGATTCTTATTGTTGGGATTTGGCAATGGCTGAGCTGGAAGTTGATTTGTCTTCTGTTGGTATGGGAGCATGAGTTGAGGATTTGTATTTTGTTGAGAAGGTTGATGTTGTGGAAATGGCAATGAAAGTTGTTGTGGATTTTGGCTTGGAAATTGTGGAGCTTGCTGATTTTGAAAAGATGGAGGCTATTGATAAAATTGAGCAAATCTCCCATAAGGATTTTGCATCCCTTGTACCCATGGCTGATATGAATTTTGATGTTGGGGCCAAGGTTGTTGCCAAGGAGTCCAATTTGGTGGGGTTTGAAGATTCATAGGATTATTAAACCCTTGAGATTGTTGTCCCTGCCAAGGTCTCCTTGTGACAAAACAGAGAGATTCTGTTGAATTTGGATCTTCTTGAAAAACAGCTTTGAGTCCAGGGATTGAAGGACAATCCTTGATTTCATGATTTTCTGAGCAAATCATACATGTTTCTACAACTTTTGCATCCAAGGGACATTCCCTTAAAGCATGTTTCTTTCTCCATTTCGGACAAAAGATGGCTAAAGCATCTGTTTCTGCTTTCTGCTTGTTTTGGATTTTAAGGGTGTCTAGTTGTTCACTAAGACCCCCTAAGATATCAGTTTTTAACTCATCAAGCATATTACCAATCTCTGCCCTACTTACTGATCCAGTTGCAGATTTGTTAGCCCTAATAAGAGAAGAATCCCTAGGCCCTTTTCCGGTTTTAGATCTTCCCCTTGAGAATTGGATACATAGTTCTGTTATATCATGAAATGGGAGTTGAGAAATGTCTCCTTTACCCATCATGTTTAAAATGTCTATCCATTCATCTCTAATGGCTTTTAATAGGAGGGCTTTCAAGGTTTCATTATCTAAGTTTCTCATCTTTGCTCTTTTCAAGTTGTATTGAAATCTTTCTATTAAGTCTTCCAAATTTTCATCTTCTTTTTGCATCATTTTGAATACCTCATCCTTGTGATTGGTGGGCATACAATAGTCCAAGTATCTATCCAAAAATGTTTGTTTCATATCATTCCAAGTCCTGATAGATTGAGTGGCTAATCCATGAACCATTTCAAAGCAGATCCCTTCAAAGTTGAAGGAAACAGTTTGAGTTTTTGAGAATCTTCCATATAATCATAAGTTCGGCATACTACTTCAAACTCAAACAGAAATGTTTCAGGATCCTCACTTCGTAATCCATAAAAGTTAGGGAGAACAGATGGTGAAATATTTTTCATTGTTGCATGAGTTTCCTCATCAACTATAGGGAATCCAAGAAAATCGTCCCTATTTCTACCGTTATTTCCTTCACCATTGTTATCTTCATTATCTCCTCCTCCTCTACCTCCACCTCTATTTATTACTTCCTTTGCCATGATAGTTTCTTTAGAGTCCTTATAGTCCTCTAGTTCTTCTACCAAGGAAGGATGAGAGAAAGTCTCTTTGTTGACTAAGTGGGTTTTAGTAGGTGGTGTAGGAGAATCCTCTAATTCAGTTGTTCCTTGACTTCCAAAAATCTTAAGGCTAGGGGTAGATGATGGTGAATCTGGTCTATGCCTTGAAGAAGATGGAGTTATGAAAATCGAACTCTTAGCTTTAGCTATAAACCTTCCCCTAGAATCTCTTGCTCTATGCATGTCATTTTTTTTATATATTTTTTTAACAAAAGTTGGGCTAATAATTCTCTTTCTGATCTTCCAGATCACACTAGGTGCAAGAAGAGAGCATACTTAAGAAATCACTAAACCAATAACTCTCTTTTCTGATCCTCCAGATCACACTAGGTGCAAGAGGAGAGCATACTTCAAGAAGTTATCAAGTTTTCCCTTCTTTTATGATTTTGTGTTTTTTTTTTTTTAGAAATTGGCTACCTAGTTACACTTCCCCGGCAACGGCGCCAAAATGTTTGGTCAATTTAGTGTGTCCTAAATTGCTGCATTTAATTGTCAATCCGGGAATCGTAAGCTGATGAAGTGCGGCGCACCATATGTGCAAGATAACCTCTTTCTTAACTTTTTGTCGTTTATGGTCTTTCTAAGGTGAAATGGAAATTCTAAAGTGAAAAGCAAGCTTGGTTATATTTGTTCAAGGAAGTGATATCCCCTATAATGATTTACCAATCTCGAAACTTTAAAAGCAAATTGAAATTACAATGACAAAACTTAAAAGAAAGTAAAAGTGTACTGCTGAAATGAAAAGGTGCTGCTAATCTAATGAATCAAAACAGGAAACTAGTGAACATGAAAACTAAACTATTCTTGCTGCCAAATGAACACAAAAGAAACTACGCTTATGGAAATTCAAAATTGCAATGAAATAAATCTAAATCAGATTACATCAATTCATTTTCTGACCCTTCATCATTAGACCAGCTATGACTTGCGGAAGTAATCATAAACAACTTGTGTAACTGATTATTTAATTTGCAGAAAAGAAACTAATACTAAACTACACATTTCATCATGAAGCCCCTCACCATCAGTCCAGCTGTGGCTTTCGGAGGTAACCGAAGACGCTAAGAGCAGCTTAATATATCTAATTTTGCAGAAAGGAAACTAATACTAAACTACACATTTCATCATGCAGCCCCTCACCATCAGTCCAGCTGTGGCTTTCGGAGGTAGCTGAAGACACTATGAGTAGCTTAATATGTCTAATTTTGCATAAAGGAAACTAATACTAAACTACACATCTCATCATGCAACCCCTCACCATCAGTCCAGCTGTGGCTTTCGGAGGTAGCTGAAGACACTATGAGTAGCTTAATATGTCTAATTTTAACTACTGAATCAGATAAGCAAAACTGAAGTGCACAAGA
Source organism: Pinus albicaulis (assembly GCA_034641835.2). NCBI lineage: Eukaryota > Viridiplantae > Streptophyta > Pinopsida > Pinales > Pinaceae > Pinus > Pinus albicaulis. Next base: position 932,174,438 of record CM076569.1, on the reverse strand, counting down.
CAAGACTGAAGTTAAACAAAGACTGTGGAAAGAAAACTAGCAGCAGAATAATGTCGGTTTCATATCATTAGCAAAAATACTATGAAAATGCCCCGGGCTGTCTACCTAAAACCTGCACAAGAAAACTGATCAGTGTTTTAACAATCATAAAAACATAAAAGACAGGAATGCAATGGAAATTACAGAAATGTATGAACAGAAATGAACCAACTATGAAATATGAACATGTAATGAGTTATGATACAATGACTGCTTAAAGAAATGAAATGAAAAATATATACATTAATACACAGAACCTCGGCTGAGCAGGGGCCCTCTACGCAGCTTTGGTAACGATCCTCAACACAAATTAAGTTATGGAAACAGAGTTTTTCACATTAAAAAGCAAGTCATTATAGACTGGTGGTATTACGGCTCAAGGCAGCGTAATCACCACATAACAGAGTACGCACATCAACTCAACAGCTATATCAACTAACAACTATCAACTCACATTCACTAACTCTACGTGCGTATGCAAACGCTCTTTATAAAGCAATAAAATGTAACTGTCTCCTGAAGTTTATGATAGCAGCCAACACGTAGACCACTAAGGCCACGGATATAGGAGTATGGCCATGTTGGAAAACGGATCTATGGAAGGTGGGTGCTTGAATTCAACTCCAGAACTTTGCACAGATGTCAATTAACCTCCGCGAGCTTAGAAACGGCCGTATGGATGTTTATATGCCACGAAACAGAGTCCAGCCGACATAGAACTCCATAGTTGACTTCCACGTGGATGGCTTTGACCGCGGCTTTCTTTGACCAATTTACTTGAACCAATAGGACACGAACCATGTCCTTGTCATTCCTAGCCTGCCCATGTGGCTCGTTTCCTTCGTAGACACCTGTAACATCGATTTCCACAAAATAGCTGCGGAAAGTTGCAGCAGCTGCGGAAAGTGACAAGTTTCCGCAGTTGTATGAACAAAATCTAAATCAAATAGAAAACACACAAACATAATTAAAAACCATGTTAGATACCCTTTTGCACATGATATTGACAATTTTGGAGGTTTAGATGAGTGAAAGAGATATGGAAAAGTGTATGGAAAAGAGGCAAATTCGGGACTCAACACTAGATTTTTGTATTATTCAGTTTTTTTAATATAACTAAGGTTGTATTAGGGTCCTATAATAATAGGATTCATAAATTTTGAATTGAATTTTATAGTCTTTTAAATATGTACATACTTGCTTTCTGCAAATTGTTTATCCATATTTTGAAAAAAATGAAAAATAATAAAAAAGCCAAAAAAAAGGGTAAAAATTCCTAAAAGAAAGATCAAAGGACTTAGAAAAATATAAACCCCAAAATAAAATAAATAATACCTGAAAGTGAGCAAGTCCAAATGCCACTAATTTTAATTTTACTGCAAAAATAATGATTATGTGCAGAGTGTCAATAAATGCCATAATCCATGGTCAGTTAAACAGTTTAATCTTAACTTTTCATGTTTCAATTTCATGTTTTAGATAGTGAATAAAGATTTTTCAAACAGTTTAAACTTGAAAAATCAGTAGATAGGTAGAGAATAATGAGGAGCTCAACAGTTTAATCTGATCCCTCGGATGAAATAAGGTATATCTAGATAGTTTTATGCTTTGAAAGAAAATGTTTCAAGGTTACAAGTCTAAATGCACCTACAAAATGAAGAAAATATTTTAGAAATAAAGTTGGGTAGGTAGAAATCAGTTGATAAATCATGTAATAAAGCATCAACGGGAAAAATCACTAATTTCCCATCCCCTATAAGTATTCAGTATTCTAAGATATCAGTCAAACAGGCTCAGAGCATTTCTCTGACTTTTGTTGGGACCGGACCCAACACTCGATGACTGATAAGTTAAAAATATCAAATTTCTACCTTAAACCCACATTTATCATCATTAACCCTTCATTCATACATTAAAACCCTTGTTTCCTAAGTAAAGACACATTCTTACTTAGTAAAATTGCAACCCTAAAATAATTAACTTCAACCCTTCAAAAAAGCATTCATAAAACCCCAAAATACACGTTGTCCTAAGTGAAAGTGTAAAATATTAAAAAAGACAACACTGCTTTTCTTTGTCTATCATATACACTTTACTTAGTGATAACATGTGTTTTATTTTACATTTCACTACCCTTTCATACTAACTTTTAATCTATTTTTATTAAATCCCTAAAAATACCCTCTCGTAGTTATTAATTCCAATATGTCTAAATAATCCCAAAAAGCCCACTATTTTAATGTTTAGACCAAAGTCTATTATCCACACGTGCATAAATAAAACCTCGACTATAAGCCCTTTGGTCTAAACTTATCATTATTTGAAATACCCCACCCCTATAGTTTTAAAAAACCATTCAAACGGTTAAAAACTATATAATATAATAAATCGCGTCCACATATGTTTTATTGAAACATCTTTATATATGTTTTAAATAAAATACATTACATTACCTCCCCCTGCCTATATTTTTATAACCCATGGTTTTTTAATCAAATAAATGTCAATTGATAAAGTTCAAATCCCGTCGTATAATCACCCCAGTCCCACCCCTAATCCAGTGCAATTCTCAAGCTAATCTCAGTCATTCGCTCATGAACTGCAAATCCGACGGCACAGATTTGATATCGTGTGAAAAATATGCACGTTAACCCAACCACCAAACCCACATGAAATGGTTGGTTTCATGATTCTCTCTCTCCTCCACGTGCATTCCAATCATTGGATTGCGTGGGTTAAGCCAAAAACAACTTACCACCCAACAGCCGCGCGATAACCACTCGTCGTTTTTGTCCATTGAAACTTCAAAACTGCTCTCTCGCCTGATGCGACTTGCATTCAATGCCAGTTTAAATACATCTGGAATGCATAATAAACCTTTGTAAAAGAATTTCATTCATCAAATCTCCTTGCGCTTTAAACCTAAGCCCTCTACATTGCCTCTCTCGACTGAAAGAAACCCTGTTCAAACCATTTTCTGCCATCTTTACACCTAAAACTTGCAAACATTTACCTAGTAAAACTCTAAACACTGCTGAGGAGCTACACATCGCTCCAAATAATTCATTGAAGCCTTCAACTCAGCAAAGAACCTCCAGAGAAATATTCCAAAGCCGATACCTACATTACAACAGGTATTTTTCTAGAATTTGAACCTGCAATCAAGTTGGAAAACATTTTTAAAGAAATCAAACACATTTTAGTTAAGAAATTGATTAAATAAACTGCCCAAAAGTCCCAAAAACAAGCCAAACTCTGGAATTTTTTTTCCAGAAACCATTTTTCTCTGTTGCGCACCATTTCTTAAGAAATTTACACAGTTTTCAAGCTCTGAGATAAGCCAGAAAGCCTCTGCAGGTACTCCAAACCCTCTGAGATCCTTTTTAAAAGCATTTTTGGTCCTATTTCCATTAAAAATACTCAGAAAACCCCTATTTTTTGTTTTAAACCAATTATAAAGCCTCCAAATCTCTTTGATAGGCCTAATTGTTGAGAATCAACAAGATGATGAGCTTAGTGAAAAGAGTCGCCTTCACTAAGTGGGCCCGCAGGCTATTTTTGGCGTAAGTATATTTTTAGACTATGTCTATTTTTAGACATGGTGATCATATTTCAGAAGTTGCAGGATGCTATTTGTGGATGGTTGATCAAGTTGGAAAATAGATGAAATTCTATTTTTAGAATATGGGCGAAGTCTATTTATAGATCGATGATCTAAAAATAGATGCATGTCGATTATTATTAGCTCTTAATAATAATCAAACTCTAAATAGCAAATTATTCTCTTGGAGCACTTCAGTTCAGTGCACAGATGTGGCACATCAGTGGACTGATGGAATTACGCAATTCCCAAGGGTTTACTGGAGCTAATGCATGGAGGACTCAGTTATAACTCAAGTGGTAGAGTTATGACACAATTGGAAGAAGTAGTTATGGAGTTGTATTTATTTTAACTCAGTTAGACACAGTTGAGCTAGTTGTAACTAGTCTAACTGATTGATACACTAGTGAGAGTGGAGTGAATTAATTAGTTAATTAATTCACAAATAGTAACTCGTTAATCAACTAAACAATACAGCAGTTAACTACAGTGCATGGTAGTTTCAGTGGAGACCTAGTGGAGAGATAGGTGAAAGGGCAAGATAGACTATCTGTTGTGACTATAGTGATGCATTTATTGCATCACACACACATTGGAGTTGCCAATGAGGATTGCACAGTCAAGGCAAGAGTAATTCAAATTCATTTAGAGCCATTCTTCAGCAGGGATTGTGCAGTGGAGGCAGGCTAGCAGGAGGGAAATATCGGTGCATGGATTTGCAAGATTGGTCCTAATTAGTGTATGACGATTGTACTGTATTGAGGGCTTGTGATAAGCTTTGTATGCTTTTTATGATATTGTCATATTATCTCCATGTTACATAATATATAGTTGGGGTTTACATGTGTGTGCAATTAATTTTTCCACAAAATATTAACAAGTGGAATTGATTCAGTATTTTGCATAAAGTTAAATAGTGTGAGATCGGGTGAATCAAGGACATATGCATGCTTAGTGCATATAATCTCTACACTAATTGAACATAAAGCCTTAAATAAAGCCTATACTTTGCCAAATTTGCCCAATTAAGCCTCTGCTAAAGTAAATTGCCTCTACAAACTGTTTAAACTTGCAGAGGAAGATAAAAATGCCTAAAAGACAGAGTACAAGAAAACCTGAAGGTTCTAAAGCTCCTAAACCTACTCCTGCCATGACTCCAAATACTGTTATTGTTGTCAATCCATTACAACCCCCAGTTGTTGATATTGAACACATTCCCCTAGCTGATATTGATTACAAAATAGTTGATCCCATTTTTGAATTCAATCTGTTAGATATCCATAATTGGTGTTATGAAAAATCTTTAGATAATCATGAATAAGTTCATATTTGGGAATCCCATCTACCCAATTATGCTGTCCCATTGACTCACCCTTGTCAAGAGATCATTAGATTGTGTCAGTAGTACTATGTTCCTGAACAAAGAGCTATTGTGAATGCCAGTAAAGAAGTCCTATTTACCATCACTGCAGAGTCAATTAACCAAATTTTATAGCTTCAACTAGACCCCCAATAAATCCCTTTGTCTATTGAGGCCCTCACTAAGCTATACAGTGGCCTAGATTTTCCTAAAAGATTCATGATTTTTTAGACTTTTATGCCTCTGCATGTTGAAATTCCCAAGTTAAATCCTTCATATTCAACTGCTAAATTCCCTGAAGCTTCAAGGCATGTAATCTCCATGCTTTCCTTCATCCTTGGGTATTTCACTGATGAGCATACTGATGAATCCATCTTGGGATTCTTGTCCACCTTTTCTTTAGGTCAACCACCTTCAGTCATATTTGATTATGCTGGTTTCATTGCTGATAACATCCATTATCAATTGACCAATTTGCTAATAGAGGGAGTGTTTAGATATACCTCCTACCTTTTTCATATGTTCTTGTACTTCCAATTAGATAATTTTCCTATCACTCTTCAAAAACTGGACATAGAGTCAAATCCTCTATCTGTCATTTTTTGGACATCATTACTCAGAAAAGAATGCATAGACTTTAGTTATTCATAGTTTTCAGAGTTGTTTTTACATCAAGTAATCACCATGTTGACCAAGACAGAGCAGCCTAGAATAAATGAGGAAATGAAGAAGATATTGCAGTTATCAGAGCAGAGTAAGGTTGGTGACTGGTATTTGTATGAGAAATATACTGAAATTAGATTTTATGGGACAAACTTGTTGCCTTACAAGTCACCAAAACATCCTCCAATGAGGATCTTTTCCTTGGATTATATCAGGCAGATCTTAAATTCTGATTCAATTAATTTCATGGCAGGTAAGAAGAAGACCTAATTCAAACTTAAAAATCAAATTGGGCCATTCATATGCAATCACAGGGATGCATAAAAGGAAGCAGCAAATCAACTATTGGAATATAAATTTGAAGAGATTTTCCCTTGGAACTATGATCCACAAGGGATCTTTAGAAAGCTGAGGGTAAAATGAAAATTAACACCCTTTATACATGAAGCTAAACCAGAAATAGAAAAGTTTACCAATCAGCTTGAATGTGTTGAAAACACATTAATAGATGCAGTAAGAAAATGTAATACTAGTCATACCTCAGAGACTGCAAATCAACCAGAGAAGTCCATCAAAAGAATAAGAGAAGAAGGAGCCTATGTGGCAGAAACTACAACAAAAACAAAGTTCAAGATCATTTATAAAAAAATTCCTAAATTAGATACAGCAGGCAAAGGAAAAGTGACAATAGATGTTGAAGAGACAGAGCCTCTAAATACCAACACAGGTTTGCCAGAGACAAATATAGCTAATGTAATTTTTAAATGAGCCAAATCAGAATGAAGAAATCAATAATGAAGACACACAACTAATGGAAAGACAGCAAAGCATGGAAGCTTCTTCCTCACATTCAGCTGAGGAAAAAGACTTTGATATTAAGGATAAATATAAGCAAATTAAATTGAAGAATGAGGAAATCAAAACTGAAATTTACTCTCAGTTCTTGAAACAAAAGCCAGGTAATCAAAACATATTCCTATCAGCATTTGATTACTCAAGTAAAAAATTGATTATGTCAGTATTACAGTCCATGGTATCAGTGCCAAAGACAGTTGCTGACTATAAGAAAGTTGATCTAGAAATAGCTACATAGAGTATTCATGAATTAGATCAAATAGAGTTTCACAGGCAAAGCTCAAAGATGTTATATTCCACAGCTACAACAAAAGATATGAGTGCTCATAAGCTTCAAAACACCATCTCTAACATGCAATATCAAATGAAGATGGACAAAGCTTCATTATATGCCAAGGATCTAAGGATAAAAGCCTTAGAAGAATTAGTATTGCAGGTAGGATATGATCCTACAAACATCAAAGCAACAAAAGCATTAGTAAAAAAGAAAAAAGAGGATATAGCAGCCTTGAGGAAACAACTCAAACTTTCTCAAAGTGAGAATCCTTAGACAAAGAAAGTCTTACAGGAACAGAAGGAAAAAGATGAAATGATGAGTTTAAATCTTCAATTGGCAGCTTAGATTAAGGAAATGGAAATACATATGGACCAACTTGTCCAAGAAAATGAGACATTAAAAGAACCAGTCATTCCTACAGTCGTTCCAGTCATCATTGCAGTAGTGCCTTCAACTTTAGGAGAAAATTTGGAACCCAAAGAACTACTGGCCACTGCAGTGCCAGTGACTTCTTCCACTACATCAGCCATTGAATCATCTACCATAGTAGTACAACCCACAGATGATACCAGAAAGATAGTAAAAGTAATGGAAGAGATGTCTTTGAAGACAAATGAAACTAACAGATTGACAAAAATGGTTGAAAATCTTGAAAAAACAACTAAATTAGCTCAATTAAATGCTAAGACACATGAACAAAATGCCAAAAGATTGAGTGAAGAGCTAAAGAAGTTGCAAAAGAATTAACTCTAAAGGATCAGATATCATACATAAAAAATTACCTATGGAATAATGTTATTGAAGCCATCCATGATGTATGGCCTTCAATTCAGGTAATTTTTTAGCAAAGAGAGTTATTATTGGCAGCCCAAGAAGAAATTCAAAAGACTCAAACTGATTTGGCTGACAAACCAGAACAAGCAGTAAGGCTAATCAATTTCCTTAACAGAAAGAATAGACAGGAGTTGGAAGAGCTCAAAATAACAGACATAACTGCCACTATCCTAGAAATCAGGAAAGTCGCCACAAAGAGAAATTTGATGAGGCAACTTGAAGAAAAATGTGAAGGTATGAATACTGCCATAACCAGGTTCATGGTTAAATTCACATATTTGAGGCAAAAAGGACTTCCTAATATCATGGTCATTAATGATAAATTGATGCCTCAAAATGATTATGAATAGAACATAACATAATATGCCAAGGAACAGGTAAATAAGCCAACAGGTCAAGGCATCCCCACAAGAAAAGTGTTACTGAAGAGTTTTGAAGATTTATTTTACTTACAGTATGAGATCAAGCACTTATTTGTCATCAAGCCCACATTTTTTAGATATACAGAAGCTGATGAGAATTTTAGGAAATTAAAGAATATTTAGATTCCTAAAAATGAGGATTGGCAAGCTCTCATAGATTTACTGTGAAGGATAAAAACAAACAGATGAAAAGAAGATAAAAAATAATTTTTATAATGACATTCAAAACAGATTTTATTTACAGCGGTAAACAGTTTTGACTAAAGGTTAAAAGGGTATCAGTTAAAGAGTATCAGTGAATAAAGAATATCTGAGAAAGAGTATTAGACAAGGCAAGTCAGATTTCAGAAAATATCTAAAGGCTAGCAAGGAGGACACCAAGGCAGCCAGTTACTTTATACTCAAAATTGTTCCTATTTCTTATGGATAAAATAGGACAACTTGTTGATTTGTTAAAAAACTGTCTCTATTTTTATTGTAAAGATATTTTATTTTCCTAAGTTAATTCCTAGAAGTTATCTAGGATATTTTGTAAAACATTATGTATAAATACTTCATCTTTAGAAGTATTTTATGTGGAATAAAATTTTTGGGATTGTTATAGTCATTTCTTCTTGTACTTTAAAGCTTTTGTGTGTCAAAACTTCGAGTAGCAGGCTGAATCAAAGAAAATTGGCATCATACTTCAGGATTCCTGTGATGAGCTATTTGGAGTGAAGTATTTTCTTCACTTGTCATTGTTTCTTTTCTCTGTTACATGCATCCATTTATGTTTATGCTAAGTCTGAATGTTTAACTAAGAGTATTACTACATGATATGTTAATATCACCATGTTTTTAACTAGTTATCATTTATATGTTTTCCTCTGATTTCCAATGTAAGGAACCCTTAATTTCTCCCTAATTCATTTGACCTCTCCTACTACTTCCCTTTTCCAGATTTAAGGATTCTTAAGTGCCCTTTATCCCGATCATACCACCTCACAAAAACAACTTTCCAAGATCTCCAAGGGTTATCTATCTTGCCCTAAAGAAATTTGACCTTTTTGCCTTTTGATCCTAGTCCTGTTAGCTTGATTTTGACTTCATAGCCCAATGGACAAATAGATTTCCCACTATCCATCCTTTCAAGTGATTTTTCCCACCATATCAAACAAAACCAAACCAAAATTGTACTTTCATAGCTAGCCTAATATTCACAAATTAAAAAAAAGTTAAACTTTAAATAGAGAGCCCTCTTTGAACCCTAGGAAGGCTAGATCCTAGAGTTTGAAGTAGGTTTGTGGTTACCTCTAGAATTCTTTGACTAAAAGCCAAAATTACACAACTTAAGAATTACTAGAGTGATAAAATTACCGGCAACTCCACTGGGGAACTAACCAATCCTCGGTCTTAAAACTATCCTTAAAGAAAATATTTTTATACATCCTTTTACTTTAAGATTGCTTTTATAAGTTGTGTTTATTGAAAAAAGTAAGTATGGCTTCTAGGAAAGTTTATTATACTAGGTCTAACCCGAATCCTAAGCCTGCAATTATAGTAGACAACCCATACCGAATTGGTAAAAAGAAAAAAATAGTCATAAAATTTAAAAGCTAAAGTATCATTTAAAAGAGTCAATTCATTACCACAAGAATTAGTAAGTCTGCAAGATATTGATTTTGATCTGAAATTTGATCATACTTTATTTAGAAGAAAATCTGAAAGTGATCTTAAACACATGTTTTAGACCCTGTTTTCATTTCATTTGTTAATACAAAACAGAAAAATACTACAGCAGATTTTAAAACACAGAAAGTTCAATATCGGACTAAAATTGAAGAGCTTAATGTTACTATTCTCAAAGATATTGATGAAGCTATTGAATTAGCTCAATTTTTGACCTATGCAAACAAACCTCCAGTTTCTCAATTGCATACCACAATAATACCAGCTAGAGATTCATCTCTTTATGTTGTTACATCATTTATAAATTCCACTACCAGCTCATCTACAGATCCATTTATCCCTAGATTACATTTACAACCTAGAGTATTATTTCCCCCTCTCACTTCATCCACTATATCCATTAGTTCACCTTTTTATTTCCTAAATACATCACCCTCATTTCCTAGTAGTTTTATATACATTCTAGTTTCATTTCCCAGCACTTCAAATACAGTTTTTAGTTCATTAGCTATCATTTCCAGCACAACTCCAAGGAGTTCTACCTTACCTCTTAGCCAAGCTAAGCTTCAAGCTATGGCTGCTAGATATGCTCCCCTAGTCTTACCACAACAGCTCCATGACATGCCTCAAGACTATCAAAATAAAATACCATTGTTTGATGGCACTACCCAATATACTACTCAACAACACATTACTAAAATGACAGACTTCTTTGAAATTTATGAAATTGATGACTCAGATGTTCAAATGAGGTTGTTTGCACAAACTTTGACTGGAGAAGTTAAGAAGTGGTTTAAAGATTTAGCTGCTAATAGTGTAACTGATTTAGCTATGTTTCATATATTTTTTTTAAATAAATGGGAAAAGAAAAATAACCGTCTCCAAATATTGTCTGAATTTGATTCCATGAAAAGAGTTCTGAATGAGTCAGTACAAGATTACTGCACTAGATATAATAGTGTCTATAATTCTATCCCTACAAATCTTAAACCTACTCCTTATTCTGTTTTGCTCAAATTCCCTAATGGATTTGATACAGATATGGCTTACCAATTAAGGGAAAGAGATGCAGATACCTTAGAAAAAATGCAAACAGATGTTAGTGTAGAAGTAAACATTTTAGCCAGAAATGCTAGACTCATAAATGAAAGAAGAGTGACCATTAAAGAAGAAACTGCCAATAGCTAAAACCTTAGAAAGGGTGATGGATAGACTAGATAATATAGAGAGAAGACCTCAGTGGGATAACCAAAAACAAATCAGAAATCTCAATTTTAGAAAAAAACATAAATTCTGGAAAAACAAAAGAAACAGCCCCAGACCAAACAATAAGGCCACGATTCCAAGAGAAATATGCTGAAAGTTCTCAGAATAATGATGATGATGAGGATTCTATAAATCTAATGGGATTATATGACAACAATACTATTTTCCTTACTCAGGAAGATCAGGAATCGTTTGAACTTCAACAACTCAAATTAGATTCTAGTGAATCCTTTGATTATAAACAAGGTTATGATTATGCAATAAATGAAATACACAGCCAATATAACCTTAGAAACAAGAAAAATAATGAGTCTTCTACTAATAAAACTTCTCAAACTCAGAATCAGAAAACAATAGAACCTCCCAAAACAAAGGTTCTGCAAATTCTCCCAAGGGAAAATAAGCAAAAATCAAGTTCTTCCCAAAACATTTCTAGTCCTAAAAAAGCATCAACTCCTAAAATTTGTTGATATTACTGATGAAGTTTCTCAAGTTGCAAAAGATTCACAAAAATCTACTGCTACTAAAGCTTCTAATTCTGTCAAAACAACAAATTTAGATCCTAAAAAACCTTCTGTTGATCCTAAAACAGTAGATCCAAAAAATGTTACTTCAAAAACATCCGCTGATAATTCTAAGTCTGAAAAAACATCTACTGCTTCACAAACAATCCCTAAATATAAAGTTAGAAGTAGTAAAACACAAGAAACACAAACAAAGAATGTCAAACCACTTGAAAATGAAAAAATAGTCGTATAAAAACAAGACAAACCAACACAAACTATAGTTACCAAAGAAGAATTGATTCAAATCAGTAAAACTCAACCTACATTCAACATACAATCAGAAATTACAAAGCTTAAAATACCAATTCCTTTGACTTAATTGGTAAAAAATGACTTGTATAAATCAACCATAACTGAAACATTAAATATGAATGATGGAGAAGACTCCATAAATCTAAATGATGATCAGTCAGAGTTGATTTTTGGCCCAGATGTAAATGGAAAACATGTAGATGGAGCAGTTCCTCCATTTTATATCAGTCTTACCATTCATGATCAAATTTTACACAATGCCATGCTAGATTCAGGAGCTTCCCATAATCTAATGCCTAAAGCCATAATGGAAACTCTCAATCTATAAATTACAAGGCCATACAAATATTTGTTTTCTTTTTATTCAAGTAAAGTTAAATGCCTAGGTTTAATCAAATATTTGTATGTAACACTAGTTCAATACCCTAGTAAGAGTATATTAATGGATATTGTAGTAGCTGATATCCCACCTAAATATGGAATGTTACTTTTTCGCTCATGGGGAGCAAAGTTACAAGGGTCTCTATAATTGGACATGTCTTATGCTACTATATCAGTTTTTGGCCAGCCTAAAAAGTTATATAGGGAAACATTGATGAAGTACATGGTCAGTAGTGCTAAAAATCTATAAATTACCCAATTTACTCTACAATAACTGACCTTGATTCATTTATCCTATGTAACTCTGAAACTAATGAAATCCAAACTGAACTAGTAGAGAAGAATAAAACACAAAATAATGATAATATTTTTCATGAATCTCTATGGCATTTAGACTTTGATGGTTCAGTAAATAAGTTAGGAGCAGGAGTTTGGATAAAAAATATGGAGACTAATCACTTAGAAGGCCATGCTTTCGGGCTCAATTTTAAATGTACAAATAATATGGCTGAGTATGAAGCCCTTATCCTAGGACTCCAAATAATTAGGAACTCAGGAAGAAAAAAAATTTTAATCATGGGAGATTCAGAGTTGATCATAAAACAAGTAAATGGAATTTATTCTGTTTACAATCTTAGACTAAGAAGATATAGAGACATTGTCATAGATTTAACTGATGATTTATTGGAATGTAAGTTTGCTGCTATACATAGAAAACAAAATATACAAGTTCATTGTCTTGCAACTTTTGCTAGTACATGCAATTTACCATTCCAAACTAATCACAAATATACTATTGAAGTCAAACATAGGCCAATAATTCCAGACAACCTTAAGTATTGACAATTTTTTTCTCAGGATGAACAGATTTACAAGTTTATGAACAATGAAGGAGAATTTCATAATTGTAATATAGATACAGATTGTACTATAAATCATGATTTGGATTGTGAAATAGATTTTAATAACTTAGATGTAAATAGAATAAAGTTTAATAAACTAGCTAGATTTAATCATGCTGGTATAGATAGCTTAGAGAAAGTAGAGATTGAAGAAATTATTGAGGATGAATCAGACATATTGAATCTTAAGGATAATTTATTACCTAAAGGTTTAACTCCCTTAGAAGATCTTTTTGACTCAAATGATGTAGCTAGAAAACCAAAAATGGAGCTAGTTAGATCTGATATAGAATAATGCAATATTGGAACAGAGTTAAAACCCAAAACAATCAAACTTTCCAAAAATTTACCTCAACAAGAAAAGGAAAAATACATTACTCTTTTAAGGGAATGTCAAGATGTCTTTACCTGGAGTTATGAGGATCTCAAATCCTATGATACTAGCATAATCCAACATAAAATTCCAATAAAAGAATATCAGAAGCCATTTAAACAAAAGTTGAGAAGAATTAACCCTGTTTTATTACCTTTGATAGAAAAAAGAAGTGAAAAGAATGTATAATGCACAGATCATTGCACCAATCAGATATTCTGATTGGGTTTCGAACCTAGTTCCTACAATAAATAAAACAGGAGAGATAAGATTATGTGTTGACTTTAGGAATTTGAACAAAGTGTCCTTGAAAGACAATTACCATTTACCTAAAATGGATCATATATTACAAAGGGTAGTTGGTTCTTCCAAGATGTCTCTTTTTGATGGTTTTTTAGGATACAACCAGATCCTAGTCCAAAAATAAGATCAAACTAAAACAACATTTACTACTCCTTGGGGCACTTTTATGTATGTAAAAATGTCTTTTGGTCTAATGAATGTAGGGGCAACCTTTCAAAGGGCTATGAATATAGCTTTTGCAAAGAAAATACATGATTTCTTATTAATTTACTTAGATGACATTATTGTGTCTTCCAAAACAGATAATAAACTCTTGGATCATTTGAGACCAGTTTTTATTAAGTGCAGGAAATATGGCATCTCTTTAAATCCTAAGAAAATTCTATTTGGATTAAAAGAAGGCAAGTTACTTGGACACATAATTTCAAAAGAAGGAATTATGATAGATCTTGCTAGGATAGAAGAAATTCTGAACAACAATCCACCAAGAAAAATCAAAGAATTACAGGCCTTTATAGGTAAGATAATTTTTTTAAGAAGATTGATATCTAATTTAGCTGAGATAATTAAAGAACTAAATAACATGCTCAAAAAAATTCAGTTCTTAAATGGAATGTTGAGGCTAAACAATCATTTGACTCTATCAAACAAGCCTTAACCAAAACTCTAGTCCTAATAAGTCTTGACTTTAAGAAAGATTTCATAATTTTTTCATTTTCTTCAGAACACACCATTGCTGCAATTTTACTGCAGAAAAATGACCAAGGATTTGAACAACCCATAGCTTTTTTCAGTAAGACCCTTATAGATGCCCCTTTGAAGTACAAATTTATGGAAAAACATGCCCTATCTTTGGTTAAGGCCATTAAAGACTTCAGAGTTTATATTCTCTACTTTCATATCATTGCCTATGTCCCAAATTCTGTAGTAAAATACATTCTTACTCAGGATGGTCCTGATGGAAGAAGAGGTAAGTGGATTTCCACTATCTTAGAATATTAGATAGATATAAAACCCACAAAACTAATCAAAGGTCAAGGATTAGCTATACTTATGGTTGAATCTAACTGCAATGCCCTAGACATAAATTTTATTGCTCAAGTAGATGATCAGGAAGAGATGGCAACTCCAACGATCAGTGAAACCTTCTCAGACTCACCTTGGTATACAGATATCATATTTGTATTCCAAAACTTACAAGATCCTCTTGGATTGCCAAGAACCAGAGCCAGATTCTTAAAACTTAAAGCAATAAGATTTTGCATCTTAGATAATGTACTTTTTTGGAGAGATCATAGTGGGATTTTATTAAATTGTTTATTAAATGAAGAAGCTAACCAAATACTTGAAGAATTTCATGCAGGTGACTGTGGAGGACACTTATATTGGAAAACTACAGCAAATAAGATCCTAAGAGCTGGTTTTTACTGACCTACCTTGTTTGCTAATGTTAAAAAGTATGTAACTTCATGTCATAAGTGCAAAAATTTTTAGGGTAAGAAGAAATTATTACCCCTCCCCTTAAAGCCTATTTCAACTGAGATGCCATTTCAACAATGGGGTTTAGACTTCGTTGGTGAAATTCACCCTCCTTCTTCAGGCCAACATAAGTGGATTTTGACACCCACTGATTATTTTACCAAGTGGATTGAAGCTATAGCCCCAGACAAGCCACAAATACTGTCATTATTTATTTCCTAGAAAACAACATTCTTTCAAGATTTAGATGCCCCCAAAAGATAATTAATGACAATGCATCTGCATTCAAATCCAATAAAATGATTGAATTTTGCCACAAATAAAATATTACCTTGGGTAATTCCACTGCATATTACCCCCAAGGTAATGGCCTAGCTGAATCCTCAAACAAAAGCCTTGCAAATATCATCAAAAAGTTACTTAGACAATAAAAAGATTTGGAACAAGAAGTTAGTCAATGCCTTATGGGAAAATAGGCTTACTACTAAAAAATCCATTGGTACTTCCCCTTACCAACTTGTCTATGGAATGGATGTTGTTTTTCCATCCTCCCTAGGTGCACTAGTGATGAAAATTATCCAAGAGTTACAAGTGGAAACAAATGACATTCAAAGGAGGATCAATCAAACTATTCACTTGCAACAAACAAAGGAAGAAGTTTATATCAAATTTCAAGTCATTTAGGATAAAATCAAGAAATTTTTTGATAAAAAGACTAAAGAAGATGATTTCTACATAGGAGATAAAATGTTGAAGTGGGATTCTAGAAGAGAAGACAAAGGAAAACATGGAAAATTTGATTTTATGTGGAAAGGACCTTATGTGATTTATGGATATAGAGGTGACGATGCTTTCTTCTTGAAAGAAATGGATGGAACAGATCTGCAAGAAGGACCAGTAAATGGCAGAATGTTGAAGCACTACTACTCTCCTGAGTTAAAAAATAGTTAGTTTTTATTTAATTTGAACATTGTACAGATACATTGCAAATTTTAGATTGGATTAGATGTTTCCCTAACAAAGTTGAAGCCTGAAGAGAAGGCCCTAATCTTTGAAAGGTAAATATCATAAGTATGAATAAGTTGCAGATATCAGAAGACATTTACAGGGTCATCACAGTCAAATTCCAAAGGCTACTAATCTCAAAGTTCTTGATATTTCACCAGGAAATTTCATCCCCATGTGGAGCCACTGTTAAAGTCCTATAATAATAGGGTTCATAAATTTTGAATTGACTATGATAGTCTTGTAAATATGTACATACTTTGCTTTCTGCAAGTTGTTTTCCCATATTTTGAAAAAAATGAAAAATAATAAAAAAGCCAAAAAGAGGGTAAAAAGTCCTAAAAGAAAGATCAAAGGACTTACAAAAATATAAACCTTAAAAGAAAATAAATAAGACCTGAAAGTGAGCAAGTCCAAATGCCACTACTTTTAATTTTACTGAAAAAATAATGATTATGTGCAGTGTCAATAAATGTCATAATCCATGATTAGTTAAACAGTCTAATCTTAAGTTTTCATGTTTCAATTTCATATTTTAGATAGTGAATAAAGATTTGTCAAACAGTTTAAACTTGAAAAATCAGTAGATAGACAGAGAATAATGAGGAGCTCAATAGTTTAATATGAGCCCTCGGATGAAATAAGGTAGATCTAGATAGTTTTATGCTTTGAAAGAAAATGTTTTAAGGTTTCAAAGTCTAAATGCACCTACAAAATGAAGAAAAAATGTTAGAAATAAAGTTGGGTAGGTAGAAAGTAGTTGACAAATCATGTAATAAAGCATCAACGGGCAAAATCACTAATTTCCCCTCCCCTATAAGTATTCAGTATTCTAAGCTATCAGTCAAACAGGATCAGAGAATTTCTCTGACTTTTGTTGGGATCGGACCCAAGGCTCGATGACTGATAAGTTAAAAATATCAAATTTCTACCTTAAACCCACATTTATCATCATTTACCCTTCATTCATACATTAAAACCCTTTTTTCCTAAGTAAAGACACATTCTTACTTAGTAAAATTGCAACCCTAAAATAATTAACCTCATCCCTTCAAAAAGCATTCATAAAACCCCAAAATACACTTTGTCCTAAGTTAAAGTCTAAAATATTAAAAAAGACAACATTGCTTTGCTTTGTCTATCATATACACTTTACTTAGTCATAACATATGTTTTATTTTACATTTCACTATCCTTTCATACTAATTTTTAATCTATTTTTATTAAATCCCTAAAAATACCCTCCCATAGTTATTAATTCCATTATATCTAAATAATCCCAAAAAATTCACTATTTTAATGTTTAGACCAAAGTCTATTATCCCTACGTACATAAATAAAAACCCCGACTATAAGCCCTTTGGTCTAAACTTATCATTATTTGAAATACCCTGCCCCTATAGTTTTAAAAAACCATTCAAATGGTTAAAAAATATATAATATAATAAACCGCGTCCACATATGTTTTATTGAAACATCTTTATAAATGCTTTAAATAAAATACATTACATTACCTCCCCTCGCCTATATTTTTATAACCCATGGTTTTTTAATCAAATAAATGTTAATTGATAAAGTTCAAAATCTCGCCGCATAATCATCCCGGTCCCACCCCTAATCCAATGCAATTCTCAAGCTAATCTCAGTCGTTCGCTCGTGAACTCCAGATCCGACGACACAGATTTGATATCGCATGAAAAAGATGCACGTTAACCCAACCACCAAACCCGCACGAAATGGTTGGTTTCACAATTCTCTTTCTCCTCCACGTGCCTTCCAATCATTGGATCGCGTGGGTTAAGCCAAAAACAGCTTACCACCCAACAGCCGCGCGATAACCACTCACGGTTTTTTTCCATTGAAACTTCAAAACCGCTCTCCCACCTGATGCGACTTGCATTCAATGCCAGTTTAAATACATCCGGAATGCATAATAAACCTTTGTAAAAGCATTTCATTCATCAAATCTCCTTGTGCTTTAAACCTAAGCCCTCTGCATTGCCTCTCTCAACTAAAAGAAACCCTATTCAAGCCATTTTCTGCCATCTTTACACCCAAAACTTGCAAACATTTGCCCAGTAAACCTCTAAAGACTGTTGAGGAGCTACACATTGCTCCAAACAATTCATTGAAGCCTTTAACTCAACAAAGAACCTCCATAAAATATTCCAAAGTCGATACATGCATTACAACAGGTATTTTTCTAGAATTTGAACCTACAATCAAGTTGGAAAACCTTTTTAACGAAATCAAACACATTTAAGTTAAGAAATTGATTAAATAAATTGCCCAAAAGTCCCAAAAACAGGCCAAACTCTGGAAATTTTTTTCCAGAAACCCTTTTTCTCTGCTGCACACCATTTCTAAAGAAATTTAAGAAATTTACACAGTTTTCAAGCTCTGAGATAAGCCTGAAAGCCTCTGCAGGTACCCTAAACCCTCTGAGATCCTTTTTAAAAGAGTTTTTGGTCCTATTTCCATTAAAAATACTCAGAAAACTCCTATTTTATGTTTTAAACCAATTCTAAAGCCTCCAAATCTCTTTGATAGGCCTAATTGAACAGAAAGCCTTAGGAAGAGCCTATACTTTGCCAATTTTTTCCAATTAAGCCTCTGCTAAAGTAAATTGCCTCTGCAAACTGTTTAAACTTGCAGAGGAAAATCAAAATGCCTAAAAGACAGAGTACAAGCAAACCTGAAGTTTCTAAAGCTCCTAAACCTACTCCTGCCATGACTCCAAATATTGCTATTGTTTTCAATCCATTACAACCCCCAGTTTTTTATATTGAACACATTCCCCTAGCTGATATTGATTACAAAATAGCTGATCCCCTTGTTGAATTCAATCTGTTATATATCCATAACTGGTGCTATGAGATATCTTTAGATGATCATGAAGAATTTCATATTTGGGAATCCCATCTACCCAAGTATGTTGTCCCATTAACTCGCCCTTGTCAAGAGATCATTAGATTGTGTCAGCAGTACTATGTTCCTGAACAAAGAGCTATTTTGAATGCCAGTAAAGAAGTCCTATTTACCATCACTGCAGAGTCAATTAACCAAATGTTGCAGCTTCAACCAGACCCCCAAGCAATCCCTTTTTCTATTGAGGCTCTCAATAATCTATACATTGGCCTAAATTTTCCTTAAAGATTCATGATTTTCAGACTTTTATGCCTCTACATGTTGAAATTCCCAAGTTAAATACTCCATATTCCACTGCTAAATTCCCTGAAGCTTCAAGGCATGTAATCTCCATGCTTTCCTTCATCCTTGGGTATTTCACTGATGAATCAATCTTGGGATTCTTGTCCACCTTTTCTTCAGGTCAACCACCTTCAGTCACATTTGATTATGTTGGTTTCATCGCTGATAACATCCATTATCAATTGACCAATTTGCCAATAGAGGGAGTGTTTAGATATACCTCCTACCTTTTTCATATGTTCTTCTACTTCCAATCAGATAATTTTCCTATCACTCTTCAAAAATTGGACATAGAGTCAAATCCTCTATCCGTCATTTTTTGGACATCATTACTCAGAAAAGAATGCACAGAATTCAGTTATTCAAAGTTTTTAGAGTTGTTTTTACATCCAGTAATCACCATGTTGACCAAGACAGAGCAGCCTAGAATAAATGAGGAAATGAAGAAGATATTGCAGTTATCAAAGCAAAGTAAGGAAGGTGACTGGTATTTGTATGAGAAATATACTGAAATCAGAGTTTATGGGACAAACTTATTGCCTTACAAGTTACCCAAACATCCTCCAATGAGGATCTTTGCCTTGGAGTATATCAGGCAGATCCTAAATTTTGATTCAATCAATTTCATGGCAGCTAAGAAGAAGACCCAATTCAAACTTAAAAATAAAATTGGGCCATTCATATGCAATCATAGGGATGCAGAAAAGGAAGCAGCAAATCAACTATTGGAATATAAATTTGAAGAGAGTTTCCCTGTGAACTATGATCCACAAGGGATCTTGAGAAAGTTGAGGGTAATATGCAAATTAACACCCTTTATACATGAAGCTAAACCAGAAATATAAAAAATTTCCAATTAGCTTGAATGGATTGAAAACACATTAATAGATGCAGTAAGAAAAGGTAATACTAGTCATACGTTAGAGACTGCAAATCAACCAGAGAATTCCATCAAAATAGTAAGAGAAGAAGGAGCCCATGTGACAGAAACTACAACAGAAACAAAGTTCAAGATCATTTATAACAAAAGGCCTAAATTAGATACAGCATGCAAAAAAAAAGTGACAATAGATGTTGAAGAGACAGAGCCTCTAAATACCAACACAGGTTTGCCAGAGACAAATATAGCTAATGTAATTATCAATGAGCCAAATCAAAATGAAGAAATCAATAATGAAAACACACCACTGATGGAAAGACAACAAAGCATGGAAGCTTCTTCCTCACATTCAGCTGAGGAAAAAGACTTGGATATTAAGGAGAAATATAAGCAAGTTTAATTGAAGAATGAAGAAATCAAAACTAAAATTTACTCTTATTTCTTGAAACAAAAGCCAAGTAATCAAAAAATATTCCTATCAGCATTTGATTACTCAAGTAAAAAATTTATTATGTCAATATTACAGCCCATAGTATCAGTGCCAAAGACAGTTGCTAACTATAAGAAAGTTGATCTAGAAGTAGCTACAGACAGTATTCATGAATTAGATCAAATAGAGTTTCACAGGCAAAGCTCGGAGATGTTATATTCCACGGTTTCAACAAAAGCTGCGAGTGCTCATAAGTTTCAAAACACCATCTCTAACATGCAAGATCAAATGAAGATTAACAGAGCGTCATTATATGCCAAGGATCTAAGGATAAAAGCCTTAGAAGAATTAGTATTGCGAGTAGGATATGATCCTACAAACATCAAGCAGCAGAAGCATTGGTAAAAAGGAAAAATGAGGATATAGCAACCTTGAGGAAACAACTCAAACTTCCTCAAAGTGAGCATCCTCAGACAAAGAAAGTCTTACAGGAACAAAAGGAAAAAGATGAAATGATGTGTTTAATTCTTCAAATGACAGCTCAGATTAAGGAAATGGAAATATAGATGGACCAACTTGTCCAAGAAAATGAGACATTAAAAGAACCAGTTATTCCTACAGTCATTCTAGTCATCACTGCAGCAGTGTCTTCAACTTTAAGAGAAAATTTGGCACCCAAAGAACCACTGGAAACTGCAGTGCCAGTGACTTCTTCCACTACATCAGCCACTGAATTATCTACCATAACAGTACAACCTACAGATGATGCTTGCAAGATAGAACAGATGTCTTTAAAGACAAATGAAATTAACATATTGACAAAAATGGTTGAAAATCCTGAAAAATCAACTAAATTAGCTCAAGTAAATGATAGGACACATGAACAAAATGCCAACAGATTGAGTGAAGAGCTAAAGAAATTGCAAAAATAATTAACTCTAAAGGATCAGATATCATACATAAAACATTACCTATGGAATAATGTTATTGAATCCATCCATGATGTATGGCCTTCAATTCAGGTAATTTTTTAGCAAAGAGAGTTATTATTGGCAGCCCAAACAGAAATCCAAAAGACTCAAGCTGATTTGGCTGATAAACCAGAACAAGTAGTAAGGCTAATCAATTTCCTTAACAGCAAGAATAGACAAGAGTTGGAAGAGCTTAAAATAACAGACAGAACTGCCACTATCCTATAAATCAGGAAAGTAACCACAAAGAGAAATTTGATGAGGCAACTTGAAGAAAAATGTGAATGTATGAATACTGCCATAACCAGGTTTATGGTTAAGTTTACAAATTTGAGGCAAAAAGGACTTCCTGATATCATGGTTATTAATGATAAATTGATGCCTCAAAATGATTATGACAAGAAGATAAGAGAATATGCCAAAGAACAGGTAAATATGCCAACAAGTCAAGACATTCCCACAGGAAAAGTGTTACTGAAGAGTTTTGAAAATATATTTTACTTACGGTATGAGATCAATAACTTATTTGTCATCAAGCCCGCATTTGCTAGATATACAGAAGTTGATGAGAATTTTAGGAAATTAAAGAATATTCAGATTCCTAAAAATGAGGATTGGCAAGCTCTCACAGTTTTACTGTGAAGGATAAAAACAAACAGATGAAAAGAAGATAAAAAAATAATTTTCAGAATGACAGTCAAAACAGATTTTATTTACAACAGTAAACCGTTTTGACTATTTAAGGTTAAAAGGGTATCAGTTAAAGAGTATCAGACAAGGCAAGTCAGATTTCAGAAAATATCTAAAGGCCAGCAACGAGGACAACAAGTCAGCCAGCTTCTTTATCCTCAAAACTGTTTCTATTTCATATGGATAAAATAGGACAGCTTGCTGATTTGTTAAGCAGTTGTCTCTATTTTTATTGTAAAGATATTTTATTTTCCTAAGTTAATTCCTAGAAGTCAATCTAGGTTATTTTGTAAAACATTATGTATAAATACTTCATCTTTAGAAGTATTTTGTGTGGAATAAAATTGTTGGGCTTGTTATAGTCATTTCTTCTTGGACTTTAAAGCTTTTGTGTGTCAAAACTTCAAGTAGCAGGTTGGATCAAAGCAAATTAGCATCATACTTCAGGATTCCTGTGATGAGCTATTTGGAGTGAAGTATTTTCTTCACTTGTCATTGTTTCTTTTCTCTATTACATGCATCCATTTATGTTTATGCTAAATCTGAATGTATAACTAGGAGTATTACTACAGGATATGTTAATAGCACACTGTTTTTAACTAGTTATCATTTATATGTTTTCCTCTGATTTCCAGTGTAGGGAACCCTTAATTGCTCCCTCATTCGTTTGACATCTCCTACTACTTCCCTTTTCTGGATTTAAGGATCCTTAAGTGCCCTTTATCCCGAACATACCACCTCATAGAAACAACTTTCCAAGATCTCCAAGGGTTATTTATCTTGCCCTGAAGACATTTGACCTTTTTGCCTCTTGATCCTAGTCTTGTTAGCTTGAGTTTGACTCCATAGCCCAATGGACAAATAGATTTCCCACTATCTATCCTTTCAAGTGATTTTTCCCACAAAATCAAACAAAACCAAACCAAATTGTACTTTCATAGCTAGCCTAATATTCACAAATTAAAACAATGTTAAACTTTAAAGAGAGAGCCCTCTCTGAACCCTAGGAAGGCTAGATCCTAGAGTTTGAAGTAGGTTTGTGGTTACCTCTAGAATTCTTTGACTAAAAGCCAAAATTACACAACTTAAGAATTACTAGAGTGATAACAGGTTGGATTGTACATTATTGTACAATTTTGTTAAAAAATGTGTATACTTGTGCATATGTGACTTACTGCTTTATATTTTCCATTGTGCAAAGTAGTTCTGGTTGATATTTGTTGGTTTGGTAGTGTCAATAATTTTAGGACTCTAACCTAAACTCAAGATCATGTAAATTCAACAGTGTGCTCGACTTTCACCCATTGGCATTCCATACACTCGACTCTATAATTAGAAACATATTTTTTTAACCTTGGCAAATAAAATTGCTTCTTAATTGCTGTCAAAGTTTTCTCGTATTTAGGGTGACCTACATGCGGTACCCTGTGCATTTCTTGTAAAATTATTTCTTTCACAATTTGCACATCTAGCACATAAATTCTATATTTATATAAAAGATTATCTTTCGGTCCCATTTCGTAATCCTGGTATTTTTGTTGTGTTATACCTTGCCGTAAATTATCTTTAATCTGCATATATTGTTGGTCCAACTTTCCATCATGTCACAACCGATAATGATCAGTATACAATTTAAATCTCTTTCCCATGAGATAATGCCTCCACATTTTAAATGCATGAATAATATCTAAAATCTCCAGGTCATGGGCAACATAATTATTCTCATGATCTTTTAATTTTCTTGAATCGTAGCAGATTAATTGCCCATTTTGCATGTGCACGCCATCTTATCCTTCTTTGTAGGCATCTATGCACACCAGAAAATCCACATTTGGATCGAAAATTTTTAATATTGGAGTTCTGGACAATAAAGCTTTCAAGTTTTGAAAAACTACTTCACACTTAGGTGTCCAATCAAATTTTACACCATTTTTCTGCAAAGAAGTAATTGGATATGCTATTCTAGAAAACTCTTTGATGAATCTCCTATAATACCCATCTAGGACCATAAAATACCTAACATACATAATATTTTTTGGAGCTGGTCATTTTCTAATAGCCTTAATTTTCTCTAGGTCCACTACAATTTCTTCCTTTGAAATAATGTGACCCAAATGATTAATATGTCTAGTAAAATGAACATTTACTCATCTTAGCGTAAAATGTTGCTCCCTCAGTACCTGTAGAACCAATTTCAAATGATGTTGATTCTCCTCTTTAGATTTTGAATATCTTAAAATGTCATCAAAAAAACAATGGCAAATATATCTAAATACTCTTGAAAGACTCCATTTATTAAACACATAAAAACTATTGATGCATTAGATAATCCGAAAGGTACCACAATGAACTTTCAATGCATATAACAAGTTAGAAATGTTATTTTACTGATATCTTCTTCTTTGATCCGTAGCTGGTGATATCCCGATCTTAAATCAATTTTAGAAATTTATTTTCCCCTATAGGAGTTGATTGAACATATCATCAAATCTTGACAATGGATACTTATTTTTAATAATAACTTTATTTAATTATCAAAAATCAATACACAACCTCAGTGTACCATATTTCTTTTTAACAAAAAGAACCAGAGCACCCCACGGTGATATACTGAGGCATATATATCCCTTCTTCAATAATTCTTCCACCTGCATCTGTAATTCTTTAAGTTTTGGAGTACTCATCATGTATGGTGCTTTAGATACCGGAACAACTCCTGGCACTAGGTCAATAGGAAAATAATTCTCTGTCTTTTGAGGTAATCTAGGCATTTCTACAAATACATTAACAAATTCTTGTATTGTTGGGTAATTTTCTATATTAATTTGTTGGTCCACATTTGATTCCTCCAAATGAGTTGCAAGGATTTGGCATCTTTTTTTAAAATTATCTTTCAATTGCATGGATGATATCTCTATTGGATATTGGCCTAGGAATTCCTTGGACTTGCTTCCGTTGTCCCTCATCATCAATACAATTAAAAGACTGTTGAAAAATGCAACAAGAAATTCTCAATTTGATTTTGCCTTGGTCAAATTGGGAAAATTCGAATTTCTGCATCAGCAGACAACTTGGATGCAGTGAACTAATGTGTCATAGCTCTTGTCACTCATTTAACTCAGTGAATTCGAATTAGAAGAGTTAGTGTTCGATTAAGCATGTGTGATTGTTAGTTTGTAGCAATCAAGGTCAGTTATTTAAAGTTGTTTTCAGTTAAACTAGTTTTAACTGTTGCAGGAACTAGTGGAAGGTCAGTTGTGCAGTGTGACTTCAATATAACTCAGTGACCATCCAGTTAACTGATCAATCAACCCAAAATAGCTAGTGCATGTAGATAATTTGAGTTACTCAACTGTGGTGGAGATTCCAAGGCAATATAACATCAGTTGTAGACTAGTCTTAAGTGTACATGTGTTGCATGCAATCAGATGATCAACCTTAAGAATTGCGCAAGGAAATAGGCGCTCAAGGAGAGGCAGAAATTGACTAAATTTGGGTCATAATTTCTCAGTGAGTGAAGAGATAGGTTATTCACTTGCAGGTTGAGCTCAGATTGAGCTAGCAATTGTCACACATCTCTATTCATCTGATTTAATGCAAATAGACATAAGGGATGTTTAGCAGTTGCTTTCCCCTAGAAAAATATTGTGTGCATGTGTTATTTCTTATTGCATGTTAGTGATTGATGTTCTAAATTGTGAATTGAATTCTACAATGCAATAGAGTAAGTTTGTGTCTTGTGATTTTGATTAAAATTTCATGAGCAATTGCAAATCTACATGTAATGATTCAAATATGTTTGAATTTTAACCCAAAAAAAAAGTGATATTGTTTCACCACTTTTACATTCTCATATCTTTTGTAATTATGATATATAGTTTTTAATATCATAATTAAACAATGTTGAAATTTTAACTTTGAAAGAAAAAAAATATAAGGAAAAGAAAAAATTGATACTCCATCACCACTTTTTAAAATCAACATGAAAATCATGATTTGATACAATCTCAAAATATAAAAATTAATAAAACTATTATTTAATTAATAATATTTCTATTTTATAGTTAAAATATTTATTTTTTATAAAAAAATGTTTTCAAAATAAATATACATATAATTATAATTATAATTATAATATTATCAATGTTGATCTTAGAATCAATTCATATATTTTTATACTATTTTTAATATTAAATCAAGATCTGTGAATCTTAAACAATTCGAAAGTGCCTTCAGCGAATCACCATCTCTGCTTAGTCAAAAGTTTTCAAGATAAAAGAATAATATTAACTTGAAAGAATAACAGCGTAGCGAGGGTTTCTTAGATACCAAATATTAGGAACATATATACATGATTTGGTATGGTAGCCTAACAATAAAGTTTGTTTCAATACAATGGTTACATATTCAGAAAAAGTAGGAATTTGATCATCACGTACCAATCAACCTGACATAATCATATCATAAGAAAGCGTAATTCAAAGATATTTTTTAATGCTCCGAATGTAGTAATTGTTACTGGTTTTAATAATGGTTACTGGTTTTAATGGTTAGATTTTTGCGTAAAATATTTTTTAATGTTGTGAATGTAGTAATTGTTATTGGTTTTAATGGTTAGATTTTTGCGTAAAATATTTTTTAATGTTGTGAATGGAGTAATTGTTACTTGTTTTAATGGTTAGATTTTTGTGTTAACCATTAGTACCCAAAATTTATGTTAAGTTGTAATTGACATTTTTTATACTATTTGTATTTATTTTTAATTAGAAATATAAAATATTTTTTTAATGCGTGAATGTAGTAATTGTTACTTGTTTTAATGGTTCGATTTTTGTGTTAACCATTAGTACCCACCCAAGGTTTATGTTAAGTTGTAATTGACCTTTCTTATATTGTTTTTATATTTTAATTGGAACTAGTTTCAAGAGTAGATTGGTCTTATATGTTAGGTTAATTTGTTTTATATGTTAGGCTAATAGTGTAGATTAATAATTTGATTAAAAGTAATGGTATGCGTTGATGGTATTATTACTGGAAGGGTGTAGTTTAATTATTTAACATTTTGTTTTTGGAATTCGGGTATATAATTTTGAATGAGACTGTGAATTTTGATTGTTTAAAATGCATTTTTTAATATATAAATTGATTCAATGCCTTGAAAAGTTCAATGCCTTGAAAAGTTTTGACACCATTCAAATTGTGCAGACTACATAACAAAAACTTAAAATTTCAACATTTCCTTGACTAATTTCAAACAAAATTGACCAGAAAATATACCCCAAAAAGAGTAAAAATGTTGAATAGTTAAACTATAATTTTTTAAATGATTTATTTTTATAATTTGCAATGAAGATAAATGCGTAATATCCCAATATTTTCCTGCAAAAGTGGAATTTCCCTAGTATAAAAGGAAAAAAAAAATGTTCCAAAAGAAATATGGGGATTTAAACTCATCTTATAAGTGGTAATAAGAACTTTTTTAAGTAGAAAAATGCTAAAGATAATGCATAAAAAGCCACCCATCTCACTGGCAAAGAAAAAAACAAATAATAAGGTTCAAAGAAATTAAACCCTTAAAGGGCACACAATTATGGTCAGGGGTGGTTCTTTAAAGGTTGCAATAATTTTGTTCGAGGGGATACAAGTTGAATCATGTTTGTCTTTATCAATGATTGAAATTTCATAATCTCATTCTTCATCCCAATCCATCCATAATCAAAATGGGGCAAATCCTTTAAGTTATGCCTTAATTTGTGGCCTATGGGTTGGCACATTAAATTTATTTATTTTTTCATTTAATAGGAAGAAATGATAGATCCTCCTTTCTATGCATTACTTTATGAGCCATGTTAATTAATGCAAAAAACATTAGTTTTCCTCCTCTTAATCTCTCTATAGACACATACACTTCAATTTCAATGAGTATTAGTCTTCTCATCTTTCTGCATTTAAGGGGGCTTGACTACTGGTCCTCCATTGAAAATGTTTTGGACAAGTTTCATTTTTGCTTCCCTAGAGTGTTTAAAAAATACCCCGCAATGTAGGTTAGGTTGTGTGTTGAGGTGGACTTTAGAAAATGGTTTCCATGAAGAAATATAGATTAAGGTAGCAAGCAAGCATTGGGAGTAAACATTGAATTATTAACGTGTTATCTTTATGAGTAGAATGTGTTTTGATTATGAGCACTTATGAGTTTTCTTGAAAATGATGCCTCAAATTTTGTGATGTTCCCATAAAACCCTTCAACCCTTCAACGGGCAAAGAAAAAAGTGGAATCACAAGGCCACTTGGAAAATGTAGTGAATAAAATATCATCATTTGATAGATATTATAAGCTCTACCAAAGATGTAAAAAAAAAAAAAAAAAATTCCTAACATCATAGATTTGCATGACAGAAATATTAACATTGTTATCATCTCACATAACATGTTAATCTCTCCACCAATATTTCTCTGGAGAGAATACAACTAAAATGAATTGGCAAAAACAAAATTTTGAAGACATTGCTAAATAAAAATGCCCTTCACTTTTAAGGGATGATAAATTCAAATAACCATTACCTCATGAAATGGTCTAACAATAAAACTAAAAGGAAAATAAAAAGGAAAACCATTAGAAATTTGTTAAAAAAAATATGTTGAACAATGAGATGATTCTCAGAAATAAAAGGAATTAAGATAAATCAAAATGTACTAAACTCATTTGTAACATTTTTAGTTTTGTCTGGTTGCCACTCTATTGTGCTCACAAAAAATTGCCCAAAAGAATATGTAACAGTGCGCTGACTCTTGAAAAACAAAGGAATATGTTGAACAATGAAGTGACTCTTAAAAATCAAAGGAATTGAAATCAAGCAAAATACATTAAACTCGTTTGTAGAATTTTTAGTTTTGTGTTATTGCCACTCTATCTTGCCCACTATGTATAACAAGGATGCTATTTTACTCACCAAGTATAATTAAAAGAGCTATTTTATCCATATAATTAAGATATTGGATGAGTAACAATAAATGAAAAAACTCATCAAACTAGGATTTGTTCTAAGTAATATATCAAGGCTTGAACTAAGTTTTAGGTTTTTCAAAATTAACTCATGCCAAGGTGTATTTATTGGTGTATCTATTTTGTCAACCATAGTTAAAAAAAAAAATTAAAAAAATTAAAAATAAAAATAAAAAAATCATAACCAGTTATTTATAAAATTGGATTATGAATCAAAAACAGATTGGATTAATTTGAATGGGTGGAATTAGATTTCATTAACTAATTTTAAAAAATACCAGAAAAAAAAATTAATTTTAAAATTATTAAAGACAAAATATGCATAGTTTACTCGTCTATAGACCATGCAAGGGTGAACATATCAAAATGGCACTGAGTGCAATACGAGTGAGCTAAAAAATACATAATTACATAGTCTCTAAAGTTCAAATACCATACTACAAGTCTCTAAGCATCAAACAATCACTAGTGGTAGAAATCGGATCATCAGTGGGAGCTACATAAACCTCATATGGTTGAAAGTCTTCAAGATTCCTTTAGACTCCTCGAGGATATTTGCACCTCGATAACAGTGATAATAGTACTAGGCCTAGCAGAAGCATGAGTTGGTTGAGCCGCACGACTAGCACTTACATCTCCCATGCTTGGTGCTTCGTGAGTTGGTTGAGCCACATGACTAGCGCTTACATCTCCCATGCTTGGTGCTTTGCTTGCTTCAACTCCTAATCCGATTACTAGATCTGCATTGGGATCAACCCGCCCAATGTCCATGGCATCAATGTCAAAATCAATTAACTCTCTTCTACCTATTCTAAAGTTGATTTAATTTCATCCAACAAAATGGGATATGTATCAAGTCTTTTGTTATGCAATTGTTGGTATTTTAGTCAAACATTATAATACATAAGGACAAGATCATTTAACCACTTTGGGTCCAAATTGTTTCTATGCTTCGTGTGACTACACTAAAAAATAAACCAATTGTGTTCACACCAAGAATCACTACAAGTTTCGTTGAGGACTACTTTATATTTTTGCAATTGAAGACCATGGTTGCCAAATGACTCCCATCAATGTGCTACAAAGACAAAGACTAAAGTTAGTTCAATGTTAAACAATTTAGATTTATGAGTTTGGCTAAAAAATTGATTATTTATAGTTTGCATTTTAAATAATTTAACTAAAAAAAGAATTAAAAAAAAAAAATCACTTACCAAGTTGGTCAACATCTCTTACAATCTTTGCTAGGTTTTTTCCAAAGGTACTTGTGTCCCTAGTGAAAACGCTAATCTATCGATGTATTTTGAGCTACTCAAACTCATCAAGGATCATGCACTCCAAGCATTCATACAACACATCTTCGACCTCCCCATTATGATTTTTTGCTAATTGAGCTTCATAATGATACCTTAGGTTCAAAAAATACCCAACGCAATGTAGTTTTTTGCATTTGCTCAATGATCTCCCAAAGAGACCCATACTTACTCTATCCTTGTAGGTTGTTTCTATCTACTTCTTTGCTTGATCCATAGCCTCAGATCTAGCCCATGGCCAATTTTTTTCCATCCACAAGCCACAACACCTTCACAAGAAGCTCGCTAATTTTCACAATCTTTGTTGTTTTTTCCCAAAAAAAGTTGTCAAAAACTCTTTTTGGTGTTTTTGCCATTTTATATGCAAGTTTGTCGAGATACATTCCAATTATCACTAGAAATCAATTTTTGAAAGTTTTGTGCTTGGGAAATGAGAGATTGCAACATGAGGAAGTGAGTTGCAAATCTCATTATGGTAGGCCCAACAAGCTCCTTTCCCCCTAGTGTTTTTCCTCATTAGGTTCAATATCAACGATTGGTTGTAGATGTATTTTATAGTATTGATAGCATCATCAATCTTTTAGTGATGTGCCAAAAAAATCGTGATTTTTTCGACTAGTTGATTTTTCACCCAAAAAAATCATGATTTTTTCATGAAACAAAACAACACAATGTTTGCAAAAAAAAATTTACTCAAAATATCATACTACAACCTAAAAAACCGTTGAGCTAGTGGAACTTGTGAAGTTTTAAGCAATTTTTTTTTTGTTTTTTGAGAAGGAGGTAGGCTTGTGATCCTCATCAATCGTCGTGGAGATAGGCTACACAACCATCATCATCACCATCAAGGATTTTTCAAGGGAGCAAGGGTTCCGAGGGAGGAGAATGAACGAGAGGAGGATGTGCTAGCATCAAGACCACCTCCTACACAAATTGATGAACATAGTTGTACACCCATCAATTACAGTTAGACATTTGGTGAAAGGCTAAGACCTTCTACTGTTAGGGATAGGCTTGGCAAATAGCGCATGATATTTTCTCATAGAAGGGGGAGAGCGTATTGATATCAGATAGTTAGCTACTAGTTTTATTTATTTTGTCATTGTACATCTACTTCATGATGATGAGATACATTTATATATGTGATGTCATTTTGTATTGGTTCTCCAATACCAATGTTTTCAATGTTTATGTGCCAATGTATTTATCTAATGTTGTCATTACTTTATCCATTTAGAATTTTGAAAAAAATTGATACACTTAGCATGCTCCACAATATTCTTTACTCTATCTACTTTTTCTATATTCTCAAACATGAGTTATATGTAATGTGCAACACACACAAAACCCAAAATATATGTAACGTGCAAAACCCAATATATGATTCTAAATTTGGATTTCTATTTGCCTCACACCCTATGAGATTTGATCCAACGATTTAATAAAGACCAAATCCCATACCAACCATCTGTTCTACACCTCATAGCTAGCCAAAAATAACTATTGTTTTGACAGGGTAAATAATTAATATAAATGTTAAAAAATTACAGATTCTTAAATTAATTTTGGGATGCTTAAATCACAAATCAATCACTTAGTCTAACCTATTTTAAATAATTATTACTTTGGCAATGGGTTTGAATAAGTTTCACGGGGTCTTTATATATGTTTTGAATAAAAACTTTAATTGATGATTTGATTAACAGTTGTCCGGTCAATTTCAAGTACATCTCGCTTTTCTTTCCGAGATTAACGCCACTAACTTCTATACCTACTATTGACGTATACCATCAATGACTAAAATAAGATAATATGATAATAGCAGCTCCACTCAGTAAATCAACACTAACTAGATTTGACCAATTCTGATTTGTCCAACAAAATCATCAAAACAACTTTCAAGAAAAATTACCTCGACATTATTAATTTACCCAAAATGTAAGTTAACTTTCAGGTTGAACTTTTTGACAAAAATCACATGATGGGAATCCAATCCCTAAACTTATTTGGCAAAAGTCATAATGGAATCCACATAGTTCAAATGATAGCTTCCAGCAAAATCATCTGCGCAACTTCAACAAAAATTACCGTAATTTGGCAAAAGTCATATGATAGGATCGACTGTCTAAACTTATTTGAAAAAAATCACGTCGTGGGAGTCCACAGTTCAAATGATAGAAGCTGCATTATCACCATAAACTGGGAATCCTCCTCCCACCAATAGCTTATAAATTTCATATTGCTTCAGTGCATATTCAATGTTTCGAATTTGATTTAATGTTTATGATTAAACTTTGGGTTGCTATTATCCAAATAGTCAAAGTCGTAGATTATGATGATTATCATTATTATTGTTATTAGTCACAGTCATAAATGATTATTATTTTACTATTACTGATGGTACATAGATTAGTAATCAAAGTTATTTGAGTGAATTCATTGTTATAATTAAATTTATCCTAGCCAACCGAGTGCCTCAATCCTCCATATAGGTAGATGGTCTGATCACAACAACCCAAAAACCTAAGGCAAATGGACCTCGACCATTTCGAAAACCTAGTATTGATGACATGCCCGTGTCCTTATTTACCATATATCATTAGCCATGCAAAATTGAGTGATTTAATCCATTTTTTATCCAAAGAGGGCTCATAGCAAGAAATCCCCTTCAAGCATAACAATAACTAGTGATTCCACTTACAACCACCTTAATATTATATGTCAACATAGCTATGAAGTTTTTCGTTTAATAGTAAACTTCCAAGCAATGTTGCAAACATCGGCATCAAGATAAAATCAGCAAGGGTTCAAAAAATCATAAAAATAAAAATAGGTAAACATTGGCAAAATTAAGATACCGCCAAAATATCGGTAAAAATCGACAAATATCGGCTAAGCCAAAAATTAGCAATTTCGAGATTTTCAAATTAAGATACCGCCAAAATATCGGTAAAAATCGACAAATATCAGCTAAGCCAAAAAAATAACGATTTCAAGATTTTCTCAAACAATAAAAATGGGATGTTTGCAACACTGCTTTCAAGTGCCAATCCTGAATTCAACCAGAGGTCATGTGCCCTTTTTGATTGAATGTTATCTGCAACTTAATTGTTACTAATTCCTAGTTAGAAAATATTTGCAAATACAAATTAAAACTCTTGGGATTCTTGTTCCCTAGGCAGAAATCTCCTGGATGATATGAATTTAACAGAAAAAAACAACACTGAACTATCTCACTGGTATACCAAAACTTGACATTATATGGTGAATTCAATGCCAGTGAGGCTTGCATGATATTATTAATATTGGACCGCCTTTTGTGGAAAACATCTAATAGCCCTAATAGCCAATATCTCACTGGTATACCAAAACTTGACATTATATGGTGAATTCAATGCCAGTGAGGCTTGCATGATATTATTAATATTGGACCGCCTTTTGTGGAAAACATCTAATAGCCAATATAATTCCTATTGAGAGTCGCCTTCCATGTAAAGTATTTGTTTAAATGAGCATTAGAATTGATACATTGGAAAATAATATTCCAAGAAAAAGCCAAAGTCTTGTTGATCCTTTGGAGAAAGCTCCTTCAGTGCAAAAGTTTGAAGTGGCGATGTTTGACACACCATTTAACTTCACAGGAAGACAGAAAAGTCCACTAAATCAGACACACTGAAGATTTCATAAAATCAATTTAGTTTTACAAAGCATTCAATTGTACATATGATACATATCATTTTGTCAGATGGCTAGATGCATTGAAGATGATTTTGATATCAAAAGGCATTTAATCTCTTGCAAGAAATTTTAAGTAACGGCATGGAAGAACCCAAAGATAAGACGATGCTTGATAAAAGTGAAATGTAGTGCGTAGCTGTAAGAAATACAAAGATAAGTGTAGGCACCAATGTGTTTTTCCAAAGGCGACTGTCAATTTGAACTATCTTCAATAATAAAAGAAAATTTACCTCATTCTTTCCATGATTATATGGACAATCATTACATATTTAATGCAAAAGCACCTAGGAAGATATAGTACAAGAAAAATGAATGGACTTACAAAGTAAGAATTGATCATAAAAGTAATAGATACTGTGTAACAAGAGAAGCTAATCACTGACAGGCCAAGCTAGTTTAGCTACAGTGGATAAGGAGAAGAAACCCAAGCTCGAAAGGCAACAAATAACTGGCCTGCCATTGGGAAGTTAATGCGCGGGAGCTGTATATGCCCACCGTTGGATAATGTACTTGCTTAAATCCAACGGTGGGCATATACTGCCCCCACGCATTTACTGCCCAATGGCATAATGGCATTCCAGTTATTTTCTGCCAGCTCGAAGGGCCACACATGTCTGCAAAGTGGACAACAGGGGGCAACTGCACCAGGTAAGGGAATGTACCAACACAACTGATTGGTGAAGAGACTGCAGATTCATCTAAGGAAATTAAGAACAGACTGCAAAGTGGACAACAGGGAGCAACTGCACCAGGTATGGGAATGTACTAACACAATTGATTGGTGAAGGGACTGCAGACGCATCTAAGGAAATTAGGAACTAAATTTTTCAATAAGATGTAAATAATTTATTAAAATCCAACATATTTTACATCAGCTTAACATGGTTGCTTTTGTACATATCTTACTTTTAAGGAGACTTGCAATAATGACTCGGGGGCTTTGAATGATGGAAACTCTTGCTCTTGACCATAGGCATACTTGAAACTCCAGGTACCTTAATATAGGTAACAATCTAGCCCATTCTACAACTCAGGCTGTGGTTAGGATCTTTTCAACCAAGGTTGCCTTCACTGAAAAGAATAGGGAAGTATAGGGATACCAAAGTACACAATTACCAAAAGAAGTCATACCGTTGATCAATCAGCCCAAATTACAACTCGCCATTACCAAAAGAAACCATACCGTTGATCAATCAGCCAAATTACAACTCCCCATTACCAAAAGAAGCCATACCGTTGATCAATCAGCCCAAATTACAACTCGCCCTATGTTAGGATCCTTTTAACCGAGTCTTCAACTAGTAATAAGCATAGAGGAAAGAAGACATCCATAAGGAAAGGAAAAGTACATCGCTGAAGGAAGCCACTGCCACACCAGTAAGGGGCTGCACTTTGAACTGATTCCCAGTATAAGAAATCCTTAATAGTTTAATAATAAAACCGTTAGTAATAAGGAGATTTGGCAATAGAACAAGTGAAGCACATATGGAATACTGACAGACAACATACCACCAAACATATTGGCAATTTAAGATAACTGCAGTGCTGGTCATATGCATCTATGACCCGGATAAAGAGAGTGAATTGCATAAATGCACATCTTTCACCTAAATTCTTATCAGGAAATCAGAACAACCAAAGAAATTTAGAAGAAGAATAAGAAAATAGGATCCTTGAAGCAAATACCAAATGAATATATACGGAGTGTGGATTTGGCAGCATGGCCTTGAACCCGGAAATACAGAAATATAGTACTATTTTACAAAGCAGAGCGGCCTACCCTCCACCTAGATAATTCACAGAGATATATTTTGATAACTGCAATTGCTTGAAATTTTTAACACCTTCTAAATAAATCACTAAGAGGTTTCCCATGTAAAGATGCATGCTCCTTACAATAACAATTGATGGCACAAGAAGAATGCAAACTCTGAGTAACTGCATACCAGGCTTGACACGCAAGGAGCTTCCGTGCTAGGCCATAGAGCTACCATTTAGCTGAATCCAAGGAGATATTGATCAAATATGCCAGATAACAGATACATTCCGGTTCATATGTCAAGGCATCGACTCTATTTGAACTTTCCCCTCATCAGGCCTCCCGCCAACAATAGCCCTCAGTTCCACAAAATAGGAAAGATCGCCTTCTTCTCGTTTCCCATCTATGACATCCTTATAGGAAGCCATCAACTTGTCCCACTTCTCCCTGCACTGTTTCCCATCCCTCTTAATGCCCTGTCTCCCCAACATCTCTGCAAGCTCTTCCCACAGGGCCGCCCTCCTCGCAGAATTTGCAAACCTCCCATCCATCTCACCCCTCAATTTAATCAGCTGCAAAACCTCACCCCTCTTCCAGTTCTTGGACCGTTTCTTCGGCCCGCTTCCTTGGCGCAGCGTATCGGAGGCAGAAACAACACCCCCACCAGCGGAATTTACCATGGCTGTCTCCACTGTAGCAACTGCCCCCCTCTCACCGAGAAGCTTCTGCGCAAGAAGAATCATTGCATTATTGAAAACATTTCTGTGAGCCCTCTCTTCCGCCCTCCATTTCTCCTCCCTCTCCTGCCTCAGTTGCTCTCTCATCTGCTCTTTCCTCTCCAGCGAATCCAGCAGCTCCTTGAAAAACCTCTGCTGCCGAGTAATCACTGCCTCGAGCAGGGTTTTCACAGCTTCGATATCAGCAACTGGAACATACTTACCGCACCGTTTTCTCTTCTTGAAATACGGTTTTTCCAACAGCAAATCCTCATCATCTTCATCCGTGTCCCGATTCTCATACATTTCCCTGCCAGAAATTTCCAAATGCCGAGAGTTCAAATTCTCGTTATGGGCAGAATCACCTTCCTTCTTGACGCTTTCCCTGCGCAGGCATTTGCCGGAGAGCAAAGGATGGAGATCCTCGTAATAAGGGTTATCGTTCCTATCTTTCAAACCCTCCCTAACATCTTTAAAACCAGCCATTAATTTCTCCCATTTGTCTCTGCACTGCTGGGCGTCTCTGAAAAACTGTTCTTTTCGCAGAGACTCGGCTATTTCGTCCCAGAGTTCCGTCTTTCTTCCGCTGCGGGAAAACCTGGGCTCCAATTCTGTTCGAAGCTTTATAAGCTTGAGGGTTTCGACCCTGGTCCAGTTCTTGGACCGCTTCTTGTGCTCTCTATCCCGTTTCTTGTCGTCTTCCTCTGTTTCCGGGCCGTTAAAGGCGACATTGGTTGGCTGGGGAGGGTGTTTTTCTGCGGTAGAGGTGGAAACGGGCATGATGTATGGAACAATACAAGTGTCGCCAGGAGGAGGAAACAGAGAGGGGGGGATTGCCTCCTCATGCCCATGCTCATGATCATCATCATCATGATCATGCTGCTGCTCTGTCGGAGATGAATTTATAATTTGCAGAGGCTCCTCCATCCTGATTCTCGCTGCTGGTCCTCTTCTATTCTGTTAGCTCCCAATTCATTTCATGGGTGTTTTGCGTGATTTTGCTTCTGTGCACACACAACCCAAAAGTCCTCTTCGTCCTCGCCGTGAATGGGTTTCGTGCCCTGCTCTTTGGAAAGCAAAACCTGTGGCAGATGAGAAGGACGACGGCCAATGGTCGAAGTGGAACAAGACATGAAGGACCAAATTCGGCCAACAGCAACAGACGTTGTCATATGGGAGGGAGGGAAGGATGGGAGAAATTTTGCAACAAGTTGAACCCTAACCCAAGTTGAAGTCAAATAAATTATAATGAATGTTACATGGAGATGATGATGATTATGTCAATGTCAAAGTGCTCGCCATTGCTAATCTGTTTATGTTTACAGTTACAGGGAGATAAATATGTTTTAATACACCATGGTTGTATGAGTTTTCATTTTACATTTACAATTTAATTTTAATTTTAATTTGCAGGCTAATTTTGGAAAAATTTTCATAATTGCATTTATGTTTTAATAAGTATATTTTATAACTGAGGTTTATCAAATGTAAGAAGGATCAAATTACAAATTTGTACAATGTTAAAGAAAATATTTTCATTAAAAGGGATTTGATGTTTTTTTAATTAGAGGGTGGTTTTTATGTAAATAAAGGAAGTGGTGCTTCTCGTTAATATGATTGTTTTGATATAATATTTGTGGTTCAATCACATTATGAGTTAAGCTAACATTTCAAGCCAACAAGTATGATGTGTTATGTGTCATAGTTGTTGGCTGGAAAAGTAAGTATCATATTAAAATTGTTCATTTCAGAGGCCTAAACTTTAAAATATAATAGTTGTTTTGTTATAAGTTTAATAAATTTGATTATCAAATAGATGCTTTGTTATAAGTTTAATAAGCTGATTATGAGAGGTTATATGTTTTTTATTAATATGTTTATTTTATTAACATAATGATTGACTAGTTATAGGTAAATATGCATGTTTATTTGGTGTTTCCCTCCTCCTTTAACTTAATATGTGGGTGTGACTTAATATGTGGGTGTGTGAGTGAAAACAACAAGTATATTAATTGCAACATACCATGACTTTTAAGCAAATAAAAAATGGCATCTTTTTTTTTATTATGGGAATGGGTAACTCATTAAAGTGACCTAGGTTAGGTTGTGACTATAATGAAAGAGTATATCGAAAACCCAAAATCCAGATATACAAATAACTTGTGACTTAGCAAGGGTCAAGGCATCTCTAGGAACATCAAAGTGGACCCCTCTTCAAGGGGGTGTCTACCCTTCTAGCCTTATCACAATGAGTCAAACTCTCTTTACGAATTGAAATCATGTGAGAAGAGTGCAAGATATACTTCCTAACCATCTCATAAAACCACCTCAACCCTAAGTGGTGTCTCTTAGCATTATGATGGTTGCTTGTTTGTGAAATAAACATGTGTGATTGTCCCACTTCTCCCTCCTTTGTTGAATGTGTTGTGGCAATGCACATGTGTGAAAACAAGGGACATACAAGTGCCAACTTACCATTATCTTTATCTCAATAGAGGAAGCAATGCCTTTTATTAGCATAATGGTTTATTGATTAGATGAGGCATAATAGTTGAAATGGTTGGGAGGTAGGTTTCACACTCTCCCCACCAAAGTTCAATTTTTGTAGAGCCAATTTGGCCCATTCATATGAGGGTATAAGGGTAGGCATCCCTAGGTGTGGTACCCTCACGAGTTCATCTTTGGATGTCTCGGCCTTTACTAAGTCATAAGTTACCTAGCTAGTGAAGGCTTGCAAGTTGTTGGTGCTAATCAAGGTTTATAGTGGGAGCCACTCCAATGACCCCCCAATATAAACAGTTTTTTATGGTTTAAAAAAGCATAATGATTGATTTATCAAGAGACAAAAATGTGCACTTATTTGGTATCTTCACTCCCTCTTTGTGGGACATGTTGCGTAGGTGTGTTGGTGTGAAAACAAAAGGCATATACATTCCACCCAACCATGACATGTATGTTGATGGAGGGAGTGGTGACTCTTATTAACATAGTTATTGATTAATTGTGAGTCTTATTAATAATAATTGATTGATTGTGAGATGTGGGTGTGTGTGTGCGTGCTCATTTGACTTCTTCCTCTTTATTTGTGGGAAATGTTGTGTGGGTGCATTACGAAAACAATTAAGCATATAAATCCCAACGTTATAGGATCTTATGCTAATGAAAGGAGTTGTGATTCATATTAGGAATTGTGATTCATATTAATATAATGGATAATTGATTGTAAGTTAAATATGTGTGATTAATTAGCTTCTCCCTCCTCATTTTTTATTTGTTAGATGTATTGTGTGTTGGGTGGATGTATGTATGAGTGAAAACAAGAAGCATGTAAATCTAAATATATATGATCTTTATGCTAATGGAGGAAATGGTGTGAGTGGTGTTTCTTACGAGCATAATTGTTGATTGTTATGGAATAAATGTATGCTTGCTCTGTGTCTCCTCTTCCTTTTGTAAGACATATTATGTGAATGTCATAATAATAAAACAATAATAAGACATCAAATTTAA
Source organism: Pinus albicaulis (assembly GCA_034641835.2). Classification (NCBI taxonomy): domain Eukaryota; kingdom Viridiplantae; phylum Streptophyta; class Pinopsida; order Pinales; family Pinaceae; genus Pinus; species Pinus albicaulis. Next base: position 932,133,972 of record CM076569.1, on the reverse strand, counting down.
TATATTGAAATAAAATTATTATAAATTTAAATTGATTTACTCATTACAATATGCTTTATATAACTCAACTTAAAATAAAATAATAAATAATCCAAAACATTATAATTAGTTTTACCACTTTAATATCTTCTTCTTTAATCTATTCTTAAATTGGTTGACTTTAATATGGAAAATCAAAATTATACTTAATTATAATATTAAAAAGGATTTTGAAATAATATAAAGGAAAAAATAAATAAATAAATAAAATTTTATTTTTTTAAATTATATATAATATATATTAAATTATAAATAAAGATATATTATGATATATGTTAAATGACAATAAAATTTTATTTATAAATATATAATTTTATGGATTTTATGGTGTGGTTTATTTGTATTTATAAAGAGTTTTGAGTTAATTTAATGTGATTATTTATATATATTTTTTAATAATTTTTACATAAAAAATAATATATATAATTTGTATTTTAATAAATATATAAAATTAAATTTAAAGAATAATAAGTGATAGTTAGTGGGTTTAATTCTTTCTGGTTCACTTAATTCTAGAAAGTTATTAATTCACTAATTATTATAACAAAAAATATATATATTATTAGACAAAAAAAATTTAACATTCAATAAATTAAAAATAATAAATAATAAACTTTAATTTAATAAAAAAACTAATTTTACTAAAAGATGATGCATTTTATTTAAGATCTTATAATATGATCCAAAACCTTCAAATTACTTTTTTCCCTTTTATAAAATTCTTGAATGATACAGCTTGAGTGGGTCTAATGGTTAAGAGCATGTGTTTCCTCCTAAGAGGTCATAGGTTCAAAACTAGAGGGGGGTAGAGTATGTAGAAATTTATTAATACCGATGTATTACCGGATTCTCCTGATCTAACAATATTTATCTTCTTGCTAAATGCAGAATCCTTCCACTGTTAAACTTGTGGAAATTTAAAACTCAATTGTAAACAGGTGAATAAATTCAATCGCACATAACACAGTTGTTTAACAGGAAATCTTAAAGCTAAAAACCCCAACTATCATATATTATGTATATCAATGGAATCATGTAATAATCTCATACAAAGCTTAGTACATCAAGCTCTCAGTACAATCAACAATCATTACACACTGTCATGCAAAAATTTGCATCTCTATGCACCAATTTCTTGCCTCCTGACATCCTACCTCCACTGCGCAATCCCTGCTGAAGAAGACCCCTAAATGAATTCAAATTGGCCTTGCCTTGAATGCGCAATCCTCATTTTCAACTCCAATGTGTGTCAGATGCATTGAATGCATCACTATAGTCACAACGAATAGTCCATCCCACCCTTTCACCTATCTCTCCACTGGGTCTCCACTGGAACTGACATGCACTGTAGTTAACTATTGTATTTGTTCAGTTGTTAGTGAGTTATTAGTTGTGAATTAATTAACTAAATAATTCACTTAACTCTCACTAGTGTATCTTTCAGTTAAACTAGATACAACTAGCTCAACTAAGTTTAACTCACTTAATTGAGTCAAATTAAATAACAACTCTTGTAACTACTCTTCTGACTCTGTCATAACTTTGCCACTTCATTTCTAACTGAGTCCTCCATGCATGAGCCACCAATAACCCTATGAATTGCGTAATTCCTTCATCCCACTGATTTGCCAAATCTGTTCACTGAAATAAAGTGCTCCAAGAGAATAAGTTGATGTTTATAGTCGGATTATTATTAAGGGTTAATAATAATCGACATGCACCTATTTTTAGATTGGTGATCTAGAAATAGACTTTGCCCAATATTCTAAAAAAAATATAATTTCATCTATTTTTCACATTTGATCAACCATCTACAAATAGCATCCTGCAACTTATAAAATATGCTCACCATGTCTAAAAATAGACATACACCTAAAAATAGCATGCGGGCCCCACTTATTGAAGGTGCTTACTTTTCACTAAGCTCATCATCTTGTTGAATCTCAACACTTCCTCTCAACAAGACAGGGATTATCCTTCACCCCGATCATGCCTCTATGGTATTAAAATTTTCTCCTGCAAGCGCCTTTGTCAAAATATCTGCATCCTGATCTTCCGTAGGAATTTACTGAAGCAACATGATCTTCTGTTGCACACAATCTCTAATATGATGATACTGGATATCAATATGTTTATATCTATCATGAAACACAAGATTAATCGAGAGTTTAATGCAACTCTGATTATCACAATGTATCACTGTAGGATCTAAATGTGAACCGAACAAACCGACCAGGATCTTCCTCATCCAAATAGCCTCACATGCAATTTGACTTGTTGTCATGTATTCTGCTTCCCTTGAACTGAGTGCCACGGATATTTGTTTCCTGTTGTACCAATAAAATGTTGTAGATCTGATACTGAAAACCCTTCCTGATGTGCTCTTTCTGTCTGTTGGGCTGCCTACCAAATCTGCATTCGTGAAGCCATGCAACTTCACCTCATCCGTCTATCTGTACCATAAGCCATACTCAGATGTGCCCCTGAGATACCTCGGGACATGCTTTCCTGCCTTCCAAAAGAGCTTGGTAGGCTTAACCATCGCTTGTGAAAGCTAGTTCACCGCATAGCATATGTTTGGTCTTGTATTAACTAAATACATGAGCGAACCCACCAACTGTCGATGAACAGTGGCATCCACTTCCTTTGCCGATGTAGCATCCTCTTTCCTCCAATTTCCTGGAAGAGGAGTATCCATGGGCTTGCAGTCCTCCATGTGAAACTTACCAAGTATCTCTCGAGCATACTTTCCTTGAGACACAAACAGTTCACCTTCTCGCTGCCATATTTCCAATCCAAGGAAATAATGAAGGAGGCCCAAATATTTCATCTCAAACTCCTTTGCAAGATCTGCCTTGCATGAGTGTATCAACTACTCATCACCCATTAGCATTAAATCATAACATAAAGAACAATGATTAAAAGCTTACCCTCCACCACAATTTGGTACAGGTTTGCATCCACCTCACTCTTGGTGAAGCCAAGTCCAGTGAAATGGTTGTCGATCCATGTATACCAAGCACGTGGTGCTTGCTTCAGCCCATACAACGCTCTTTTTAGTCTACACACATGCGACTCGTTTCTGAAGATCTCAAATCCTTTAGGCTGCTCAATGTACACCTCTTCCTCAATGATCCCATTAAGGAACGCAGTCTTCACATCCATCTAATGAATGTGCCAACCCATTTGCACTGAGAGAGCAAGGATGGTCCTTATGGAAGAATATCATGTGACAGGTGCAAAGGTTTATTCATAATCAGTCCCCTCGATCTATGAGAAGCCTCAGGCAAAAAATCTTGCATTATACTTCTCAACGCTCCCATCAACAGCTTGCTTTACCTTGTAGATCAATTTCGAATCTACCACTGATTTACCCACCGGCCTTGAAACAATCTCCCAAGCATTTTTTCTGACAATGGAGTCATACTCCTCCACCATGGCATCTACCCATGTGGGCTCCTGTGCTGCTTCTTCAAAAGAAGATGGCTCTGTCACGATACACTTGCTCATAAGAGCCATGTATCCAGTAAATCGGTCAGGTGACTGCCTTTGTCTGCGCTGTGATGTAGGGACTCCTACATTCTCTGCCGCATCAAGCTTCAGTCTCTTAGCTTTTTTGGTACGCTTTCTGCCAGATCTGATGTTTGGTTCTGCATGAGTGGACTCCTCCACTCCATGAATCTCCTCCTGTGGTTGATCCACATCTAGAGGCTCATCTTTGGGAACAATAAGTTACTCCTCTACGTGCAAGTGTAGCTCCCTCTCAAGTGACAACTTCATGGCTTTCACCTAATTGAATTTTATATCTCGTCGCACCACAGTCATTCGATTGTTTGGAAAATACACACGATAATTATGGGGTTTTTCTGTGTACCCCACAAATATCCCAATTTCTGCAGTCAGCTCCAGCTTCTTCCTGGTGTCCTTTGTCACATGAATGTAAACATATGAGCCAAAAATATTCAAATGAGAAATATTAGGCTTCTTACCAGTAAAAGCTTCTTCAGGTGTACTCATGCCAAGTACTCTATGAGGAAAACGATTTTGCACATAAACTGTTGTTGAAGGTTGCAACAAGAAACAGTGAAGGAGGCATCCTGAAACGTCATTCCTAATCCTAGTTGGAAAATGATCACCTAAACTAGGTGGGGCCCACATAGGTGATTTTTGGCGCAAAGTCTATTTTTAGACATGTCGATCATATTCTATGAGTTGCAGGATGCTATTTGTGGATGGTTGGTCAAGTTGGAAAAATAGATGGACTTCTATTTTTAGACATATTGGGCGGAGTCTATTTTTAGATTGCCAGTCTAAAAATAGATATGTCGAATATTATTAGCTCTTAATAATATTTGGACTTTAAACATTATCTTATTCTCTTGGAGCACTTCAGTTAAGTGCACAGATGTGGCACAGGAGCTGACAGAAGGAATTACGCTATTCCTGAGGGTTAAGTGGAGCTATTGCATGGAGACTTCAGCTAGAACTCATGTGACAGAGTTTGGTGGAGTTATTGAGGTAGTTGGTGGAGTTGTGTTCAGTTTAACTCAGTTAGACACAGTTGAGCTAGTTGTATCTAGTCTAACTGATTGATACACTAGTGAGAGTGGTGTGAATTAATTAATAATTAATTCACTAAATATTAACTCATTAATCAACCGAAGAATACATCAGTTAACTACAGTGCATGGACAGTTTCAGTGGAGACCAGTGGAGAGGTAGGTGAAAGAGCAAGTGTGACTATCAGTTGTGACTATAGTGTTGCATTGTTTGCACCACAAATTTAGTGGAGATGCCTTTAAGGATTGCGTGAGCAAGGCTGGAGGAATTCGAGTTCATCCAGAGCCATTCTTCAGTAGGGATTGCACAGTAGAGGCAGGCTAGCAGGAGGGCAGAGATCGGTGCATGGATTTGCTAGATCGGACCTGATTAGTGTGTAGCGATTGGATTGTACTGAGAGCTTGTGATAAGATTTGTATGAGGATTGTTACATGATCTCTATGACATATATTATATACAGATAGTTGGGGTTTTTAGCTTCAGGCTTTCCCGTTAAAAGAACTGTGTTAATGTGTGTGAATTTTTATGGTTTCATGTGTGCATTGGATGATCAATGGTGGAATAGATTATGTATTGTGCATGAAGTCAAAATAGTGTGTGATCAGGAGAATCTTGGACATATGCATGCGTAGTGCATATAATTTCTAAATGGTATTAGAGGGTTGATCATTGGAGCAATTTCAATTATTGAAACAGTTGAGTTTTGTGCTGGTGGAATTCGAATTTGCTACAATGTTTTCTTGGTGTCGAAGTTGAGCATTCATTGAAATGTCTTTCAACGGATTACGATTGGAGTATGCCCTTGATGGGAGCTTGAATTGTATTGCATGGAAGGACAGGATGGAGGTGGTGTTGGAGGATAATGGGTTGAAAGAGTTCATAGATGCTGAAATTCCTAAACTGGGTTCTAGCGATGCAGCCGCACTTGACGCATGGCAAAAGAAGGTAGCAAGGTGTCGAAGGATTCTATTGGAAGGTGTGAAGGATCACATTGTGTCCAGCCTTCACGTTAAAGCCACTCCATTCTTGATGTGGAAGGCTTTGACAAAATTGTTCCAAAGTAGAAGTGGCCAGAGGAAGTTGGCGCTTAAAGACAAGCTCAAGAAAATAAAAATGGAGAAGAATGACACTATTCCAGTATACTTGACAAAGTTTGTCCACTGCAAGGATGAGCTTGGGAGTGTAGGAGTTAGTGTGGATGAATAAAACTTGGTGAGCTTGGCTCTCCTTGGGCTTCCGAAGAGTTGGCATAGCTAGAGGACTCTGTCAATGGTTGGGAGAAAATGCCAGGATGGGAGCGACTTTGGTCGGATCTTGTGCAGGAGGAGATAAGGCGGAGTATCAGGGATGGCTCTTCATCAAAGAATGATGATGAAGAGGATTGCGCTTTGGCTTCCAAAGCAAGAAAAGGGAAGGGGAAGAAAATTACTTCTCAATCCGGTGCGGATGGCAAAGAGTGTGACATGTCCAAAGTGAAGTGTTTTCACTGTCACGAACATGGGCATTTCGCCACAAATTGTCCATAGAAGAAGAAGAACAAGGAGGCTGCTATAGTTGCAGCTGGTGAGGCTCTTGCCTCACAATTTGAGCTAGACTTCTCATTGATCGCATGCATGGTGTTTAGTGCATTGGGATCAGGGTGGTATTTTGATAGTGGCGCTTTCTTTCACATGACAGGAGATGTGAACCTTTTTAGTAACTTGGTGGAGAAAGATCTCCAGTTGCATGTTGAGTTGGGTGACAATGGATGATACAATGCAACCGGCATTGGTACCATTAGCTTTCAGAGGGAGTCAGGTAAACTCATTCTTTTACAATATGTAGTGCATGTTCCAGGTTTAAAGAAGAATTTAATCTCAGTCGCAATGTTAGAGGATAAAGGGTATGATGCTGTATTTAGTGAAGGAAAAGTTTTCCTTCGATACAAAGCAACATGAAAAGTAAAGAACATTGGGATTCGAGCCAAGAATCTCTACAGACTTGAAGTAGATGGGATTTCTATGGAGCTTCCTACTGTTGGGAAGTGCAAGAAAGACATGCAATTGAAGCTTGAGAGGGAGTTGGATTTGCATGCAGGTAAGAGTGAACCTCGGGATGTGGAGCAGCCACAAGATGAGGATCATGGAGTGGGAGAAACCACTCATGCAGAGAAATTTCATGCCAGATGGGCAGAGGGAGTGCATGTAGCTATACCACCAGGTGAGAGGTGGGGCGACATGCATGAATAATCCCAAGAGGAGATTTCTGGGCAGGATTCATGAGATGGTGTGGATCTCATGAATTGAACCTGGCTACAAGGTTCCCACAGTGCAGTAGTAGCATGATCAATTGGATTGATGCAGGAAGATCAAAGTGACAGTGTCGGATACTGGAGCGCGAATCAGAGTTGACAGCAAGTGCAGAGTGCATGGGTGCAAGATTTCAACAGCGCAGTGGTTCCTGATGACATGTGAAATTGGGCCCAGCAGAAGTCAAAGACTTTGATGATAGATGCATTAGATTAATTGATTTTTTTGGAGCCTATTCAGTTTCAAAGGAGTTGCAGAGCAGATGCATGGAGTTGCATGGCGCTTGTGAAGGTTGCAGGGTGAATGCATGGAGTTGCATGTCGCATGCAAAGACAATCCTTTCTTGTTGAGAGGGAGTGTTGAAGATTGCAACAAGAAACAATGAAGGAGGCATCCTGAAACATCATCCTTGATCCTAGTTGGAAAATAATCACCTAAACTAGGTGGGGCCCACACAAGTGATTTTTGGCGCAAAGTCTATTTTTAGACATGTCGATCATATTCTATGAGTTGCAGGATGCTATTTGTGGATGGTTGGTCAAGTTGGAAAAATAGATGGACTTCTATTTTTAGACATATTGGGCGGAATCTATTTTTAGATTGCCAGTCTAAAAATAGATATGTCGAATATTATTAGCTCTTAATAATATTTTGACTCTAAACATTATCTTATTCTCTTGGAGCACTTCAGTTAAGTGCACAGATGTGGCACAGGAGCTGACAGAAGGAATTACGCTATTCCTGAGGGTTAACTAGAGCTATTGCATGGAGGACTTCAGTTAGAACTCATGTGACAGAGTTTGGTGGGGTTGTAGAAGTAGTTGGTGGAGTTGTGTTCAGTTTAACTCAGTTAGACACAGTTGAGCTAGTTGTATCTAGTCTAACTGATTGATACACTAGTGAGAGTGGTGTGAATTAATTAATAATTAATTCACTAAATAATAACTCATTAATCAATTGAAGAATACATCAGTTAACTACAGTGCATGGACAGTTTTAGTGGAGACCAGTGGAGAGGTAGGTGAAAAAGCAAGTGTGACTATCAGTTGTGACTATAGTGTTGCATTGTTTGCACCAAAAATTTGGTGGAGATTCCTTTAAGGATTGCGTGAGCAAGGCTGGAGAAATTCGAGTTCATCCAGAGCCATTATTCAGTAGGGATTGCGCAGTAGAGGCAGGCTAGCAGGAGGGCAGAGATCGGTGCATGGATTTGCTAGATCGGACCTGATTAGTGTGTAGCGATTGGATTGTACTGAGAGCTTGTGATAAGCTTTGTATGAGGATTTTTAAATGATCTCTATGACATATATTATATACAGATAGTTGGGGTTTTTAGCTTCAAGCTTTCCCGTTAAAAGAACTGTGTTAATGTGTGTGAATTTTTATGGTTTCATGTGTGCATTGTAATTGATTTAATTTCCACATGTGATGATCAATGGTGGAATAGATTATGTATTGTGCATGAAATTAAAATAGTGTGTGATCAAGAGAATCTTGGACATATGCATGCGTAGTGCATATAATTTCTACAACTGCAGTGTTGCATGATTCCGCCCACAAGTGCATCGGTAGGCCTTGGTCATGCAGCATATCTCGTGCAGCACCCACGATCATTTTGTACTTCCTCTTTGTGACCCCATTCTACTGTGGGTTGAGGCGTTATGAGTTCTCTTTGAATTCCTTCTTTGCTACAGAAGTCTTTGAATTCGTTTGAGATATATTCACCACCATTATCGCTCTGCAAAGCCTTCACTTGCTTCCCCGACTCCTTCTCCACCAATGCTTTAAACTCACAGAACTTTGAGAATGTTTCGTTCTTCTTCTGCATGAAGAATATCCAACATCTATGAGAATAGTCATCAAAAAATATAACATAATACATGTGTTTTGTTGTTGAAGCAACCGAGAAAGGTCCACACATGTCTGTGTGAATTCTCTTCAGGATCACCGAAGCACAGTTCTCCTTCTCATGAAAGGTGGTCTTCATAAACTTACCCATAGTACATCCCTTGCACTGATCTGACTGTGCAAGAGTACCCTTGGTAAGTCCAGTAGAAATCTGCTGCAAAATCTTCAAGGCGCCATGGTGAAGATGGCCCAATCTCCTGTGCCATAATTCGCCCTCATCTCGGCTCACCACTTCTTCTGTTGTGCCCATCATTGCAGTGCAGCCATCTACCTCTAGCTTGTAGAGATTCTTAACTCGAATCCCTATCCTCTTGGTTTGACCCATTGTTTTATGCCGTAGGAAAGCTTTTTCCTCGCTAAAAACAATGTCATAACCTTTGTCTTCCAACATTGCGACCGAGACCAAGTTCTTCTTTAGACCTGGAACATGCATAACATCTTTCAACAGAAATGGTTTACCTGACTCCCTCTCAAAGGAAATGGTTCCAATACCAGTTTCACTATATCTGCCATCGTTGATCCAGGTGGATATTGGTGGCCACCCGCCTATTCCACTTGGGCCCCCACCATTGTCCCTTTCAGTTTTTCAGTTTTGGCATAACTTACTATTTTTAGCAGTTTTTCGGGTCCTGAACTTCCGGAGCCATTTTGAGGCCCTAAACGACGTTTTTTGGGTAGTAAATTTATCATCACAAAAGTTGTAGTCCTCGGATAGAGCTTTCTAATGATGTATCATGTGCGTCAAACGGAGATAGTATGCCAAAGTTACGTCCCTGGGAAGTTGGAACACCAATTTACCCAAACGGGGCCCATAGTTTTGGCGCTTCATCTCCTAGGGTTAGGTTTTTGGGATGTTGAGGGTTCTCCATTGTTTCTCAATAATAAATAGGCCCTCGAGCCTCATTGTAACTCGGTTCAGAGGCCTGTAGCCGCCACATCTCTTCTCAGAGATAGCTACCAGTGCCCTAGCTAGTTTTATTTCCATTCTGTCTGTAAGCAAATTTCAGTTCTTTAATATTAATGAAATGAAGTGTTATTTCCGCTGCATCTCTATATTTATGGTTATGTGTTTATTCTGTTGCGTTCCTGCATAAATCCGGATCAGTGGTATCAGAGCGGTCTGCTTTTTCTCGATCCTTCTTTGCATGTCCCCAACGAGGTCGGGGTATAGGGAGCTAGGGCTTGATCTGGTGGAACCTTTGCAAGATCAGCCTCGCAAACCTCGACGGACGCCCATGGGGGACGAAAAGAAAGATGAGGGAGCAGGAGATCCTATCAAAATATTGCTTGAGGAGGCCCTCGAAAAACAAAGGAACGCGATGATGGATAGCTTTGCTCAGATCCTTCAACGGCTGCCCACCGGCGGCGCATCTGCATCCAGTAGCCACTCTGGAGTTGCGACTCCCTTTAAGGTACAAGTAAATTTGGACATTCCCATATTTGAGGGTCAAATAGACGCAGATGCCGTAGATAGATGGTTGAATCTATTAGAAGGATATTTCTCTGTTCATGACTTTTCAGACCGGGAGAAGATTATTTTTGCACTCTTCAAAGCTACCCCCCATGTTAAGGACTGGTGGGAAACCTACTGTGAGAACAAGGACCAGACAGAACCCTCTCTGTTCTCGGCCGTACCAACTTGGAATTCTTTCCGAGACGCCGTCAAGGAACAGCACTATCCCGTGGGGAGCTATGAGGACAAGTACATACAATGGACCACGCTGCGACAACAAAGGGATCAAGATGTGCACGAGCTGACGAATCTGTTCCATACCCTGCGCACAAAGTTGGGTATCAAAGATTCAGAGAAACATTTGGTGCTAAAGTATCGCAGTTGTCTGCACAGATACATTCAGGAGGAAATGGAGTTCCTCGACATCTCTTCGCTTGGTACGGCATACCGGTATGCTGCCAAGATTGAGCAGAAATTCAAACATAAGAAGCGAGACTTTGGATCTTTGAATCAAAAGTAAGGGAAAGGTGCTTCCAAACCACAGAACAAAGGACAGAGCCAAGACACGGTGACTCAAGATAACGTGTCGAAGCCACAAGCAAAGAACAACACTGCAAAGCCAAAGAAGGACACGGGAAAGTGGTGTGAGTTCCATAAGAGCTCCACTCGCAACACAAGTGAGTGTCGGGCCAAGCAGTCGCTGGTGGCCAAGATGCGGGCTTCTGAGTCAGATCCATGCTCTGACTCTGAATCAGAACCTGACAAGGGGAATGACAAAGGGAAACAGATTATTGATGTGGAGCCCAATGCCACTGTTGCCACTACAAAGATCCAAAAGGAGGAACATCTCTTCCACTCCCAGATGTGGGTAAAGGGCTCCCCGGTACAGTTCATTGTCGACAATGGGAGCCAAAAGAACCTCATTTCAGCAGACGCCGTGAAGCGGTTGGGCTTGCCGACCATAGCTCACCCACATCCATACACCATCGGGTGGCTTCACCAAGGACGAGATCTCTGCGTCAGCCGGCAGTGTCGCCTTCCCTATAGCATCAAGCCCTTCACTGATGAGGTATTATGTGACGTTGCTCCTATTGATGTTTCTGATGTATTATTAGGACAACCATACTTGTGGAAGCGTCATGCTGTGTATGAGTCTCGACCTCGTGCTGTTATTATTACTTTGGGAAATAAGTTGTACAGGATACCAGAGGTACCACCTCCTACGACTATCTCTTTGGTTACCGCAAAACAATGTAGTAAGCTCATTTCCCAAACCAGGAAATTCGTTTTCCTGATGATCCGCCCCCAGGGCAAGAAGAAGACTGTGGCCACGACCTCCAGACAGGGCCCCTCTGCACGCCAACAACAAATGGATAAGGTCGTGGAGGAGTACGGGGACATCTTCACCTCACCCACAGGGGTTCCTCTGCACTGCCAGGTCAAGCACCCGATTGATCTGACCCCAGGTGCACCACTACCCAATGGACCGATCTATCGACGCTCTATTCTGGAAAATGATGAAATCAAGAGGCAGATTCAGGAGCTGTTGCAGAAAGGTCACATCAGACCAAGTTCATCGCCCTGTGGGAGCCCGATCATGTTGGTACAGAAGAAGGATGGGACGTGGAGACTCTGTATTGACTATCGGGCGCTGAACAAGATCACTGTCCGGAATAGGTACCCAATCCCACGGATTGATGACCTTCCGGACCAACTCCAAGGTGCAAAATATTTCAGTAAGATCGACCTGAAGTCTGGGTATCACCAGGTACCAATTGAACCCTCTGATGTGTGGAAGACTGTCTTCAAAGCTAAGGAAGGCCTTTTTGAATGGCTGGTCATGCCTTTCGGGTTGACGAATGCTCCCGCAACCTTCATGAGGATGATGGACGACATCTTGCGGCCATTCACCAACTCATTCGTAGTGGTGTACTTGGATGACATTCTGATCTTCAGCAAGACAGGGGAAGAGCACCTTCATCACATTCGACAAGTCCTCCAAACACTGCAGCAACACAAGTTGTGTGCCAATTTGGAGAAGTGCACGTTTGGCATGACCCAGGTTCAATATCTGGGATACATTATTGATGAAAGGGGGGTGCATGTGGATCCAGCCAAGATCCAAGTCATTCGGGATTGGCCAGCCCCGACTACTATAACAGAGCTTCGCAGCTTTCCGGGTCTTGCTAATTTCTACCGTAGATTCGTGTTGGGATTCTCTCATATCACTTGGCCCTTGAGTCAAGTCACCAAAGGAGGAGCGAGAGCAAAATTATTTTGGTCGGAACCTCAACAGAAGGCGTTCAAAGAATTGAAAAATCGCCTCTGTTCTGCCCCAGTGCTCACCTTACCAGACTTGCAGCATCCATTTGAGATCGAGACAGATGCCTCTGACTATGCTATTGGGGCAGTTCTTACTCAACAGGGACATCCAGTGGCATATCACAGTGAGACATTGTCTGAGACAGTTCGTAAGTATCCCACCTATGACAAAGAAATGTATTCCATTGTGCAAGCCTGTCGACAATGGAAGCATTACATTTTTGGGAAGGAAACAATCATCCACACAGACCACCGGCCCCTGCAGTTCATACAGACACAAGGGAAGTTGCAGAATGATCGCCATCAGAAGTGGTCCACATATCTGCAACAGTTTCATTTTAACATCAAGTACAAGAAGGGCAACACCAATAATGTTGCAGACTGCCTCAGTCGACCACCGATCGTGGCGCTCACCACCGTGCTCAACTCTTGTGGGCACGAGACTTCCGATTGGCCGCTTCTCTATGAGAGTGACCCAGAATTCGGCCACACTTACAAGGCACTCTTGGGGGGTACGCAAGTTCCAAATTTTCACCTCCAAGATGCACTTTTATGTCACCTCGGACACCTTTGTGTTCCTTCAAGCGAGCGTGCCAAGATGATATGGGAAGCACACTACAGTCGAGTCGCTGGGCATTTCGGGGTCGAGAAAACAGTAGCAATACTACAGAAGTATTTCTATTGGCCGAACTTTCGAAAGGATGTCGAGAAGCACATCAGATCCTGCACTGCTTGTGCCATTGCCAAACCGACCATCAAGAAGCAAGGCCTATATACTCCACTACCTACCCCTAGTCGACCCTGGGAATCCATCTCCATGGATTACATGTCGGGCCTGCCTTCTACTAAGAATGGAAATGACTGTGTTTTCGTGGTCGTTGACAGATTCTCGAAGATGGCCATCATGGCGGCCTGTAAGAAGAATATCACAGCAGAAGCCACCGCTAAACTCTTCTTTGAACGAGTGTGGGTGCACTTTGGGATCCCACAGTCTATCATATCAGATCGGGATAGCAGGTTCCTCAGCACATTTTGGTCCAGCCTCTGGTCGATGTTGGATACCAAGCTCACCAAGTCCACAGTTTTCCATCCCCAAACAGATGGCCAGACAGAGGTCGTCAACAGAATGATTGTACACATTCTGCGCATGTACAATTCAAAGCATCCTCGCACATGGGACGAGAGCCTCCCTTATGTACAACATAGTTATAATCGAGCTCTCCATAGTTCAATCGGCCATAGCCCCTTTCAGGTGGGCTTGGGATTCCGGCCACTATGCCCCATTGACGTAGCCATGCCATTTGCAGCTGCTCAGGCCAATTCAGCTCATGTCCAGTCTGAAGTTGACAAAGCCAGTAGCTTCATCGAGCGCATTCAACACATCCGCCAACAGGTTCATGATATATTGGACAGAGCCAATGCCAATTACAAGCAACGCCATGATCAACACCGGGTGCCACACAACTTCCAGGTGGGTGACAAAGTATGGCTACATTTGCAGAAGGAGCGCCTCACTGGACCCCACCGCAAGCTTCTCCCGCTCCGATACGGGCCGTACACCATCACCAAGGCTGTAGGGAACAATGCATTCGAGCTCAGTATTCCACCATTCCTTGGTCTGCACCCAGTCTTCAATGTGGATCGCCTTCGTCCTTACTTCCCACCTCTACCGGACACCTCGGACATTGCAGAACAACTCACACCAACTGAGTTAAATCCAGACTGCATGGAACAGGCCACCACAGATTGCATCATGGACATGCAAATCAAGAACACTCGCAAGCAGAAGATCCAACTATATCGGGTTGTCAAAGCTGGCCAACTCCCGCACCAAGGAAAGTGGTTCACCAGGGACCAAGTTCAGCAGAAATTTCCTCATCTCATGGAGGAACTTAACGCAATGGGGACCATTGCTTCCTAAGGGGGGAGGAATGATCCAGGTGGATATTGGTGGCCACCCGCCTATTCCACTTGGGCCCCCACCATTGTCCCTTTCAGTTTTTCCGTTTTGGCATAACTTACTATTTTTAGCAGTTTTTCGGGTCCTGAACTTCCGGAGCCGTTTTGAGGCCCTAAACGACGTTTTTTGGGTAGTAAATTTGTCGCGATTTTGATCATCAAAATCGTCACAAAAGTTGTAGTCCTCGGATAGAGCTTTCTAATGATGTATCATGTGCGTCAAACGGAGATAGTATGCCAAAGTTACGTCCCTGGGAAGTTGAAACACCAATTTACCCAAACGGGGCCCATAGTTTTGGCGCTTCATCTCCTAGGGTTAGGTTTTTGGGATGTTGAGAGTTCTCCATTGTTTCTCAATAATAAATAGGCCCTCGAGCCTCATTGTAACTCAGTTCAGAGGCCTGTAGCCACCACATCTCTTCTCAGAGATAGCTACCAGTGCCCTAGCTAGTTTTATTTCCATTGTCTGTAAGCAAATTTCAGTTCTTTGATATTAATGAAATGAAGTGTTATTTCCGCTGCATCTTTGTATTTCTGGTTATGTGTTTATTCTGTTGCGTTCCTGCATAAATCCGGATCAATCGTCTCCCATCTCTATATGCATTTGGAGATCCTTCTCCTCCAAGTCACTAAACAACTCCTTGTCTCCCATCATATGGAAAGACGCACCACTATCAAGATACCACACCAATCCCATTGAGCTTGAAACCAAGCATGCGATAAAAGAGAAATCAAGTTCAAATTGTGAGGCTAAGGCCTCTCTAGCTGCAACTCCATCAGCCTTCTTGTTCTTCTTTTTCTATGGGCAGTTAGTGGCGAGATGCTCATGTTCGTGACAGTGAAAAAACTTCACTTTGGACAAATCCAACTTCTTGCCTTTAGCTTCGGATTTTGGATGGGATTTCTTCCCCTTCCCTTTCCTTGATTTGGCAGCCAAAGCACAATTTTATTCATCATCATTCTTCGATGAAGAGCCATCCTTGGTACTTCGCCTTATCTCCTCCTACACAAGATCCGACCAAAGTCACTCCCAACCCGACAGTTTATCCCATCCATTGACAAAGCCTTCGTAGCTATGCCAAATCTTCAGAAGCCAAGGAGAGCCAAGCTCACCAATTCATCGTCATCAAATGTAATCCCCACACTTCCTAGTTCATCCCTACATTGGACAAACTTCGTGAGATATTTTGGAATATTGTTGCCCTTCTCCATTTTTATTTTTCTGAGCTTATCTTTCAGCGCCAACTTCCTCTGGTCATTGTTGCTTTGGAAAATATCTATCAAAGACTTCCAAATTGCAAATGGAGTGGCTTTCCCGTGAAGGTTTGACACAATATGGTCCTTCACACCTTCCAACATAATTTTTCTTGTCTTTGCTACCTTCTTTTTCCATGCGTCAAGTCCTGCAACATCACTAGAAGCAGGCTTAGGAACATCGCTATCAATGAACTCCTTCAATCCATTATCTTCAAGCATCGCCTCCATACTATCCTTCCAGGCTATGTAATTCGAGCTACCCTCAAGGGCATACTCCAATCACAACCCATTGAAAGACATTTCAATGAATACTCAACTGTCGCACCAAGAAATTTCTGCAGCAAATTCGAATTGTCCACCAGCACACAACTCAGCACTTATTCACAATTGCAATCTCCAGTGATTAATATTTCTCTGATACCATGTATAAATTTATTAATACTGATATATTACTAGATTCTTCTTATCTAACAATATTTATCTTCTTGCTAAATACAAAATCCTTCCACTGTTAAACTTGCAGAAATTTAAAACTCAATTGCAAAAACATGTGAATAAATTCAATCGCACATAACACAGTTGTTTAACGAGAAAGATTAAAGCTAAAAACCCCAACTATCATATATTATGTATATCAATGGAATCATGTAATAATATCATACAAAGCTTAGTACATCAAGCTCTCCTTTACAAAGATAATCAACAAATATTCATGATCATTATGCAGAAATTTGCATCTCAATGCACCAATTTTTGCCTCCTAACAAGCTGCCTCCACTGCGCAATCCCTGCTGAAGAAGACCTCTAAATGAATTTATAAATTCATTTTGCCTGACTCATGTGAATTTCATATTTTCAACCTAATAAACAAACTACTTGAATGCATCACTATAGTCACAACGGATAGTCCATCTCACCCTTTCACCTATCTCTCCACTGGGTCTCCACTGGAACTGACATGCACTTTAGTTAACTGTTGTATCTGTTCAGTTTTTAGTGAGTTATTATTTTTGAATTAATTAACTAATTAATTCACTTAACTCTCACTAGTGTATCTTTCAGTTAAACTAGATACAACTAGCTCAACTGAGTTTAACTCACTTAATTGAGTCAAACTAAATAACAACTCCTGTAACTACTCTTCCAACTCTGTCATAACTTTGCCACTTTAGTTCTAACTGATTCCTCCATGCATGAGCCACCAATAACCCTAGGAATTGCGTAATTCCTTCAGCCCACTGATTTTTCAAATCTATTCACTGAAATAAAGTTCTCCAAGAGAATAAGTTGATGTTTATTGTCAGATTATTATTAAGGGTTAATAATAATCGACATGCACCTATTTTTAGATCGGCGATCTATAAATAGACTTCGCCCAATATTCTAAAAATAGAATTTCATCCATTTTTCACATTTGGTCAACCATCTACAAATAGCATCCTTCAACTTATAGAATATTCTCACCATGTCTAAAAATAGACATACACCTAAAAATAACCTGCGGGCCCCACTTAGTGAAGGTGCTAACTTTTCGCTAAGCTCATCATCTTGTTGAATCTCAACAGAGTATGTATGCCTTCATAGACTTCGTAGTTAAATCATTGCGCGGAGGTGGGCCCCTTGTCCACAAAAAAGGGGATCTCATACATCAATTTGGTGTGGGCCCCTTGTCCCACAAACAAGGGGATCTCATACACCAATTTGGTGTATGGCTTGGCTATGACCTTAAAATTGGATGATAATAATAATAATAATAATACAACAATGAAATAAGTTAAAATGCACAATGTTTATCCAATTCAAACGAAGAAACTTCATACATTACATTAGCACATTATGAAATATATAATAAATTAACGATTGCACCACATGTTGCAAAGGAAATGTCGCAAGGCGGTAGCATAGGAAACAATATCATAGAAGAAAGAAGTAAAAATTCTATCCAATTTTGTATCTTTACTAACATTCATTCTTTATCATATGTTATGTTTCAGGGAGATTCCAACCAGATTAATATTCCAGAATATGTTCAAAATGAAGACAATGAACAACACCTTAACTACAAAGGATTCATGAAAATTATTTTCATTTAGATTCATGTACTGCACCATTCCCGATTGTTATAAGTAAATGATTTAAATCAAACATTTCATAGCACAAATAATCTCATATCAACTTTAATTCACAATGCAATTGATAATAGTTTTTGTTAGAAAATATTCCAGATAATGTATGTGCATTTTGAGTCACTTTTGATGTCAATTCTAGCATGTTGTCACAATTCTATTTTTGTAATCAAGAGTATATAATTTTTAGGGTTGTGTTTTATGTGCACTAAAATACCTGTGAGGTCCAATACTATGTATGGGGTTTCATTTTCAAGATTTGTTTGTCTAGAGTAAGGAATATTTCAAAGGTTTTCTAGTAGGCAAAAAGCTAGGTTGTTTCACTTTCCATTGGCCATGTCTCTCTTGAAAAAAATCTATAAAACAAGGACCAGGAATAAATCCTTCCAAAAACCAATAGTCGAAAGTAGGAGTTTTTTGATGTCACTTCCAACTTCATTAAGCTAATACCATACACCTTCAGCCTAGAGAGCACAAACCACCTTAGGAAATGCTCCTAAACAAGTAGAACTGAGACTTTTCTCACATCCAAAAATAAAACAAACATCTATAAAAAATGACTGGGTAAAAATGCCTCAAAGCTTTTAAACATCATTTAAGTTCCTGGCATGATTAACTTTGTAAGAATAATTCCAGAAGAGTTGACATTGCATGCAAAAGAAATGATAGTTTAATAGTTGGGGTTGTTCAGACTGCAATCAATGCAGATGCAACGATGTTAATAGTAGGTGGAGATTTGACATTGGAGGCAGAGGCTCTAGACAGAACAAGTTTGTTGTTGCTTGGATAACAACAACAAATAGTAACTTAAGTTACTGCTACATCCAAGAGATGTATAAATTTAACAAACATATGTATATCAATGGATTCAATCTGATCAAGCAATGTACTAAAGCTAGATACTGAATCCTTCTACAAATCAATTTCGGAAATTAAACACAATCGTCAATCACAATAAGAAAAGAAAGAAACAAATCAAACCAAAACAAAGATAATTTCCTGGGGAAAGATTGCTGCTCAAAACCCCTCTATATTCTATTGTATATTCACCATGGAATCATGAAACAATTACAATGCACTCTTCTCACAAGAGTCTCCTACACTCTCACAACTGTCTCGGACAAAATCGACCAACACTTAGCCAATTCTGAACCTCTCTTCAGCCTGCCTTTCTCACACAATTCATGAGGAATGCAATCCCTATTCCTTAGGAATTTCAGCCTTTCTCAACTATGCAAGGATCATGGGCAATCCAATGGATGTCTAGTTGCATGCGGGCAACCTACTAATCACACAACTGATAGTTAACATCCATTTAACCTTTGTCTCAACTGGGTCTCCATTGGAAATGACATGCATGCAACTATTAATAGTAAATCATCAGTTGCTAGGCAAATCATTGATTGTGAATTAAATAATATATAATTCACTTGATCTCTCACTAGTGCAACAAACAATTACAACTAGTTCAACTGACTCTAACTCACCTAACTGAGTTAACTGATTACTCATGCATTAAACTAATGCACCAACTGCAATTCGGACTCCATAACTAATAGAATTACTCTGCATGCCTCACCAACCACCCTCAACTCGAAATACATGAGCTAACTGAGTTTATCACACTCATTTAACTATTACAAGTGATCATGAGATAAGATTACATTTTGTTGTCCAATTTAATTAAGAGAAAATTAAATTAGACAGTGCACCAATTTAATTAATTAAATTGGCCTTCACACTAATGAATCGTTAGGACCTGTTGGTCCCACACTAGTGTGTGTGCTGCAATTTCTTGTTGGACTTCAAAAAGGGACTCATAGCTCTTGTGATCATGTCTGGGGTCCTCTTGATATAACATTTACAAAGGACGATAACAAAATTTTAGGTATTCTTTGGGTGGGCTATCCAGGAGAAGTTGGTACAATAGCCATTGCAGATGTGATATTTGGAGCATATAATCCAGTTAATGTTTAAAAAAAATTCACAAGTTTTGGGTACCTTATCAAATAGGCCACATTATTTTTTGAGCCAAAAAGGTTACCTCAAGTGGTCTAGAGTCAGATATGAAGTTCTTTTATATTCTTGCTAGTTGTTGCTACTCATGGGTTTGAATCTCTTCCATTACATTAGGGCAAGACCCTGGAATTAGCACCAATGGTTATCCTAACTTATCATCCACAAAATGTGGGGAAATACTTTGTTTCCTGATTTTTCATGCCCCAAAATCAGGGCCAATAATTTATTTTATGGGAAAGTACTATGTTGCCTTTCTTGGGCTTTCATGCCCTAGAATCAAGGCCAATGGTTTACCCAATTTACCATCCATGAAATGGGGGAAGTACTATGTTTCTTGAGCTTTCATTAAAAGTAAAAAGGTCATCTTAGTTTTTGAAATCCACACACATCAAATGTTTCTACAACTTTTGGGACCATTCGTGCTAGATTTCATTGCAAATCCAGTTTTTTTTTTTCAATGCCCATATGAATGCATGGCAATTGATGATCATATATCTTTTTGTTGCAGGTGGAAAAATGCCTATGACTTGGAACCCAAAGGATTTTTTTGTCAATGTCCCCATGAACAACATGAACATGAGGCATGATAATGCCATAAGTTACCCTGGTTGGACTTACAGATTCTACACCATAAAGGTTGTTTACTCGTTTAGATATGGACTGGGCTGTACAAAATTCAACCATGATCAAGTCAAAGTGCCTGAAATAATCTGTCTTCCTCTAGATGCATGTTCTTAGATGAAATCAAATTCTTGTGAGGCTCTCAATGTGACCCACAATCCTCATTCCAAACATTTAACACCTTGTACTTATTTTTGGTTCATTTGTTTGTCCTCCATCTTCAGCAATGGAAACTAATACGACTATGCCAAGCATGAGATTAGTAGTTGCAATGACTCCTCAAGCCCCTCTCTCTAAAAATTCCACTCCAAAAAAACTTACTTTTAGTGCAATAACATTTTCATTTGGGTAAACATGTGCATGTACCTTTGGGGCTTCTAGTATCATTAATAACATTGTGTTCACAGGTGAAAAATAAAGAGCATACCAATGAGAATTTTATCAATATAGCTCGACCCAGGCATACCATTGCAAATGAGATATATTTTCATAATGCTATCTCGGGTCTTGATTCCCTTAACCTTTGTTCCATTTCACTTCTCAATATGATCAATGCATAAACTTCAAACTTAGGCCACCTCCTGGAATGTCGGTCAAGTTTTCCTCTTTCAACCTTATTCTCATCCTTGTGAGCTCTAGGAGGTGATGGTGTTGCTATGAGTCCAAGATCCGAATTAAAATTTTGGCTTATGAGTTTCTACAAAAATTCAATAATTGCATTCTCTCGACTTGATTGAAGAGCATGCTCTTATGCCAATTCTTAGCCTCTCTTCAGCATGTCTTGCTCACACAATTCATGAGGAATGCAATCCCTATTCCTTAGGAATTTTATCCTTTCTCAATTGCGCAAGGATCATGGGAAATCTAATGGATGTCTGGTTGCATGAGGGCAACCTACTAATCACACAACTGATAGTTAACGTCCCTTTAACCTTTGTCTCAATTGGGTCTCCACTAGAACTGACATGCATGTAGCTATTAATAGTAAATCATCAGTTGCATGGCAGATCACTGATTTTGAATTAAATAATATTTAATTCACTTGATCTCTCACTAGTGCAACAAACAGTTACAACTAGTTCAACTGAATCTAACTCACCTAGGCTGAGTTAACTAATTACTCATGCATTAAACTAATGCACCAACTGCAATTCAAACTCCATAACTAATGGAATTACTTTGCATGCCTCACCAACCACCCTCAACTCGAAATACATGAGCTAACTGAGTTTATCACACTTAGTTAACTATTACAATTGATCATGAGATAAGATTACATTTTATTGTCCAATTTAATTAAGGGAAAATTAAATTAGACAATGCACAATTTTAATTAATTAAATTGCCTTCACACTAATGTATCACTAGGACCTATTGGTCCCACACTAGCGTGTGTGCTGCAATTTCTTGTTGGAATTCAACACTCCCTCTCAACAAGAAAGGGATTATCTTCCACCCTGATCCTGCCTCTATGGTATTCGAATTTTCTCCTGGTGAGCGCCTTCATTAGAATATCCGCATCCTGATCTTCCGTGGAAATGTAATGAAGTAACATAATGCTCCTCTGAACACAATCTCTAAGATGGTGGTACCAGGTATCTATGTGCTTGGACCTATCATGGAATATCGAGTTAACCGAGAGTTTAATACAACTCTGGTTATCACAATGTATCATAGTCGGATCCATCTGAGAACCAAACAAACCAGCCAGGATCTTTCTCATCCAGATGGCCTCACATGCAGCTTGAATTGTTGGCATGTACTCCGCCTCAGCTGAACTGAGTGCCACAGATCGTTGCTTCCTGTTGTACCAAGAAATTGTTGTCGATCCTATGCTGATGATCCCTCCTGATGTGTTCTTTCTATCTGATGGACTACCTACCCAATCTGCATCCATGAAGCCTTGAAGCTTCACTCCCTCTATCCATCTATACCATAATCCATACTCTTTAGTGCCCCTGAGATATCTTAAGACATGCTTCCCTGCCTTCCAAAAGGGCTTGGTCGGCTTAACCATAGCTTGAATCAGCTGGTTAATTGCGTAGAAAATGCCTGGTCTGGTGTTCACCAAGTACATCAGTGAACCCAATAACTACCTGTAGACAATAGCATCCACTACTTCTCCTGAAGTAGCATCCTCTTTCCTCCAATTTCCTGGAAGAGGAGTATCCATGGGTTTACAGCTCTCCATGTGAAACTTACTCATAATCTCTTTGGCATACTTGTTGTTGTAGCTCCTAGAGACAACCTTAAGCTGCAAAAGACCAGTGCCTAAGACATCTTAAAAATCAGAGGTTAAATGTATACAAGTATATTGATGCCTCTGACAGAATGTGAATTAAGGGAAGTAATGGCTTTGGTGGTTCAGGAATGGAGAAGATCTTTGAGTCTGATTCCTGTGAATTACCCTATACTGCAAGAGGGCTCAAGAGGTTGAATGGTTGGATGGCTTTCAAATGGGCCAAGTATGAAACAATGAGCAGAGGCTTTCAAATTATGTAGAGTTGTTGAGGAAGAATGGAGGAGGAATCCACAAAAGACAGGCTTAATATCCTTAAGAATCTGTGTCTCATGAACTCCGAGGAAATAGATGTAAGTGGAATATGACTAACAATAGAGATTTGTGGAGTGCGAATTAAGAAAGTGCAACAAGTTTTATACATGAGTGTTATACATAAATGAATTCATGAATAAAAATGCATACTGCCGACAGCTACATTACACAAATCATCAAAGTAGCAGAACATTGAAATATTATTACACATAATAGGAGATTACTGATAAACAAAGAGAAACATATACATACTACTCATTGCCCCATATGAAATCCAAATAAACAACATTGTATCATATTAAGTTCAAACAGTTCTCCCAAATATGTATCTCAGAGCACAGGGAGCACAATTATACAGAACTACAGCAAAATTCTCCAAAATTCAGAACCCTTCTTTCACTTCTGAAATCCCTACATATAGAGTTCCGCCTGAGGGTCTATGATCCTATAAAATTTATGATTGACCTATACCTGTGAAATCAAAATATCCTACCTAACTTACAGAGCGTACATCGAGAAATTACTTCTGTTCTCAGAAAATCAAAACGGGCATGGGTGAAATCGAGATTTCACCAGCAAAACATCACAATCAAACAGTAAAGAGAAAATACATGGTTGACCATGGAGGCCAAATCTAGGAGCCTTCAAACGGTGTGGCGAGGAGTGGCCGTGAATAGTTGGTCAGGCTGACTATCATCATATGATTCCACCTGCTGTTTGGAAGCCTCCACTCCCTCATTCTCATGATTTCCACTTAATTAGTTATGAAATGGCCAGTCATACTGTGCATTCCTGGCTCTTTAGTAGAGATTTCCTAAACAAACTAAATAAACCATAACTGCGTGCTCCACCCAGAAGCCCATGCTGTGTTTAAATTGCAAAACCGAAGACTGGATTTTCAGAGGGGGGTGTGGATGGTTTGTGGTATTGGATGGGGGGCTGCGAAATCACTATGAGCCGACACATATCACCAACAACAGTATAAAAAATGGGCCATTTCAGACCCCACCCCCCTCCCCCCCCCGTGTTGATCTTCGGAAGGTGAGAGGGGGGCCGAAACAGGTTATAGGCTGTTGGATGCATGACATGGAGCGAAGACGAGGGGAGGACGGTGGAAGGAAATAGGGAGCTTAGTGGGAGGATTAACACTAGACAAGGTGAGACAAAGGCTACAAAGGGGCTATTTATGATTTGGCATGAAGGTAGGGACCAAGCTCGTATCACAAATCGCTAGTGGGAGTGTTAACATTTGAGAAAGCGAAAGTAAATATTATGGTTTGCAATGTGCAAAGTGCAATTGCGGGAAGGTGACATGGAAGGATGGAGGTGGGGCTCAACATACATTGCAAAACGTGATCAGAAGGTTTTACATATAAGCAGCAGTAGGTAAAGGTTATACCTTGTGGGGAGCGATGTGCGATGGGCGATGGAATAGATGATGTAGAAGGGTGAAGGTGGGACCGCCCGCAAATTGTAGACCGCAAATTTTATATGGGAGCGGTGGAAGGTTAGAGTTATATTATGTGGGGAGAAAAGTGTGATGAGCGAGGAAAGGATGACGTGACACAGAGGTGGGGTTGCCCACAGATCGCATATTGCGGGTTTTATGTGTACAACAAAAAGTAAGAGTTAAGAGTTGCGGGGAGCGAAGTGCGATGAGCGGAGAGGTTAGAGGCATGAACTGGTGAATTGGTAAGCTTATTTCCTCTTGTTGACAATGGGGGTGCTCTGGGGTATGACGCACCCATCGGAGGTCTGCCCCCACAGTTATCGTGAGTCGTAGATTTGTGGTCAATGGACTTCCAACGGAGTCAACTGCGGAGGCACCAACACTTATAATCTGTGGGTTGTTTGTGCCCATGGGTTTCTGCTGATCTATGACTATCATTCATTTATTTGAATCCCGCTCGACGATTTACACGGGTGTTAACCCATGATGGGCGATGAACGACGTGGCTTAGTGGGAGTGGGGGCCGCCCCACCCGCACTTGAAGTGTTGGGCCTTCATCTTAGCCACTCCGACTCTTCCTTTGCTTGACTGCTGATGTTTCCTTATCCATTCAAAAGAACCACAAGCCAACATTAGCTCCATTGGGGATGACGCACTCGTTCGAGTGTGTCAAGAACTCGCAGACCACTTGCTTCTTCTCTTCTTAATGTACCTGGGATCATCGTTAGAACCAGTTTCAAGCAGCTTTTAACCAAAAAAAAAATAAGAATTCATAACAAAATGACATATATACACTTTGAGGATATGTACAATGGGCCATCATAGCACATTATCAGTGCTGGAAATAAGGCTTGAGAAACTGCCCATTAACAAGCAATGGGCATCTCGAGTATGTCGCCTTCCAAATTCTCCAGCTCAAAAGTATTGTTGCCTTTGACCTCTGCCACCTTGAATGGACTAAACCAGAGGGGTTCAAACTTCCCATGTTTCCCTTTGTCTTCTCACCTAACATCCCATTGTAGCACCAAATCCCCAATTTAGATCTCCTTGTCTTTAGCTCTTTGATCAAATAAGCCTTTCATCTTTTCTTGGTACTCTGCTAGTCTAAGACTTACCTCTTCTCGTGTTTCACCTAGCTCGACCAATTGATTCATTCTTCTGATAAGGTCATTTGGCTCTTCCTCACTCTCTTGTAAGAATCGTGCCACGGGTAATGCAAGCTAAATAGGAAAGACTGCAGCTCTGCCATACACTAGTTCATAAGGGGAATTCCCTGTGTATCTTTTAGTGGTGATGTGATTTTCCCAGAGTGAAAACTTGAGCTGGGAGTCCCAGTTCTTTTGGTTTTCATTGATATTATTTTTCAGAATTATGACCAGTGTCTTGTTAGATGACTCCGCCAATGCATTCCCCTGTGGGTAATATGTAGTGGAGTGTCCCAGAATGATATTATAGTGTTGACAGAATTTTATGAACTTAGTTGATTTGAAAGCGTGGGCATTATCAGTGATGATTTTAGCAAGGCATCCAAACCTGTCTATTATGTTCTCCTCCAGGAACTTGAATACTACCCCATCGATGGCATTCCTTGAAGGCACGGCCTCAACCCACTTAGTGAAGTAATCCGTAGTAGTGAGGATCCATCGATGTTGATTGCTAGAAGCTGGGTGAATCTCTCTTATGAAGTTGATTCCCCATTGTTTGAAAGGCTTTTCAACATGTACTGGGATCAATGGGAGAGGTGCATACCTTTGCTTGTCAGTGAACGTTTGACACTTCTCGCAAGCCCGAACGCAAGCATGTACATCACCAAACAGCTTCGGCCAAAAGAAACTTGCCCTCAAGATCTTGTGTGCAGTGGATCGCCAGCTATAATGCTTGCCACACATCCCTTCATGGAACTCGGTCATCACTTGGTAAACTTATTTCTTAGTTAAACACAATAATAGGATCCTCGTCGAGTCCTTCCAATACGGTTACCCATTTTCCACAATATATTTTTGAGATCTCAGCCTCAAGGTGCGGTACTTTGTCTTGTCATAGTTAGGAGGGCATCTCAGTGTTAAAAGATATTCCACTATATATTTATACCATGAGGATAGAAGGTACTTCACATGTGTCTTATTTGTGGAATATTCTATTCCCTGATGTGTACCTGTATTCTCTTGTGCTTCTCCTCCTGTCATAGACAGATTCATTCCCAGAGCTTGACAGTTGGATTCAGACAGAATCTTTGCCAGCCCTTGGCCTTTAATGAGTTTGGTAGGCTTTATCTCCATCTCATACTCCTGAATCTTAGCTATCCATTTGCCCCTTTTTCCTTCACTATTGCCCTGCACCAGGATATCCTTCACTGCTGCTGTGGGAACGTAGGTGGTTATGGCAGATTGTAACACATACACCTGGAATGCCTTTAGAGATTTGACCAGAGCATACGCTTGCTTCTCCAGGATATTATATTTCAACTGGGCATCTCGCAGGACCTGGCTGAAGAATGCAATAGGTCGTTCATGCCCTTTTTCATTCTTCTGTAGCAGCACTGCAGCTATTGTATGAGGAGAGGCAAAAGAGAAAATCATGAAGGGCTTCCCATAATCTGGGCCTATCAACATTAGAGCTTCTGCAAACTCCTGCTTGATTCTGTCAAAAGAATCCCTCAATTGAGGGGTCCACCTCACTTCATTGTTCTTTTTAGCATTTCAGTGATGCTTCATAACATCTCTGTATAATTGGGTATGAATCTTCTCAAGAAATTTATCCTTCCCAAGAACACTTGTACCTCCTTTTCGTTTCTTGGTAGAGAAATTCTGTTTATCACCTCCACCCGTTTCGGATCAATCTTCACTCCCTCTTTAGTTACTATATGTCCCAATAACTTTCCTTACTCTAGGGAAAACATGGATTTTTGAGGGTTCATGGATAGACGATACCTGCGACATTTGTCAAAGGTTCATCGAATATGTTCTATGTGTTTTGCGTCAATCTTCGAGAAGACGGTGATGTCGTCCAGGTAAATCACCACAAACTTATCTTGCTCACCTATGAAAGCGATTTTCATCGCACGCCAGAATGTGGCACCAAAATTTATCAGGATGAAAGGCATTCGAGAGTACATGAAAGTTCCCCAAGGCGTAGTGAACGTCATCTTCTTTTGGTCTTCCGGGAGCACTGCCACTTGATTATATCCTGAGAAGCCGTCCATCATGGACATTCGGGAAGATCCCACCACCTTTTGCAAGATGTGCTCCATCTTCGGGAGGGGATAGTTGTCTTTGAGTGAAGCTATGTTCAGATTGTGGAAATCCACACAGAGCCTGGTTTCGCCATTCTTCTTCCTCACAGGTACCAGGTTCGCCACCCATTTGGAGTACCTTAGAGGGACAATGATTTTTGCCTGCAACAACTTCCTTATCTCCTTTTCAATAGCTAGGAGAAGAAGAGGATTGATCTGTCTCAACTTCTGCTTATGAGGCCTAGCATCCTCTTTGAGTGGTTTCTTGTGTTGTATAATGTCAATGTTGAAAGTCTTCAGATCTTGGTATGACCAGGCGAAGACATCTTTATATGATTGAAACAGCCTGAGGTACTAATCTTGGTATTCTTTGGGGACCCCCTTTGACATCTTTACCAAATTTGGATCTTCTTCTATCCCAATATTCACATTCCTGGCAGGCTCGTTGAGGGTAATTTTGCTGGGGTTCACCAGTATGTCATTTTTTTCAAAAAATCTCTCCAATGTTACGAGACCCCTGGGAATGAAATTTCCCTTTAATTACAGAACACAATGCCCAACCAATGTCTCTTCCCATCTGGTTTTTGGCTCTTCACTGTCATCCTCGGTGACTGAGTCGATCACCATAGTTGAGAACTTGCCCACCATTTCCATAAAACGCTTTACCTGGTCTTCATCCTAGAATACTTTCCAATGTTGTACGTTGTTCAGAATGGAGAGGCAGTATCGCACTTCAACCTCATATCTGAGCAAGGGATTCTGTGGGGGGTGAAAATTACTAGCATCCACAGCCAGTGATTTTGCTATTTTATTCTTATCCCTCGGCATGAACTAAATGTTAAAAGAAGAAAATAAGTTCTCAACCAAATCCCAGACCTCATTTCTGTAAGAGCAGCAGATGTTTAGTTTGGCATTAGCTCCTAACTTACCTCACTACAAGCTCTGAATATCTGAACACCATGAGATTCTGTATGTTCGTGTTCCGTGTTGTCTGCAATCCCAACAACAGCCTGGCTTCATAATCATCCACGTTGTTTGTGGCTTCAAATTCCAGTTTAAAGGAGAGGGGAATTAAGCATCCTTCTGGTGATATCAAGAGTACCCCGACCTCGTTTCCTTCTCATGAATAGGCTCCATAAAACTGCAAGGTCCAAATTTGGTTTTCCTCTCTGTTCATAGGATTCTTCTATGTTAGAGGACACACTTTTGTTTCTTGCAGGAAATTTTCATCCTCCTCAAGCATAGGACAAGATAATTCACCCTCTTTACCATATACTGGAGAATTTGTCGAACTGTCGGCTTTGGTGACCATCTTCACAAACCTGGATTCACGGTATAATCTTCTTTCCTCCCCACCAAATACTGGAATAGTGGCGTAGGTGAGGTCCAACTTTATAGATCCTCCAATCTTGGAACCCTAGGATCTGGACAACAAAATTCCAAACTGAGCTGGGATATCAGCTACCACAATGTCCATTATCACACTTTTGGCCGGAATCTAGGCTAAGTTTACTACCAGATCTTTTATCATGCCCAAGCACTTCACCGTCTTGGAATCAAAATAATACAGGTCTTTATAAGGCCTTAGAATCTACAACCCCAATTTATCCATGAAAGACAATGGAAACAGATTATGTGAAGCCCCGGAATCCATCGTGCAATTGTGCAACAATAAGTCATGTATCACTAGAGTCACATAGAATGGGGGAGTGGCAGAGTCCTACTCTTCTATATGAGGTCCAAAAACTACCATGGTTATTTCTTCTTAGAGATTGAGGCTATCAGGTAGAGGGCTTACACCATGGGGTAGCATGAGTTGGGACACTTGGGCCTTGTATGAAGGTTGTTTTAGGAGCTCGATAAGGGGAACCGAGATCTTAACCTTCTCTAATTCTTTATGGAGGTTAAAGACTGTGGGATATTTTTCTGTAATAACTTCCTTGAACTTCTCTTTAGAAGGGTCGGGTAGTTTCAAGGGTATAGCTGTGGAATTCTCATTTTTGGGAGGATCAGAGCCTTGTTTCATGGAAGTGGATGCAATGGATTTGTGAGTGGAAAACTCTTCTAATGGATTTTCCCCCTTACTGGTAGACTAGGAGGGGTCCGTTCTCTTGATGTTGACTCTTCATTTTTTTCTTGCACTCGGGTTCTCTTCCTGGATGACCTAAGATCATACTTCTTATGGATTTGAGCTTGCATGAAATCCACGAATTGCCTACAATAATCATCAATATCTTGGTATTCTGGAGGAAGTTCCTTCTCTTCTTGCTCCCCCTGCAGAGTGAGTTCACCTTCCTCGTCATTCGAGTAGGCGAGGAATTGATCTTCTTGGTTGTCTGTGACTTCCTTGGCCTGTCCCTCCACTTCCCCCTCCAGGTACATAGGAGGTTGGATATGATCTTGCTGTTCCTTCCTTTCACACCGCAGTAGTTGTAGAGGGGGATTTTGGTACTGGGGATTAAACCCATGGTTAAGAATTATCTGGTTAGAATGAGGAGGGGAATTTTTGGCCTCCAATTCAAGCTTAACCAACTTATTTGAGAGGTTCTTAATCAGCTTATTCATTTCTTCCATTCTATATTCTTGTGATTCCCTCTCCTGATTTGAAGTAGAATCCTCCTGCATGTTCTTTCTTCTGGAATCATGCTCTGTCTTCCCCTTGAATTTTTCACTAGAAGAAAAGTTTTCTTCTACCTCCATTGCATCAGTCTGGATCTAATCCAGAGACGTGGATTTTATTTCTCTTAGGGTGAACCCAAACTTCAGTTCGAAGGCTCCTGCGAAGACCACTTTAGCAGCTGCTTAGGGAGGTTTTATCTCAGCAGGGAGATTATTATAAATCTTATTGAACGTTTTTATGAATTCTGTTACGTCCTCATTGTGTCTCTTCTTAAGAGCGTTGAACTTTGTGAAAACGTATCCATGATACCTCTTTTCTCCCCATTTTAGTGTGAAGAAATTATCCATTTCTTCCCAAGAGGTGACTATGTTATTTGCTAGAGACTTTAACCACTTTCGAGCCTCTCCATCCAAGGATTGGACAAAAAGCCTTAGCACCACATCTAAGTGCTCTACAATCACATTCTCATCAAAGGCGAAATTTTTTTCAATATGTCTCTGCGTAGAAGTAATATCTTCCCTGGTGAACCGAGGCAGGAGCTTTAGATAATCTTGAGGCATGTCGTTCAATACTTGGGGTAGAGCTAACGAAGCATACTTGTTTAGGAGGAATCCAGGCACATCCATGAGGGGTGGTGGTGGTAAGTTCTGAGGATGATTTGGCTATGGTATAATAGGTATATGTTGAGTAAAGGTTTGGATATTTATCTGTAAAGAGCTTTGGAATGTTGTAACTTCTTTTAATTCTTCATCCTGATGAGTAGGGTGCAAGGGAGGCAGAGAAGTATCAGTGGATTCGGCTGCGTATTTTATGGCTGAACTGGCTAAAGCAGAGGTTTTAGGAGGATACTCAAGTACACAGGTTGTGGAGCCAGGACCATAGATGTCAACTTTCTGAGATGAGGAAGGCGAATCTTCTAGAGAAAATGAGGGTAGGTCAGCCTGGCTGGGCCGATTTTCCTTCAAGATTCTCTTAAATATAATCTTTTCAGGATCAAATACAGAAGGGGTTCTCTACTAAGAAGTATTTGATTGAGTATGAGGCCTTGTGTAAGCTAGGATTACACTTGATTTGAACTTTGATAATAGTGGAGTCGCAAAGGTGAGGGATAGGTAACTCTCAACCCTTCCTGCTCACCTGATTGAAGGGTGAAGATAATGTCATATCCCAGGGAAAGGTTTTCTGATTCGTTCCCCAGCAACGACGCCAAAAATATGTTGTAGCTCCTAGAGATAGCCTTGAGCTGCAAAAGACCAGTGCCTAGGACATCTTAAAAATAAGAGGTTAAATGTATACAAGTATATGGATGCCTATGATAGAATATGAATTAAGATAAGTAATGGTTTTGGTGGTTTAGGAATGGAGAATATATTTGAGTCTGATTCCTGTGAATTACCCTATACTGCAAGAGGGCTCAAGAGGTTGAATGGTTGGATGGCTTTCAAATGGGCCAAGTATGAAACAATGAGAAAAGGCTTTAAAATTATGTAGAGGTTGTTGTTGTGGATTAGTCGCATGGGTGTACGAAATCACACAAGCTTAGAGAGTGTGGTCTACTCTCTAAACTATTGGTAACAGGCAGAAAGTGGGGGAGCTCAAAAGCATAAAAATTAATAGCAATAATATGCTCTGGTTAAAATAAAACTAAAAAACCACAAATATACAGAAGCTATATAGAGAGTTCCAAACGATAAAAATGCGAACAATGGCTCAATGGCCTCTTCTTATTGAACGTTTGAAATGCAGAAGAAATTTTACCCACTTGCCAAAGGGCCCCTAGGCAATGGCTCTAGGTCCTGATGCAAGGATGTTGCCTTCCAAGCTCTGCCTGTGATGCAGTCTCACACTCTCTCTCTGTTGTGGTGGACTAAGATGTTGGGTGGCCAACTATCGAGTCCTCTTTAGCTCCAGCTCCGTGTCATACACAATGCTGGTGTTGCTTGGGAAAATTTGGCCAGCATAACATTATGATCACCATTTCTTCATCTCTTGGTGGGTTTATATAGGTGAGCTTCAAATCCTCCTTCCCTCCCTTGGTACATGATGGATGGTGACCCAAGGGAGAGGTGTGATTCCATTGTGTGCTCAAATATTCTTTTGTGTGCTCACATAATGTCTAAGGAGGCACTCGTGGCTGTCCTTAGGAAACTTTCACATAAGGTGTAACTGTCCTTTTCTTGTTGTGGTCCTGGAAAGTGACTTTTTTTCATTTCCAGGAATGCACGCTTATCGAGAAAAAAGGTGCGCAGAAGGCGCTCTTCTCGAAGGATAAAGTGCACATTTGAGCATTTATGACTAGTTCAAATCTAATTTGATCAAAACCTTAGAGATTTTAAATACTTCTTGATTCCATAATGTATTCCTGTCCTGTAAATCCTTGGGCTCAACATTAATTGATGTCGTCTTCTGCTTTACGATTTTCTAGTGTTAACAGTTGCCCCCTAATGTATGAGGTCTAGGAAGCACTGTATAGCCGAAATATATTATAGTTTCTTTTCTGTATTGTACGCAGAGAGAGAGAGAGAGAGAGAGAGAGAGAGAGAGAGAGAGAGAGAGGTCTGTGTGTATTTTGGAATTGACAACACCTTGCACCGCTTCCGAGATAACCATGGCCTAAGGGACCCCCTGCAAGCAGACAAAATATACAACATATTTACAAAATTTCAATGAGGTGGGCATGTCCCATGCTCGTGATGCTATGGCTAGTTAAACAAAATTGACAGATACATGTGCTGTCTGTGCCACTACTGTGGTAGTGATGCTGGTGGTTGTTGACGACGACTGCTGATGCCCTCAGGGGCATTTTTTCTTTGACGATAGGTGGAATGTGGTACCCATATGCGTAGTCTTGGTATGGCATATCATTGCGCAATGTACGCATATGTACTAGATGGGACCTTCCTGTGTAAGCATTGTTTGTCAGAGACGCTTATGGAGGCACGGCTCTTCGACAGATCTTATCAAAGTGCAATGGTTGTAAGGTATGATACCATCGTGATATGAAATATTTTGTTGTGGTCGAATGTCAGGAGGATCGATGACATCTATGGACAATGATGTCTCCCACAGTGCCACCCGAGGATACCCGCTTTGCACGGGGAGGGTTTATCCAAGGTACCGCTTCCTTTTTGGAAAAGAGGTGTTGAGGTCGACAAAAAGGAAGCCTTGACCGAACCATGGGTCGCTGACCTAAGGGGTCGGGGACCAAGATGTGATGAGTTTAACATAGGAATTTTGGTGAGAGGTGACTGAAAACGGATGATGGGGATTTAGTGTCCCGAGGTCAAATTATGCTTGAGCAGCTTGGCGGAAGTCATAGGTATTTCTGAAGGAAAAATCCTTGGAGTTGGTAGGACTTCCAAGGCGGGTGTGAACCGGCTATGATTGTCGTAATGGTGCATGCATGGGGGGTGAAATACTTAGACCAAGGGAGATGGGGGACTGCTACCATGGGAGAAAAGGTGAAATATGAGGGCGAAGTGGTGAAGGGCATCGTTTGTGGTCTTTGTACACTTACCAAAAGAATAAAATAATGGGGTTTGGTTTGTACAAAACACAGATACGGGTACCCAAAAACATGAAAGAGGATCGCTCACTGAAGGTGTGAGGACGGTGTTTTGCTAGGGGTAGGGGTGTTGAGTCCCAAATTTGCATCTTTCCTATACACCTTTTTAGACTTTTTCCATTTACCTCGACCTCCTAAGTCATCCATATCATTGCATATTAATTATAAAAGAGAATTTAAAGTGGTTTTTAACTATGTTTTGTGTCTTCTGTTTGAATTAGATTTTTGCTCATTGAGCTGTGGAATCTTGTCACTTTCCGTAGCTGCTGCAACTTTCCGCAGCCATTTTGTTAAAGTCTATATTGCAGGTGTCTTCAGGCAAATTGAGCCACATGGGCAAGTTGGAAATAACATGGACATGGACCGAGTCCTATTGGCTCAGTCGAATTCACCAAAGAAGGCCGTGGTCAAAGATAGTCAAGCGGTGGTCAACCCAAGAGTCCTACGGTGACAGAACTCCGTTTTTCACCACGTGAAGACTTGCGTGGCCGTTCCTAAGTCTCAGGGGACATATCAACACCTGTGAACTGCTCCATAAGCCAAATCCAACGACCACCCTCCATAGATTTAATCTTCACAGCAGCCATAATGCTAGATTTCTGGACGTGGTTGTTCACGTGTCTTTTATCAGCGCAGATTGTAGGAAAGTAGTTATGTCATCCTCTGTTATAAATAATGCGTTCACATACGCATAGTAGCTAGCTTCTGTAATGTAATTTTGCTGAAAAGAAAGCCCACTGTGCCGTGACATTATTTCCTTGTTATGACTGTGTTTTGAATACATGAGAAGACTCTGTTCATAAGCATAATTCGTGGTTGATAGCTGTTGCCCGAGGATTGTGCAGAGGGCCCCTGCACACGTCGAGGTTTTGTTTATTGTTGTATAGTTTCATGCTTTATTTCCTTATGTTCATTATGCCATAGTTATTCACATGTATATATTACATCTCTTATGGTATTAACGTTTTATTTCTGTCCATAATTTTTCATGCTTTATACTGCTGTTAACTGATCAGTGTCTTTGTTCCAGATTACAGTAGGCAGCCCGGGCATTTGCACATAGTTTTACAATGACTAATGACATGGAATCGGTCTTGTCCTTCTGCTGATTTATTTTTCTTAGCTTTTAATTCCAGCACTGTTTTATTTATTTCAGTTTTGTACATTTGCTTTATTAGTTAGATTAGATATTAAATTACTCATGTCATTATCAGTTACCTCCGAAAGCCATAGCGAGACTAATGGTGAGGGATTGAAGTATGAGTGTGTAGTTTGATATTAGTTTATTTTCCTGCAAGTTAGATATTAAATTGCTCATGTCATTATCAGTTACCTCCGAAAGCCATAGCGAGACTAATGGTGAGGGATTGAAGTATGAGTGTGTAATTTGATATTAGTTCATTTTTCTGCAAATTAGATATTAGATTTCTCAAGTTGTTTATGATTACCTCCGAAAGCCATAGCGAGACTAATCGTGAGGGGTCAGAATATGAGTTGATGTAATTTGATTTTAGCTTTACTTTGCTTGCAATTCTTGGATTTCTTTGAGCACAGTTTCTTTTGTATTTAGACAACAGCAAGGGTAATGGGTTTCATGATCAATAGTTCACTGTTTGTTTGACTAGTATAGTGGCACATTTTCATTTTATTTTAGGAATTAATTTTGTCATTGCATATTTTAAAATCATTTTTAAGTTTGAAGTTTGGGAAATCATCATAAAGGACATCATTGCCTTGAACATTTATATCCATACCTGTCTTTTAGAATTTCCATCTCACATTAGGAAACCAAC
Organism: Pinus albicaulis; assembly: GCA_034641835.2. Lineage (NCBI taxonomy): Eukaryota > Viridiplantae > Streptophyta > Pinopsida > Pinales > Pinaceae > Pinus > Pinus albicaulis. Next base: position 932,098,206 of record CM076569.1, on the reverse strand, counting down.
CAAGATAAAAAGAAAAAAACCAAAAACGACAAAAAGTAAGAGATAGGTTATCTTGCACATATAGTGCACCACACTTCGTCAGCTTACGAATCTCAGATTGACAAATTAATGTAGCAATTTAGGACACACTAAATTGACCAAAAATTTTGGCGCCGTTGCTGGGGAAGTGTAACTAGGTAGCCAATTTCTTAAAAAAATATATATAATAAAAAGAAGGGAAAAATTGATAACTTCTTGAAGTATGCTCTCCTCTTGCACCTAGTGTGATCTGGAGGATCAGAAAAGAGAGTTATTGGTTCAATAATTTCTTAAGTATGCTCTCTTCTTGCACCTAGTGTGACCTGGAAGATCAGAAAGAGAATTATTAGCCCAACTTAAAAAAATAAAAAAAATGATATGCATAGAGCAAGGGATTCTAGGGGAAGGTTTATAGCTAGAGCCAAGAGTTCGATTTTCACAACTCCATCTTCTTCAAGGCATAGAAAATATTCACCACCATCTACCCCTAGCCTTAAGATTCCTGGAATTCAAGGAGCAGCTGAATTAGAGGATTCTCCTACACCATCTACCAAATCTCATCTAGAAGAAGACCCTTTCTTTACTTCTACAGGAGATTATATTGTAATTAAAGAAGTAGAATCACCTGAAGAAGAAAAGGAAGAAACTCCCTCTCATCCTCCCTTGATAGAAGAACCAGAGGACTCTGAGGATCTGAAGAAACTATCATGACAGAGGAAGTAGTAGATGGATTCGGAGGTAGAGGTAGAGGTAGAGGAGGAGGAAATAATGGAGGCAACAATGGTGGAGGTAATAATGGAAGAAATAGGGAAGGAGACAACTCGTTTGGATTCCCTATAGTTGATGAGGAAACTCATACAACGATGAAAAACATCTCACCATCTGTCCTCCCCAACTTTTATGGATTGCGAAGTGAGGATCTTGAAACATTTCTGTTTGAGTTTGAAGTCGTGTGCCGAACCTATGACTATATGGAAGACTCTCAAAAACTCAAACTGTTTCCTTCAACATTGAAGGGAGCCGCTTTGAAATGGTTCATGGGATTGGTCACCCAATCTATTAGGACTTGGAATGATATGAAACAAACATTTTTGGATAGATACCTGGACTATTGCATGCCCACCAATCACAAGGATGAGGTATTCAAAATGGTGCAAAAAGAAGATGAAAAATTGGAGGATTTACTTGAAAGATTTCAATACAACTTAAAAAGAGCAAAGATGAGCAACTTAGATGAGGAAACTTTGAAAGCCCTTCTATTAAAAGCCATTAGAGATGAATGGATAGATATTTTAAACATGATGGGGAAAGGAGACATTTCTCAACTTCCACTTCGTGACATAACAGAACTATGTGTCCATCTCTCAAGAGGAAAATCTAAAACAGGAAAAGGGCCTAGGGATCCTTCTCTTATCGGGGCTAACAAATCTACAACTGGATCAGTAAGTAGAGCGAGAGATTGGCAATATGTTTGATGAATTAAATGATATCTTAGGGGCCTTAGTGAACAATAGACCAGCTAGACACACTTTAAATTCAAAACAAACGACGAAAACATATGCTCTAGCCATCTTTTTGTCAGAAATGTAGGAAGAAACATGCCTTTAGGAATGTACTTGGATGCAAAGGTGTAGAAAACATGTATGATTTTCTAGGAGGAAATCTTGAGACCAAAAGTGTCCTTCTTCTTCCCGGACTCAAGCTGCATCTTTCAAAAGAAGATCAAATTCGGTAGAATCTCTTTGTTTTGTTGCAAGAAGACCTTAGCGGGGAGCAACAAATTCAAGGGTTTACAACAGCCCTACCTGAATTTCCAACCCCACCAAATTGGAATCCTTGGCAACAACCTTGGCCCCAACCTCAAAATTCATATCAGTCATGGGTACAAGGTATTCAAAATCCTTATGGGAGATTTGCTCAATTTTATCAATATCCTCCATCTTTTCAAAATCAACAAACTCCACAACTTCCAAACCCAAATCTACAACTTTCATTGCCATTTTCACAACAACAACCTTCTCAAAAAAATCCAAATTCTCAACTCATGCTTCCATTCCAACAAAATACAAATCAACTTCCATCTCAACCATTGCCAAATCCTAACAATAAAAATCCTCAGAATACTTACATGATAGAAGGGCAACAATTTCCTACCTATATGATTGTTCCTCTCAATGATGTACAACTTAGGTCTGGTAGAGTTTTAGAAAAAACTTCTATAGATGTCCAAGAGCAAGATACCTCTAAGGAGGACTCTCTTAAAGTCAATAAGGTTTCTGAGGAAGCATCTCTTCAAAACTCAAATATTCAAAAAGAAAAAGAAAAATTAATGCCCACAACTCCTATAGTTGAGCAACCTGCATCTTCATCTACACCTCCTTTTCCTAAAAGACTACAAATTGATAGGGGGGTGGAAAAACAAATATTGTTGCCTAACTATGATTTTCTAGATGAACTGAAGAATGTTTGTATCTGATTCCCCATTACTCTGACAGTTGAAATTCCTATTCTGTAAAACAATAGGGAGTTTTAAGTCTCAAGAGACCGAGAGGAAACCAAGAGATACCAGAAGAATCCATCTTGTAGGAAAAATTGCAGATATCATGATGGGAAAAATTACCATGCAGAAGTATGTAGATCCAGGTAGTCCAATTGTCAAGACACATATAAATGGGATAGTAATTCCAAACACATTGATTGACTTAAGGGATGCTATCAACATTATGAGTAGACAGATTATGGAACAGCTAAAACTTCCTAATCTTCTTTTTACACCTACTTTACTCCAACTTGTAGATCGATCAATTATCAAACCAGATGGCGTATTAGAAGATATTTTAGTCTCCTTAGATTCTTGGGAATATCCAGTAGATTTTATGATTTTTACTCCCAAGAGTAATCTAGGAGGGCACTCACTTATCTTAGGAAGACCTTGGGCTATGCAATGATGCTTTCGTGGTTGTAGATACGGAAGATATGTACATTTTTAAGCCATTAATTCGACAAAGAAATGCAATTTGTATCCTCTAGCAAAAGAAATTACAGAAGTAGGAGACAATGAATGGGTCGATGATGAGGAAACTATACAACCTGTCTTTACCATTTCTGAAATTAGTGAGGATAGTCAAATTCTGAACACATTAGAAAATTTTGAGACATCTCCAGAATATGACCCCACACAATTTTAGTTGGAATTTGACATAGAATATTTATCATCAAGACAAATGTCTCTTTACTCTATGGAAGAGTTCGGTAGTTCAGCCATTGAGATTTTTCCAGGAAAAACATTAAATATCAACAAAAATTCGGAAAAGTCACAACAAGAAGAACTAACCAAAATCTTGCAAAAACATTCTACTGCATTTGCATGGGAGTATACTGATATGAAAGGTATTGATCCTCAGACACCCCCATCTATCTATCTATATTAAGGAAAACGGTAGACCAAAGGAACAACCTCAAGAAGGGATGAATCCAAACCTTAGGGAGATAGTGAAAGAAGAGCTCTAAAAACTTCTCAATGTAAACTTCATTTATCCAATCTCAGATAGCCGATGGGTTTCTCCTTTGGTTATAGTACCTAAAAAGAATGGTAAATGGAGGGTATGCATTGATTACAGGGAATTGAACAAGGCAACTTTGAAGGATCACTTTCCTTTGCCTTTTATTGATCAGGTATTAGATACATTAGCAGGTAAAAAGTACTTTTCATTTTTGGATGGTTTTAGCGGCTATAATCAAATTCAGGTAGCACCTGAAGATCAAGATAAGACCACATTTACTTGTCCATGGGGAACTTTTGCCTACCGAGTGCTTCCTTTTGGGTTATGTAATGCACCTGCAACATTCCAAAGAGCAGTACTAGGAATTTTTTCTGATCTAATCCATGATTGTGTAGAGGTTTATATGGATGATTTTACAGTTTATGGTAATTCATTTGAGGAGACATTAGAAAATTTTGAAAAAGTACTTATAAGATGTAAAGAAACAAACCTTTCATTAAGCCATGAAAAATGCTTTATGATGTTTACTGAAGGTATTGTTTTGGGGCATCATATTTCAAGAGATGGGATTAAGGTTGATAGATCAAAAGTTGAAGTCATCTCCTAGTTGCCTATTCCAAATTGTCAAAGAGATGTTAGAAGTTTTCTAGGATTTACTGGATACTATAGAATATTTATAGAAAACTTCACCAAAATAACATCTCCACTCTTCAAACTGCTTACAAAAGACTGTGAATTCAAATGGGATCCTGATTGTCAATCAGCTTTTGAAACTTTGAAAACAAGAATATCTGAAGCACCTATCTTGAGAGGACCAAATTGGAAACTCCCTTTCCATATTTCTACAGATGCTTCAGACACAGCCCTGGGAGCTGTGTTGGGTTAAAAATATTTAGTCCCTTATGCCATTTACTATACCAGTAAAAATTTGACTCCCACTAAGTTGAACTATACTGTAACTGAAAAAGAGTTTTTAGCCGTTGTTCATGTAATCAATAAGTTTAGACATTATATAACAGGCTATGAAACTTTTATTCATACTGACCATTCTGCGATTAGATATCTAATGAACAAACCTGTTACTAATGGCAGAGTGACAAGATGGCTCTTACTTTTGCAGGAATTCAATATTACTGTGTTGGATAGACCAGGGAAACAAAATACAGTAGCTGATTTCTTGTCTAGGATTCAGAATACTAAAGAAGATTCTCCTGTAGAGGATAAGTTTCCTGATGAATACTTGTTTGCAATAACTACTAAGACCCCTTGGTATGCAGATATTGCTAACTATTTGGTTACAGGGAAACTGCCTCCACATTTATTTCCAAATGAAAGAAGAAATATTATTCAGGAAAGTTCAAAATATTCATGGATTTCTAACAAATTGTTTAAAACAGGGCCAGATCTTGTGATCAGAAGATGTTTCAGGGAGGATGAAATACCTGATATCCTCAAGGCATGTCATGATGAACCATGCGGCGGACACTTTGCTGACAAAAGGACAGCCTATAAAATCCTCTCTTTAGGATATTGTTGGCCTTCCCTCTTCAAAGATACAAAACAATATGTCAAAAGGTGTGACAATTGCCAAAGAGTAGGGAAACCTACCCTTTCAAATGAAATGCCATTGCAACCACAGGTACTCATCGAACCCTTTGAAAAATGGGCTTTAGATTTCATTGGACCTATTAATCCACCATCTAAGCAAAAGAAGTATATATTGGTTTGTACCGATTATGTTACTAAATGGGTGGAAGCCAAAGCATTAGTGTCTGCTACTGAAAATTCAGTTGTTAATTTTCTTTATGAGGATATTTTTACTCGCTTTGGTGTTCCAAGAGAAATTGTGACAGATCAGGGAAGCCAATTCACATCCAACCTGGTGGAGAAGCCGATGGAAGAATACAAAATCAAGCACAGAAGATATACTCCTTACCATCCGCAAGAAAATGGTCAAGTGGAGTCTACAAACAAAGTTCTCGAAAGTATCATCACCAAAACTGTTCATCTACACAGAAGAGATTGGGCAGAAAGGCTTCCTGAAGCCTTGTGGGCCTACAGAACTACATGGAGAAATACAACATGACATTCTCCCTATGAACTTGTTTATGGGAAAGAAGTCATGTTCCCCATTGAGTTCCAAGTCAAAACTTTCAAGATGGCAGTTCAGTTGGGGATGGATCTATCAGAAGCCCAAAAGCATAGAATGGAGCAGTTGAATGAGCTAGATGAGATCAGACAAGAGGCAATTCTAAGAACCGATCTAGTTCAATATCAAAGAGCTAAATGGCATGACAAATACATCAAAGATAAGAAGTTTCAAGAAGGAGATTGGGCATTGCTATTTGATTCCAAGTTTAAATATTTTAAAGGAAAATTTCAGACTCATTGGCTTGGGCCATATGAGATTGACAAGATCTTTAGCAATGGAGCGGTAAGAATCAAGACCATTGATGAATCTTAAACTCCTCTTATTGTGAATGGCCACAGATTAAAGATCTATCATAAGCCACTCTCAAAAGAGGAATTTGTCAAAATGTTTCAAGATAATTCTGCAATAAGGCTGGTGAAGAAGAATACTTCTTCTCCACCGGCCTAGCCTTTGTTTTTTTTCAGTTAAAAAAAAATTAAAAAAAAAGAAAAAAAAAAAGAAAAAAAAAAGAAAAAAAGAAAAAAGAAAAAAGAAAATTGTATAAGCCTGAAAACCAATCACTGATTGGCAGTCTTATACAGAAAATGTAGGGTGAAAATCAGGAACACCTGACACCCTATATTTTCCAACAAAAAAATTCTCTCTCTCTCTCTCATTTCACAAGTTTTATGACAACCCACTCCATTTCATTCCACTTCATTCCACTCCACTTCATTTCATTTCACTCCACTTCATCTATTTCATTTCATTTCACCAATAAAATTTTTCTTTCATAATCATTTTCATTCAGTCAGTTATCATTTATCCATCTCCATTCACCCAAATAATTGCTGTGTCAGTTTTCGCAGCTGACACCAGTTTCCGCAGCCAGAAGCAGTTTCTGTAGCCACTACTCTGTTTTTTTCAAAAAAAATTTACAGTCAGATGTTAGTTCAACAATCATGAAATCAAATGCAGGTATGAGGATATATTTTGAAGACATGAGGCATTCAAAAGAATCAATGAGGAGCAAATGATTGAAGACTAATGAAAGATGGCAAGAATTCCAAGGTATGAGTAGAAATTTATTTCAAATGGAATTCAAGCAAATTTTTACATAGTTATAAACCATAAGCTCCATTATATGCAATAATTGCGTTGATAACTCCATAATCGTTCCACAATATTTATACGATTCCCCCATAATCCTTGCATTCATTTTTAAACGGTCTCATAATCAAGCCTCCGGTCTTCACTTGTGTTCGGCTATACTTTGATACTCCACCTGTAATTATGGAACGTGGTTGATTTGACTATGGCTTCTCTCAGCCAATCCACAGCCGTTTCATAAACGCGCTTGCTTCTACTCTGCAGCCACCCAATTTTAAATATTGCCAGATGCATTTTACTCCCCATACTGTTCTATTGACCTCACGGCTGCATTTCCACCGTGCTCACATAAACCTTCACCCCATTTTGTTCTCTGTTCCGCTTCATTCCATGTACCTATTCTCTGATATCCGCTTACAGTCACTGGTCTCCTTCATAAACCCTGTTCATTTCCGCTAATTCAGCTGTCTTACCTCCGCTAAACCCTCCTCACGCAAACGAGTTTTAAAGGACAGAAGGAAGTGTTAGCGCTCGAATCTACCTTAGGATGAAATAAGGTAAAACTCAAGGCAACATCAAACCACGCTCAGCCTTGTAGCTAGCCCTACGAGGACAGGAGAGGGCTCTCTCCAGTCAATCTCGATAAAATGAGAAATAGGGTGTGAGATGACTTATAATGAATACTGATTTTAGGCTAGTAAAGAGATAGGAAAGTTTGATTTTGATTTTTTTGGGTTTTTGTTGAAAAAATGGGAAAAACAATTTTGGGTTCGGGGATAAGGCCAGATCTTTGCAGAATTCGAGTTGGGGCGAGGTAGGCAGTATTCTTGATGCTTTTGATCAGGTGTATGGATGGATCAAAATGACAAGGAGCTGAAGAGGGCAAGGGAGAACAAGAATCCTCTCCAAACTGGCGAAAACATATAAAACTAAACAAAATTAAAGGCATAGCACTGGAATCAATGGATTCAACCTCATTTACTCATTCATTTAGTTTCAGAAGCAAAAGAAGGGAATGGCATACATTAAAAATTAAAGAACTTACAAATAACTGAGAGAACACACCATCAAAACTGAAAGCCACAAGAATCCCAACAGGTGCTGCAAAACCTCTGATCTTTCCTTAGCCAAAATGTGAAAAATATGTACAATAGTGTGCCAAACTTTTCCCAAGAATCCAACCTGTCCAACCTGTAGAATGTCTCAGAAATTACATCATATAGACCATCCTAACCCCTTCCCATGCCTCTAGGGGTCGAATTCCTCCTTCTAGGAGCAGTTTCAACTAATTCTAAACAAGGAGCTAGAATCTAGGCAGCCAAACAACTTGCCTCTAAAAGGAAGGAAACTGATTCTTTCACCTGATTTTCACTTTTTTGGGAGTGAATCATCTAGAACAGGTAAAAGTGAATCAAAGTTACATTACAACCAAAAAATTACATCAAGATAACTAAAAAATTACATCCACAATCAAAACTGGTCCAACTGGCCAAAATCCTGAACTGGAAAATGAAAAATTGACCAATTTTCTCTATGCGTCGCGCGCCTGAGCTCTATGCGTCCCGCGCCTTTTAGCCTGCTTTTGTGGCACTTCCCGACATCAAAATCAAGCTCATGATAGCTTGTTGGAAATCCTTGGATGTATGCTATCCAACCCAAGTGGAATTTCAAAATTTTGAGCTCATTTTCCCCTCCAAAACTTCATTCTCCCACAAGTACTTCCTGCTGGTGCAAAAGGTGGCAGAAAGGTGATTTTCATGGTGTTTTTGGCCCTTTTGATCATCCAGAACTTAGTGAAATGCTTCAGAAATTTCTGAGAATGCATAAATTACCATGAAAAATCCAAAAATATAAATTTTTCTTCCAGCAAGTGTCCCAATCATAAGCGCGCGCATTGACGCGCTACGCGTTGGGCTGAAAAACCTGTTTTGAGACCAAAATTTTCAAAAATGACAATTTTTTTTTTCAAATTTGCTGAAATTCGGAGCGAAGACCCTCCATCATGTATCATGCTCAGCCAATGAAGCCTCGGCCAAAATCCGGAGTGGATCAGGCCTCTTTTGCCGTTTTAGTTCTCTGCTCAACCTCCTCTTCAGAATCTTCATTTTTGCTTTGCAGACGTGCATGCGGGCCCAATAATGACCTTTCATGTGACGAAGCATGTCTTTGTCTCTATTGGCCTTTGCCAACAACTTCTCCAGATGAATGTTAACATGCATGAGTTCGGTCTCTCGCTCAACTGGTGTCATGTCACCAGGTCTCTTCCGGGCCAATTGTCGATCTTCACGGATTCGCCGCAGCTCTAAAAGTGTGTGCTGATATTCTAGCTGTTTGTTATGCTGCTCTAGGTAGTTTATCACCCACTGAGCTCTCTGAAACTTAACATTCCGTGTGTCAATATCGGCCTTCTGCTCCTGGACGATCTCTTTCAGTTTCAAGCTAGGAGAGCTCGCATCAACATCAATCAATGTGAATTCAGTATCTTGGCCTCCTCAGGGGCCCTCATCGTGCATAGGCCTCTTGCCTCTATCCTAAATCTGTACCTGTGCTGAAGACGAAGGCAAGACCCCTTCCACATCATGTGGAGATAATACTCGCTCTGCTGATGAAGTTAACGAGACCCCTTCCACCTTGGGTGGAGATAATACTCGTCATGTAGCTGCAAATAAGGCTCTGTGGCCTCGCTGATATGTCACATACACTGAAGCACTGATATGCTCGGTCTCAGGAATGTCAAGCTAGTGTGAAGGCTCTCCCTCATCATGAACTACCTCAGGAGGCGGCTGTGATGCTGTGAAGAAGTCACGGGAGATGAAATCCTCCCAAGCAATGCCCTGCTGTGTCAGCTGATGTACCACCATGATTTTGATCAGCGCGTAATGATATATACTGCTATGCTGTTGTGCTGGGGTCTTCTTCTGTACAAGAAATGTCATCCACTCTATGTTGCGATACATGAAGTATGGAATTCTCATCATACGTACCCTCGTGAAATGCATCAACAAACGGACATGGTACGCATAGAGGCGCGAGAATCTGCCCTCGCAACTGAAATATCGAATGATGAGTTTCATCAATGGTGCAAACTCATCCTTCAGAAATCTGAATGGAAATACCCTGCTCAGCTGCCTCATATACCCAGGTTTGATGTATGGCTCATAGTATGATTTCTCTAGCTGCTGTCATTTGTTCCATCCCTCTCCTATGTTTGGTATTCCGGTGGCCTGAGCAATGGTCTCTGGTGACAGAATGAAGTTAACCCCGACAAGGTTTACACGGCCATCATGTAAATGTAGAACAAATAGGCGAGCTAGCTCATGATGATGCTGAGTTCGTGAAATCATCTCACAGTATTGGAAACATGACTGATGCTGAAAAAAATCCATTGCAAGCGGGCAAGCCTGAAATTGAGCCAAAGAAGTAGGCTCCTCCCTGACATGCCTACCACTTTTGCCACTTTTGTGAGACCTCCGTGGCACATTAACCTCTGCTGTGGAATCACTGTCATACTCCTGCTCATAAACTGAATCCGTCTCTGACATGGCGCTGAAATCAAGATGTTTGAAAAATATATGCTGATATATGTATAGTGAAAACAAGAGTTCAGTGTATGCTCAAAGCCCAAATGTGTCACATGTGTATCAAAATGTTATAGGAAAGCCACAGTGGTAATGGCTCTGTCAAATGAGTTTGCATGAAAAACAGTCACTGCTTTGATTATAAGGGGATTTGACAAGTGAGTAGAAAAGAGTGTAATGTGGGGGAGATAACTATTAGGAACAAAAGTGACAATAGCCCTTGCAGTGTTTGACAATGTCAATGGAGGATGTGGACAAGTGAAAATGGGACTATGTCATAACATGAATGATAAACAGTGTGAAAATGACAATGGCAATAACAATGACACCAGTGATGTAATGGCAAAGAGAGAGCGTGAGGCTAAGGTAAATAATGAGCAGGGACACCACTGACAGTGGATGGCATGAGCATATATATCAACAACACAAGTTTGGAAACCCCCACAAAATCACTAACATTTGTTTCAAAACCCTAGGGAGTGATTTAGAAATGAACATAGGGTTTATATCTCACCACACTAAACACTTGTTTTTTCATTTTCAAAACACCATAATCATGTCCAAAATTCACTAAATAAGCGTGAAGAACCTACTTGCAAGCAAATCGAGGCAATTTGGCATGAATCTGGGTGAAGGAGAAAAAAAATTTCGGCCCTGAAAATCTACGCGTCGCGCGCTTACCCAGTGCGCCGTGCGCGGTATGTGCGTCGCGCGCGTGAAAAATTGCACAGGCCTATGAAGCCCAATGCGTCGCGCGCCTTGTGTGCGTCGCGCGCCTCCTGTGTGCGCCGCGCGCACTTCCACTCCAACTCCACAACTCTGAAAACAAATTTTCGCCCTTCCAATCTCCAATTCGACCTTTGCTTTGGGAATTTATGAAAATGACTTGTCCTCCTTGGTTTATATGGATTGAAAAATATCTCATAAGAATCAGATTTGATTTTAATTTTCTCCATAACCCACTTTGTAATGTTTGGCTTTCTTGGCACTTTGTCATTTAATGCAATTCTGTCTTTTGGCTTTCCACTGTTTTTTCTGAGTCTTAGACTGATGAAACTTGGTTGTTTTTGCAGGGATTTGGCATTTTGACTTCGGCAAAGACGAGAGGCTACTTTTGAACTTTTATGGTGAAACAAAATACAAAATTATTACCAACAATGAAATTGACAGTTTCTAGTTTCAAAACAGAGTTTTGGACTAGAAATGTCTTCAAATGTTTTTGAGAATAAAAATATGAAATAGAAACCTTTTTGAAATCATCCTCATGGCCTGCGGGCTTTTATTACATGTATCAAAATACTGAAACCCTAGACTCTAGGAATAAAGACTCTTGTTGACAAAATAATCATTTATGACCATGAATGACGTGACCTGAACTTCGCTGATTTTTGAGGAGCTTGAATTAGCCCTGCAGGTACAAGCATGAGGAAATACAAGACGACCAAACCCTCTCGTCAGTCAATGGCATGCCCCTAGCGAAATGCAACGAAGTGAAGTGAGCGAGACACCTAAAAATGATATGCAAAAAGCGAAATGATCTCTGACGGAGGGCTGTAAGGACCGACTCTAACATTGGCTCCAATGGGGATGGTGGCTCCAGCTCCGTGGAGGTGCCAAGAACAACAGATATCTGGGAGAGCTAGAAAGTGCCTCCGTCCATTGGGCTATGGAGTCAAGACATGAAAACTGACATTACACAGACCGACTTTGACTAAGACTGAAAAACCATAATAAAACCCAACTGACCTAAAACATGACTGAAAAACAATTTATAAACTGGAAAGATGCTCAGAATTGAACTTATTTATCTACTCTAATTGTTCTATTCACCACCTGATCAAGTGTAATGGAACAACCAATGCAACCATGTAAGCATCCTGGCTGCTATCTTAATTCTCCACAAGTGCTCACTTGTGAACAACAAGAAAGAACTACTGAAGGGCAACTCCCGTGAAAACTTGTAAACAAGTGGACTGCTGATAAATTTGCAAAGCATGAACTGACTGGATGACTGCAAGAATACCGCGAAAGGATCTTCATAAACATAGCTATTCATTTCCATTAACACCTCACTGCTCTGGTCCAAGTAATCTTCATAGCTGGATATCAAGACTTTCTTCACATCTGTGTTGTCTTTCTTTGGTGATTGCAGCAAACTGTCAAAAGGATCCTAAAATTCATGAATAACCAAACTCTGTTGCTGATGCGAAGCAGAACACAAGTCCTCTTTGTCAATCTCCTCATATGACCGCAAACTTTGATATGGGCTTCGTGATAAAACATGAGATGAACAAAACAATGAAGTAGGCTGCCGAATAGGATCATTATCAACATTCTCTTCTGACACATGGTTAGCTAATGGAGAAGAAATTTTACAGAAAACCTCATCCAATACTCGAGCAATAGGATCATTAAAAACTTGAGAAGATTGCTGCGATGTATCCATTGAAACTGTCTGACATCCTACTGGCTGTTCATCTTTTTCTTGAGAGACATTACGAAGATTCTGCCTTATAAACTGAATTGCTTCGAAATAAAAGGGTATAGAATCTTCCTGCATCATCAAATCATGTATTTCATCTTCCATGCCTTCATCTGTAATCTGACCTTCAATTTCATTTGGTGGCTGCAAATCTAATACTATAGGCTGCTCAAGAATTTCGTTATCTGTCTCATCCTCAACATTAACACTGAGAGATTGTTGATTTCCTATAGGCTTCTCCCTTGAAGATTTACTATGCAATTTTCCTCTCAAAAACTGAAATGATTCAAAACAAAATGGTATGGAGTCATCTTCAATCATTAAATCATGTGTGCCCGCTTCCAAGTCTTCAGCTGCAAATTGAAAATCAATGACTTTCGGGGGCTGCAAGTCTGAATATGAGAAGTTTTCATTGCCCTCAAGACGATCCAGATCAAGACTTGTTGACGTTTGATTTCTGATTGTATGGAAGTTATCTCTGATGAACTGAAATGAATCAAAACAAAAAGGCAAAGATCCTTCACTTACTTCAAAATTTTCTGCACATTCCTCATCATTTCCATAGCTGATATGCATTGATTGATCACTGTACTCGAGCCGCCGAAAGTGATCGTTCTCTGAAAAATCAGCTACTGATTTGTCTGCAAGATCGGCTTCTTTTTGGAGAACATAATCATCATCATACCGATCAAACTGAGGCAATTCATCGGTATAAAACACATCATCAAACATACATATCATATCAACAACTCTCTCTTCTTCACAATGATCTATAAAACAATCACTATGACAACTGGGATAAGAAACAAAATGTTTTGGGTCAGCCGCTTGTTCTTGAATGTCATTTTCATTTTTTGCAGTCATTTTCCGCACCATCTCTTCTACTGTGTTTACGAAAATATCAAGATTTTCCTCTAAAGGTGTCAGCTGCTCTGAAACATTCTTCTTTTCTTCTTCCTTCAACCTTGTCCTCAAGATCAGCAAATGAGCCTCTACATTCACTGCCTTGTTCTGCATCTCGTGAAGTGTTGCAATGTTCTTTTCTCTCAGCTGAAACTCCATTTCCGGATCAAAGGCACCCGGATAGTGCAAGAGAGCAGATCTAGGAGAAGGTCTTATATCAGCTGGTATCGAAAAATATACTTGGTTAAATCTGGCAGAAAACTGTTGTACTGTCTCTCCTGACTGTCTCTTCAGCTGGGCATATTCGTCTAAAATCAAGAAAGGGTTCTGTCCAATCATCCACCTGTCAAGGAAAACTTTGACAAACTGCTGGAAATCTGTGATGCTCGCATCAGGCAGGGCTTTAAATCAACTCTTTACTTGGCCTTGCAAAGAAAGAGCAAAAAGCCTAATACTAACATCCTCTTGATCAACTTCGAAAAAATCCAGAAAAGTCTCAACATTCTGCACATGTTGCTCAGCGTTGACATTGTCGCTTTCACCATCAAATCTCGGTAGATATAGGTCATAATTTTTAGGGAAATCATGAAGAACAGAAGGTAAAACAAGAGGTTTATACCTATCTGGGACTACAAATGATGTAGGAGTATATACAAGAGCTACGGGATCAGTTTTGTTTTCTTGAGGTTCATCAATTTGAAGACGGTCATCATAAGACGTGGGAAAAGTAAGGAGGCCAGGATCAAAGGGAAACTCAGTATTTACACTTTTTGAATAGGTCGAGTGAAGATTTTGATCACCTTTCTCATACAACAAATTCTGAAAAACTTTCAGGACAGCTTCAAGACCAACAAAGAAATAATTTACAAGAAAGAAGATTAGATCCTGAATACCATTCCACTTTAGATACCTGAACTTTGTGTAAGATCCTTCCATTTTCTCAGAGAAAGAGTCAGTCCTCCAGTGGAGTCTCTACTTTAAATTGGAGTCACCAGGTGAATGATTTCAGCCTTCTTATGTCTGATCGTTGTCCACCATCAACCATCAGATCTGAACTCGATACATGTACTGGGGCAATTGGAAGTCAAGTGTCATGTTCACAAGCTAGACTGGAGATCGACTGAAGCAGCGTTTATCTACTATGCACTCGCAGAGCAAGAGCAGTTCGAAGGCTACCTGGCGTGACTTCAGACTCCGTCTGTAGCTTATAAAACAAATAACACCCACAAGCAAACCATGTTCTCCCTAGTACTCCCCATACTGTTCTATTGACCTCACGGCTGCATTTCCACCGTGCTCACATAAACCTTAACCCCATTTTGTTCTCTGTTCCGCTTCATTCCATGTACCTATTCTCTGATATCCGCTTACAGTCACTGGTCTCCTTCATAAACCCTGTTCATTTCCGCTAATTCAACCGTCTTACCTCCGCTAAACCCTCCTCACGCAAACGATTTTTAAAGGACAGAAGGAAGGATGGGTCAGTTGTTGAGGGCAGAACTAGAGGGACCCAAATTTATGGAGGGATACCCGCAAGTCAAAGATATATTGAAAAAGGAAAAATGGCTTCGGTTTATTCAAAAGTTTAAAGGCTACCATAAGGAGGTAACAAAAGCTTTTGCGAGGTCTTTCGACGGTCTGGAGGTGGAAATTGGGGACCTCAAATTTACAGTGACTGAGGCATCCATAGCAGCTGCTACAGAACTCCCTCAAGAAGGTGAACGCTGGTTCAAGAACAAGAGCATTGGCGAGGAAGCCTGGAGAGTGATCCTACGTAACCTAGGTATGGATGTCACCATTTTCAAAAAGGGAATTCCTGTTCATGCTTTAAAAGAAGAGTGGGCCAGTTTACTGTTGATTATTCAAAAGTTTATTACGTGTGAGGGACGTTTTGGATCAATGTACATGTATCATACCCGACTGTTGATGAATTTGCTAGACAAGTAGGCCCTCAATCTGCCATATTTTTTACTAAACAGATTGAAAAAGATGTCTGTAACCGTCCAAAAGCATCTGGGGGACGTAGAACCACATTTTTATCACAATGGTCTCGTGAAAATTTTGATAGAAAAACAATTAAAAGAGAAAAAGGACACCTGGGAGCAGTTTTTAATTAGAAATTTCTTTGAAGAACCCCAAGAAACCCCTGAAGGCAGTACATCAAAAAGAAGTAGAAGAAAGAGAACAAATGATAAAACTCAAAGCACTCCTACTAACACAGTTGAAAGAACTAGTAGAGAAGAAAGACTGTCTAAAAGGAGGAAGGAAGAGACTGGGGGTAAAAAGCCAATAAAATCAAAAGAGAAAAGAAGCATCGAGGCTGTGCATCAAACCCCTTCCTCAGAAGAAGACCATCAAGTATTGTCTGAGAGACTAGTTCATCTTCAGGAACAGTCAGCTATGGCCAAAAAGAAAGGAAAAGAAAAACAGAAGCAAAAAGACAGTAGTCCACAGCGTGTAAGAAGAAGCTCCAGGCTTAAAGGAAAGTGGAGGAAAGCACAAAAAAAAGGACCCCATTTTATTGATTTGGGAGAAGAAACACCTGAAAAAACTCCAGCTGGCCATAGTTCACCTCATTCTCAGCCAAACGTTGAAACTAGTCCTCAAGATGTTGACATGAGTCCTTTTCAGCCAGATTTTGAAGTCAATTCTCCTCCACAGCATTTTGGGGACAGCCCAAGGAAAACGACACCTGAGGTAGATCCAAAGCAGCAAGAGGTGTATGATTACATAGAATCCTTAGAAAGAACAGCCACGGGTCCCAGCACTTCATCCACTCAGCCTCACATAGCACAAGAAGCTCTAGTCCAATCGTTGAAACAAGAAGTCTTTGAGTTGGAGGTTTTAAATAGACACATTAAAAATGAAAATGAAGCATTAAAGGAGAAAAGAAGATTGGACAAGATCATTCATGACAACTCTATGCTACATCTGGGACCGTGGCACAAAAAGAACAGGAAATTGAAGAATAAATGCAAGAAGATAAGTAGAGCACTGATTAACCTCAAATTCAGATGCTTGATGAAGAAGCCCAGGATGTTAGCAAAACCAAGAAAGAAGAGAAGAGGACTGGATGTACTGGCAGAGGTATCAGAGCATATGAATTGAAGGAAGATGATCAAAATTTTGGTTGCATGGGGACATGCAACACCTTCACAGTGGGGGTATGTTGAGTCCCAAATTTGCATCTTTCCTATACACCTTTTTAGACTTTTTCCATTTACCTGGACCTCCTAAGTCATCCATATCATTGCATATTAATCATAAAAGAGCATTTAAAGTGGTTTTTAACTATGTTTTGTGTCTGCTGTTTGAATTATATTTTTGCTCATTGAGCTGCGGAATCTTGTCACTTTCCGCAGCTGCTGCAACTTTCCGCAGCCATTTTGTTAAAGTCTATATTGCAGGTGTCTTCAGGAAAATCGAGCCACATGGGCAAGTTGGAAATAACATGGACATGGACCGAGTCCTATTGGCTCAGTCGAATTCACCAAAGAAGGCCGTGGTCAAAGATAGTCAAGCGGTGGTCAACCCAAGAGTCCTACAGTGACAGAACTCCATTTTTCACCACGTGAAGACTTGCGTGGCCGTTCCTAAGTCTCGGGGGACATATCAACACCTGTGACCTGCTCCATAAGACGAATTCAACGGCCACTCTCCATAGATTTAATCTTCACGGCAGCAATAATGCTAGATTTCTGGACGTGGTTGTTCACGTGTCTTTTATCAGCACAGATTGTAGAAAATTAGTTATGTCATCCTCTGTTATAAATAATGCGTTCTCATACGCATAGGAGTTAGCTTTTGTAATGTAATTTTGGCTGTGAAGAAAGCCCACTGTGCCGTGGCACTATTTCCTTGTTATGACTGCGTTTTAAATATATGAGAAGACTCTGTTCATAAGCATAATTCGTGGTTGATAGTTGTTTCTCGAGGATTGTGCAGAGGGCCCCTGCACACGGCGAGGTTTTGTTTATTGCTGTATAGTTTCATGCTTGATTTCCTTACGCTCATTATGCCATAGTTATTCACATGTATATATTACATCTCTCATGGTATTTACGTTTTATCTCTATCCATAATTTTTCATGCTTTATACTGTTGTTAACTGATCAGTGTCTTTGTTCCAGATTAAAATAGGCAGCCCGGGCATTCGCACATAGTTTTACAATGACTAATGACATGGAATCAGTCTTGTCCTTCTGCTAATTTATTTTTCTTAGCTTTTAATTCCAGCACTGTTTTATTTATTTCAGTTTTGTACATTTGTTTTATTAGTTAGATTAGATATTAAATTGCTCATGTCATTATCAGTTACCTTCGAAAGCCATAGCGAGACTAATGGTGAGGGATTGAAGTATGAGTGTGTAGTTTGATATTAGTTTATTTTCCTGCAAGTTAGATATTAAATTTCTCATGTCATTATCAGTTACCTCCAAAAGCCATAGCGAGACTAATGGTGAGGGATTGAAGTATGAGTGTGTAATTTGATATTAGTTCATTTTTCTGCAAATTAGATATCAGATTGCTCAAGTTGTTTATGATTACCTCCGAAAGCCATAGCGAGACTAATGGTGAGGGGTTAGAATATGAGTTGATGTAATTTGATTTTAGTTTTACTTTACTTGCAATCTTTTCTTTGAGTACAATTTCTTTTGTGTTAGACAACAGCAAGGGTAATGGGTTTCATGGTCAATAGTTCACTGTTTGTTTGACTAGTATAGTGGCACATTTTCATTTTCTTTTAATTTTGTCATTGCATATTTTAAAATCCTTTTTAAGTTTGAAGTTTGGGAAATCATTATAAAGGACATCATTGCCTTGAACATTTATATCCATACTTGTCTTTTAGAATTTTCATCTCACATTAGGAAACCAACCAAGATAAAAAGAAAAAAACCAAAAACGACAAAAAGTAAGAGATAGGTTATCTTGCACATATAGTGCGCCACACTTCGTCAGCTTACGAATCCCGGATTGAAAAATTAATGTAGCAATTTAGGACACACTAAATTGACCAAACAAGGGGTCCCATTGGTTGGTCTCATGTGCAGGGTTGATGAAGCGGAAGATGTCGCAAATGAGATTATGCTGATGGAGGTATGGCGGGCCAAATGCAGTGCGTGGAGGTGCGCTTTAAATCTACTTGTACAACCTGATCATCTGGGAAGGGGATTGAATTTGAACGGTGAACTTGACCTTATGCATGATATATGGATGGGCATGAGGTGCTTCCCGGACTAAAATGGTATGGCCATGGAATCACTTGTGGGGTGATGTATGGTCTACTTTAGATGAAGATCGCCATGGAGGGGAGGCTCTACCGACCATCGCGGGCGTTTATCATATGCAGGGTGAGGTGATGATAAACGTGGTCGAGTATGAGGACCCTATGGTTTATTTCTAATGGACAAATGATGTTAGGATATGCAAAGTTCTCTAGGACTCTATCATGTTGAGGGTAGAATGATACCTGCTTTGGAACTTTCAGTGAATGGTGCCGTGGATGGTTTGCAGGTTCTTCCTACAAAAACAACTACCTCAAATGAAAGCATCTTCTTTTCATTCGATATTATTGAAAAACATGAATTTTGGAAAGGAAGATGGGAGGGTGCATACTTGCCGGTGCTGAAAAAAATATTTTTCTGGAAAGCAAATGTGGGGCATCGCTTTCATTCGTCATGGCATACTGATGATGGTGCAACTTACGGTTTGCGGAATGGACCTTCCGATCTCCTGTTATGGACCTCTGAAGTTCTGGAAAAGGGTGATAAATATGGGATTATGGCCCTAATCCTATTCATTTGTACTTGTTGAGTGTTGGGAGATCAGAGGTGATTACAAAACCTTTCTTGTCGTTGCGGTAAGCCTATGTACCGGGGATTAGCAACATTATACCGAGGTAACTTCCATGACGTCCCGCATTTTATTTTTTTTCAGTTTGATGATGCCGAGGGCCGTAAAAATTGGGTTTGTACGGCCTCAAAGGGAATTTTTATCCTAGATTGCGCGGGCGATATAGGCAAAGAGGCACCCCCCTTGCGCTTATTTCCAAAGGGCATGCATGCGAGGGCGCGCTATTCCCTCCTTTTTGTGCGCAAGAGCGCGCCTGTGAATGAAACATGTGCACAAGGGCATGCCTGTCTGAGGTACAGGCGTGAAAAGGGCATGGTTCTTGTAAAAACTTGGGTTTTTGTCCCTTTTTATGTTTTTCTCTATCTTGATGGGTGCCTGTTGCTTGGCAGGTTGGTGTGGAGAGAGTGAGACTGGCTTGAGATTCGGACCGCTCTCGCTGCTGATGTTGGGGCGCGCTGTCAGTTGGCCGCATGGGGCCTTCTGAAATTTGCTGAGAACGAGTTCCTTCGGTCACAGGATCGATTGTTACGTTATATTATACAACATTTGCGCAGGAGGCGTAATATGTTCGTCTTGAGGGGGACAAAATTGATTATCCGTCCAAAGATGGATATATACTTTGTGACCGGATTACTGCCTCAGGGTGAGGCACTGAGGTATCCACTCCCTACTGGGAGAGTGAACCTAGACAGGTTCCAGCGGAGGCATTACGGTGGTGCACCTCTTACTGAGGGGTGCATCAATATTTCATTAGTGATAGATGTGGCTGGACGGTGTGCTCTGGCCATTATTGTGTGACTCGCAGGTTCATTTTCTCCACATTGGGCATCGGGCCCACAGGTGGGAGTTTTACGTCGTTTGAGGAATGAGCATTTTTTCGATTTCTCCCGTTTCTGTTTTGATGGTATGGTGTTGCAACTGAATAGGGTCCAACATGGATCCAAATCATTTGCGTACGCTAGAATCTTGTGTAGCATTATGTACGAGAGGGTGTTGTTGCTGAAGCCCGTTGTGGCAGTGCCTATTGGGGGGCCAAGGGAGCCACGCATGAAGAGGTGGGCTCCAATGATGCCACGTGGAGGTAGTGGCATGGTGGGTCGTTATTGGAACGACACGACGGAGGCCTCGTTCAAGGCCAATCCGCAGATGTTCTTGCCATACCCGTACGTGGGGATGGAATTTCAGGGTGATCTAGATATTGGTCTCCCTTTCGGTTATGCTTGGGGTCCCACAGGTATGTACTATTTTTCTGCATTTTTTCGAGTTTTTACGTACTTGTGTGTTTTTTTATTGACACTGACATTATTTTGGTTACTCATGTAGATGTTGGCGAGGTGGGACGCCCAGTGGCCCGATTGGTGGGTCATGATCCTCTGCTACAACCGCAGGGTGGTCGGGGAGGAGGTGTCGCAGGTGGACATGGTGGTGGTGGTGGACCTGGCGGGGATGGTGCTAGTCCTTCTGGGGAGGGTAGCAACTTGGCTATAGCTAAGGTAGTGGACAAGCGAGCTCATGTAGATGCGGCTGAGGTGCGCATCGCAGTACTTACGTCTCAGGTGACTACTCTAGAGGACTTCTGGGGTCGAGTGGACCGTTTGACCCACGGGATGCCTGCCCGAGGTTTTATGGATGACCTCGAGGAGGTTTGGATAGAGAAGGTGATGGCCCATGAGAGGGATTACCGACCTACTCTACGACGGGTAGCTATCGCAGTGGCGAAAATAGCTCCGGTGGTGGCCCCAGGAGTAGTGGTGGGCCCAGGTGCTCCTCTTGAGGGGGCACCCCCCTAGAGTAGTTTTGTACACAGGGAAACCACCCATTATGAGGATGTTTCCCTTAATTTTGATGACTGTTGTATTTTTGGGCTGGCCAACAGGAAAATGATACTATTTTTGTACTCAGATACACATATTTTTGAGATATATATATATATATATATATATATATATATATATATATATATATATATATATATATATATATATATATATATATATATATATATGAGAGATATTTTTGCTGCTCTACATGGTGTGCTATCTATTTTGGTTTATGCATTTTGTGTTATGTTGATGGATATATATGTTTTTGGTTTTTTATGTATGGTATTTTATTCGCGATGCATTTCAGTCTTGGATATTGTTAGCTATGCGATCAATTGCTTGGTTTTGATTCCTTGATACATGTGAAAATGTAATGTAATCAAATTGTCTGCTTAATCTTTTGGCATGCAAGTATTTTTTAAACAAGTTTGTGTCTCTAGTTTCAAATGTTTGGTTTAACTGCAATACCAAAAACTGGGAATCGAGGTAGATATGCATATGGCAGATGCCCTGATGGAGGGCCTTGCACATAAGTCCGATAATGACATCATATTTTGCCTGATTGTTGGTTGCTGATCCGATGCACACGCCGTTTGAACACAGTGGTGATCGGTCAGGGTGGTAGATGACCCAGGCGGCTACAGCTAATTTTTGAGACCATCGCGATGCTCCATCAGCAAATCCGAAATAGGGTTCAAGTTGGTGATCCATGGTAGTAATTTGAGCGCATTTAGGTCTTTGGGTCAAAAATATTTTGGTATTGGGATTTTTGTGTACCCTAACTCTAGGGGATAAGGGCTACCAGGGCCCTTATGGGTAGAACTTCTTGAGGTAACCGCCGTTGACGCGGTTAGTGAGGTAGGTCCCGTCAAATTCCGTCAAGATGTATGCCCCCTGTCGGAGACAATGTTTGATGATATAGGGTCCTTTCCACAAGGTTTCGAACTTTCCTGGCCCTAAGGCTTCTTTTGCGACATCGTAGAAAAGGACTAAATCTCCCTCGGTAAATGAGCGAGGGGTGATGTGGCGGTCGAATGATGCTTTTACCCTTTTCTTATGGGCCTCATTGTGTTGCAGCGATTGTCGCCGGCTTTCGTCAACTAGCTCTAGTTGTAGTAAGCGTTGTTCTAGAGGCTGGGTGTCATCAAGGAGTTCGATGGCGTCATGCAAGTTTGGGATCTTGCGGAAATATATGCAAAGGCGTAAGGTCCCTTGCTCTTTTGCGACAGGAATAAAGTGTAATTCCTGTGACGAGGAGGTGGTTGAAATCCTGTCTTGGGCATGCGATGATACAAGTCGTATGTAGTGAATTGTTTCGCTGACATGTGGCGGGGGAAGGATCTTAGTAATGGAGTCCTGTGTGAGCCTAAGGTCGGCTTTCCCGCTAGGATAGTCAATTTCCCGTAGGTGGAAGTTGTTTTTATCACAGAGGTGCCTGAACGCTTTTTGCAGTGGGCATACCTCTGGCGCGTGATCATGACCGGTGTGAATGGTGCATGGTATCACAACGCTGATAGAGTAGATAGTGTGAGATTCTACGTACTCGATGTTCCTGATGTGGACGCTTGGAAAGGGACGGTTGTGGACCAGGTCATCTTCCGCTTCCATTTTTGCGTCGTAGGTTGAGACTTGCCTCCCTTTTTGGTGGGTGGTTGACTTAATGCCGCTCTAGCTGCTCTCAGCTTGGGGAGATGTATACACTTAAACGTATGATGAAAGTGTGATCAAATTTGCAATAAGTGCTTGTGATATTCTCTTGATTAGAGAGAAGTTTTTAAGGGAGAGGCGAGACTATGCGGAGATTGTTTGCAAGGGGTTTGAGTTCTTTGCATTGGTTGACTCAGTGATCGTTTAAATCACATAGGCCACATGTTATCCTAGGCTTGGCCTGGGGTATACATGGTTGGTGTGTGGTCTTATCAGGCTTGACACACCACTGCGGTGGTGGGGACGTTGAGCTGACGATGTATCTTTTATGCCATTCCTGGAGGTTGCCCATTCTCTTTTCTACGACATTAATCATGTCGATAGTGGGTCGGATCGACGAGACATAAGTACAATGTCAGTCATAATGATTACCCTGACATATCAGGAAAAATATCCATTATATGGGGGTCCCATCGTGCGTTGTCTGAGGCCAGGCGGGGTATCAACGTCGCAATGCTACTAAGTCAGGGTAGTGGACGACTATATGGTCTGTATTTTTGCATAATGTGCATGCGGGTGTGTTTCGTGAAGTGCCTTTAGGGGTAACTAGGGGTTCCCTGCTTGGATGTTCTTCGGCTGAAAAGAACACGATAGACCCGCTCATCTCCTATGCTTGGGTCATGGAGCTACCGATGGACTCGGAATCCATATCGTCTTCTTGGGAAAGGCAAACTATGGCTGAGTGGATGCTAGCAAGGGCTAGCCTGAAGCGAGGTATGTAGTGGCAATCCTCCAATAGGTGATTGTCGGCACATAACGAGTATGTGAATTGTGCTGCCTGTAGTCCTACGTAGTAAACCCTTTCGATTGGATACCATCTGTGAATGAGTTCCAATGTGGCACACTCTTCGAGGTAGTGGCCCATTCATCACATAGTGTACAACGTATAATGGACATTACTGGGGGTATTTCTACGAATCTATGCTCCTCTTGTAAGTATAGGATGGTACACGGCTCGCTATTGATATACTGGATGGAGGGATCCTCTTGATAGGATCGCTCGACCGCATGTAAGGCATCCCTATATCATGGTATTTCTGGACAATAGTGGGTATAATGCCCATAGGTGTCACAGAGAGCGCATACGTGATTGGTATGCAGTGGTTTGCCTGTACTTTTGGTGGCAAGTTCCTTTTTATGGGAACGCCGTGTTGAGGTGCCTGCTTCACAGCCGAGGAGTGGTTTTAATTCATCCAACTCCGGGCATATGTGGGTTGGGTGTCCTGTGACATCACATATAGCGCAGGCTGATGACTCCCTTTGCACAGTGGGGGCCACCGCTTTCTTTCCTCTCTTGGCGATTTTCTTGGTCGTGGTCATCGGTTTTGCAATGGAAATTCCCCTTGCAGGGGCTGTTTCGACCGTTGCTTGGGTAGGTTGGAGCTCCTCAGGACTGGGGATATTTAACCCAAATGCAGTAACATTGGTAGCTGTTGTTCTTGAAGGGGGAACGAGGTACCAAAATGGGAATTCCAATGATATGATGGGTAACACCAGTGTTGCAAAAACCTGCTGGGAGGTAAAGCCAAGAGGTGGGTAGAGGAAAGGGGTTTAGGAGGCGGTGTAGACTAGGGAGGCTGTCATGGCCGATGCCTCGGTGTCATTACTGCTTGAGTACATGTCCTGACTAACCTCGGTGCTTGATGTGGACATCATGCATACCGGGGCCCCTGCGGCATCGGGAGATACCTCAGGGATAATGGGAGGATATCCTAGGAATGACCCCAGGACGGATGACGGTTTGAATTGGCTAGGGCCATATTATTGATACCGTGAAAATTTTTTTGTGGCTGTATCTACATAGGGTAGAACCATATCCGTGTTGGTCAAGGGACGCTTTTGACTGTACGTCAACTGGTCTACTGTGATGATTCGATCTGTTGGGTGTGGAGCCTGATTATCTTGTTTATTTTGTATCACAACATTGGACCCCTGTACCTTAATGGGGTGACAATGCTACCCAAAATTAAATGCTTCCTGGGGGGTATAGGGGGGTCTAGGGGGGGCGGCTGTGCTTTATGGAGCCCCCCCCTGGCGGGGGGTTTCGGGGGCAGCGCCCTCAAAGCTAAAAACAGATGTAAAATTTCCTTGTAAAAGTATAGTAATTTCTAGTCAATCTGGGCCATTCATTAGGCGGATGATATGACGGTAGAAGTTATGTTTAGTTTAGGGTTTTTTTCCCTAGAAGGAAACCCCTCGCTTTTACGAGGGTATTGTATTGCGACTGTGTATTGTATGAGTATTCTCGGAGCGAGAAACATATAGGGAGACTGTGAGAGAGAATAGAGGATATTACAACGGATCTGTTGTAGGTTGTGTCTCTTCATTTTGTTGGATAATATAAAGGAAGGACTTGTTGTTCGGGGTGGACGTAGCCCAAACTGGGTGAACCAAATATATCAGTGTCTTTTTGGTTTTTATGTGTTTTGTGTGCTTGTGTTTTCCGCATATTTAATGTGTTGTATTGCTCTGTAATATTTAATTTTCTAACAACTGGTATCAGAGCCGAAGGTCTATTTAGCTGATAAACTCACACGAAAGAAGGCTTCCTAGTTCAAGTGGGAGCAATGGCAGAAGATGGTAAATTTAGGGTCGAGAAATTTAACGACCAAACTTCCTATTGTGGGAGATGGAGATGGAAGATTATCTGTATCACAAAGATCTATACCTACCATTGAGCAGAAAAAAAAAGAAGCCGACGACTATGACAGACGCAGAATGGGATATTCTTGATAGAAAGGCACTCGGAACAGTACGGTTGTGCCTCGCGGCGTTGGTAGCCTTCAATATTTCGAAGGAAACAACAACAGAGGGTTTTATTAAGGTGTTGGCGAAACTATATGAAAAACCCTTGGCCTCAAACAAGGTATTTATCATGAAACGTTTATTTAATATGAAGATGTTGGAAGGTGGATCTATTGCAGACCATTTAAATGATTTTAATACAGTTACTAGTCAGTTAAGTTCTGTAGGGGTAAACTTTGATGATGAAGTTAGGACTCTTTTATTTCTGTGCTCATTGCCAGAAAGTTGGAATGGTTTAGTTATGGCCATTAGTCACCCTGTCTATGAATCTAGTACTTTAAAGTTTGATGATGTTGTTGGTCCTATCCTTAGTGAGGAAATGCGACGGAAAATCTCTGGTGAGACATCAGGTAATGCTTTGAGTGTAGAATCTAGGGGAAGAAGAATGGAAAGAGGAAAGAGCTCGGGATATCGCAGTAAATCAAGGAAAGGCAGATCCAAGTCCAGATCGGGGATAGTGTGCTGGAAATGCTGAAAGAAAGGACACCTAAAGAATGACTGTAGATCTCGGAAGGGAAAAGAAGGAGAGGCACATCAATAAAACAATCATGAAGCAAATGTAACAGGTGATGTGTTTTAATATGCTTTGATTATTTCTTTCAAAAATGTTATTGATTCTTGGAAAGTAGATTCAAGGGCCTCATTCCATGCCACACCTGATAAGAAATATTTTCATGACTATGTTCAAGGAGATTTTGGACAAGTTCGTTTGGGTGATGATAAACCCTGTAAAATTGTTGGAATGGGTAAAGTTCTTGTAAAAAAACAGAATGGAAACCAATGGCTATTAAAGGAGGTAAGGCATGTTCTAGATTTGAAGAAAAATATAATTTCAACAGGGCAGTTAGGCGGTGAAGGTTGTGTGACAAATTTCACAGATAAAACTTGGAAGGTCACCAAAGGAGCCCTAGTAATAGAAAAAGGCGAAAAGGTTGGTACATTGTATTTATGCAATGGTATTTCTAACTCTGTTAATGCTTTAACTTCCAAAGGAGCAGATGCAAAATTATGGCATCATAGGCTTGGACACATGAGTGAGAAGGGGATGAAGATTCTTCACTCAATAAATTTGTTGCCGAGTTTGAAGAATGTTGATTTGGATTTATGTGAGAACTGTATTTATGGAAAACAGAAGCGAGTCGGATTTCTCAGAGTTGGGAAAGAAAAGAAGAGCGAAAAATTAGAGCTTGTGCATACAGATGTATGGGGACCTGCTCAGGTATCATCTCTTGGTGGCTCTTGTTATTATGTTACTTTTATTGATGATGCAACTAGAAAAAATTGGATTTATTGTATTCAGAATAAATCTGATGTATTTGATACTTTCAAGAAATGGAAAGCTTTGGTTGAGATTGAGACAGGAAAGAAGTTGAAGTGTCTCAGATCAGACAATGGAGGTGAATATTGCAAAAAAGAGTTTGATAGGTACTTTTTAGAGCATGGAATTCGTAGAGAGAAGACAGTTCCAAGAACACCACAATAAAATGGTGTGTCAGAAAGGATGAACAGAACAATCATGGAGCGTGCAAGGTGCATGAGATTGCATGCAGGATTGCCTTTACAATTTTGGGTAGATGCTGTAGATACTGTTGTTTATCTAATAAACAAAGGGCCTTCAAGTTCCTTGGATGGTGGTATTCCAGAGGAAGCATGGACAGGTAAAAAGGTAAACTACTCCTTTTTAAAGCCTTTCAGTTGTGAGGCCTTTGTCCATATTAATAAAGAAAATAGAACAAAGCTTGAGGCAAAATCAAAGAGATGTACCTTTATTGGATATGGTGTTAATGAATTTGGTTATCGCTTATATGATTATGAAAATCACAAAATAATTAGGAGCAGAGATATAATATTCAATGAAAAGGTATTGTATAAGAATCAGTTGCAGGAAAAGAAATAGGAAAAATAAAACAAAGAATACACAGTTCTTGATGAGATCACAGAAAAAGTAAAAGTGCCTAAAAATAATAATAATCAACATCCACAACAACAGAAACCACCACAACAACAACAGGCACCTCAAACACCTGAAAGTGGTGTCAGAAGATCTACCAGGATAAGTATACCCCCTAAACAATACTCTCTTTCATTATATTATTTATTGTTGACTGATTTTGGTGAACCCGAATGTTATGAAGAAGCAATGTAGGTTGAAAGCAGGAAGAAGTGGGAGCTAGCCATGGAAGAAGATATGGAATCCTTAATGCATAACTAGACTTGGGACTTAGTCAGGTTTCCTGCAGGTAAAACTACATTGCAGAATAAATGGGTTTACATGTTGAAGAAAGAAGATGGAGGAAAACAGAGGTACAAAGCTAGACTTGTGGTGAAGGGGTTTGCATAGAAGAAAGGTATTGATTTTGATGAAATATTTTCTCCTGTTGTTAAGATGACTTCAATCAGAACTATTTTAAGTCTTGTAGCAGTAGAAGATTTACATCTTGAACAGTTAGATGTAAAGACAAAATTTCTCCATGGAGATTTGGAGGAAGAGATATATATGGAGCAACCAGAAGGATATGAGGTTAAAGGGAAAGAAAAATTAGTGTGCTAGTTAAATAAGAGCTTGTATGGCTTAAAACAGGCTCCAAGGCAGTGGTATCTAAAATTTGACAGGTTTATGTCTGAACAAGGTTATACTAGATGTCACTATGATCATTGTGTTTATCTGAAAAAGCAAAATGATGGCAGCTATATTATATTGTTATCGTATGTAGATGACATGCTTGTTGCAGGGTCTAACATGTAGGAAATAAATGTGCTCAAAAGAAATTGGCAAATTCATTTGCAATGAAGGATTTGGGAGCTGCAAAACAAATCCTTGGCATGAGAATAACTAGAGACAGGAAAAATCACAAATTAACACTGTCTCAGAATGAGTACATACAAAAGGTGTTGAAAATATTTAATATGCAGAATGCAAAACCAGTTAGTACACCTTTTGCAAGCCATTTCAAAATTAGTAAGGAGATGTGCCCCAAGACCCAAGAGGAAATGGACTATATGTCTAAAGTTCCATATGCATCAGCAGTTGGAAGCTTAATGTATGCAATGGTCTGCACAAGGCCTGATATTACACATGCAGTGGGAGTTGTAAGCAGGTACATGAAAAATACAGGAAAAGAACATTGGATGGCAGTGGAATGGATTCTCAGATATTTGAGAGGTACGAAAAATCAAGCATTATGCTTTGGTGGTTCAAACATTTCTCTACAAGGATATGTTGATGCAGATATTGCAGGTGACATAGATAAAAAGAGGAGCACTACAGGATATGTATTTACTATAGGTGGAACAATTGTCAGTTTGGTTTCAAAAATCCAAAGTGTTGTTGCACTTTCAACAACATAAGCTGAGTATGTTGCTGCTATAGAGGCTAGTAAAGAAATGATTTGGTTACAAAGGTTTATGGATGAATTGGGTAAGAAGCATGATATGGGCACGTTATACAGTGATAGCCAAAGTGCCATGCATCTTGCAAAGAACTCAACATTTCATTCTAGGACTAAACACATATAGCTCAAGTACCATTTCATACGGTCAGTATTGGAAGATGGACAGTTGAAGCTGGAAAAGATACACACTAGCCAGAATCTTGCAGATATGCTAACAAAAGTTATAACCAGGGAGAAACTGAGAATATGCTTAGTTTTAATTGGTCTTAAAGAATGATGATGAAGATGAGAAACATCTAGGTCCAAAGAGGAGTCATTATCCAGAAAATGAAGCAGCGGTGCAGTTGCTACAATCAGTCTCCAAGTGGGAGATTGTTGGGTGTGGAGCCTGCTTATCTTGTTTATTTTGTATCACAAAGTTGGACCCATGTACCTTAATGGGGCAGCAATGCCGCCCAAAATTAAACGTTGCTTGGGATGTCCAGCGGGGGGCGGCTGTGCTTTATGGAGCCCCCCCTGGCGGGGGGTTTCGGGGGCAGCACCCCCAAAGCTAAAAATAGATGTAAAATTGCCTTGTAAAAGTATAGTACTTTCTAGTCAATCTGGGCCATTCATTAGGCAGATGATATGATAGTAGAAGTTATTTTTAGTTTAGGGTTTTTTTCCTTAGAAGGAAACCCCTTGCTTTTATGAGGGTATTGTATTGCGACTGTTTATTGTATGAGTATTATCAGAGCAAGAAACAGATAGGGAGACTGTGAGAGAGAATAGAGGATATTACAATGGATCTGCTGTAGGTTGTGTCTCTTCATTTTTTTGGATAATAGAAAGGAAGGACTGGCTATTCGGGGTGGACGTAGCTGAAACTGGGTGAACCACATATATCTGTGTCTCTCTGGTTTTTATGTGTTTTGTGTGCTTGTGTTTTCCGCATATTTAATGTGTTGCATTGCTCTGTAATATTTAATTTTCTAACAAGATCCTCGTGGGGGAACATCATTATGCAGAAGACAGAGGATGCTATGGCAGACATGGCGTACATGTAACTTCACCCAAGGAGTATATTGTAATCCAAGTGAGCGTCCAAGACTTCGACGTTTATGTGGACCGTCTTGCCGGCTAAGCAGATCGGTACATTTTGGAAGAGACCGACGGGGGTCGAGGGATGACCATCGTATGCTCTGAGTGTGATGACGGAAGGTTTGAGTTTAGGGGCTCCTAACTTCTGCCATACGTTCTTTGACATGATGCATGTGGATGCACCCTTGTCAATGACACATCGGTGAATAGTGATATTATGTACCGATACTGGTATCTGGAAGGCGACCATGGAGGGAAGCCTAGTCGTGGCTTTGTCTAAGTCAAAAGCCATCATGCGCGTGTCGGCAGGGTCGGCAACACCTAATGTGGAAATTAGGGCTTTCCATTGTTTTGGGCATGACTACAATACTTCCAATGCTGACATAGAAGCAAGTGATCGCGCTAAATCGTCTACGATGCTATAATTGTGGGTCGCTTTGTAGTATTTACTTGCCCACCTATTAGGCCCTTTTACCATTTTTGACAATGGTTCCAAAGGAATCTTTGGAATGGTTAAAGGTGCAGTCGACATGCTTGTACTAGCCCCTGACGTACTGGTGTCTGGTGGGGTGTCATAGCTGCGATTCCGAGTTTGGAAAAACATTTCTTCCTTAGCCATGTAAATTTCATGGTTTTTTTTCCCGGAATCATCGAGGTTTTGCTGCTGAGTGCTGACCATTCCTTGATGGGGGAAGGGTTCTTGCATCACCGCAGTTGTCTGGGAAGATCCTCCTTGTCCTTAGTTACTCTGAATCTTTTTAAACTCAGGGAGTTCGGGAAGTGGTGAGTTTAGTGTCCATACTCACCATGTATTGAACAAGAATGGTTTGTTCGTAGAGGTGGCCTTTTGCCTTGCCTTTGGGAATTTCTTGGCTTCTGGTTCTGATTCTGGTTGGAGTTACCTCCAGACTGGGATCATGGGGGGTGTTGTTGGTTTCTGCCCCCCTGTCTAGGGTTCCCTTTGGGCTTATTTTTTTCCTTTTTCTTAACCACGTTAGGAGGGTAGTTCTCCTGATCATACTGGTGTGGTTGATTTTGGGACGGCTGCACAAAGTTCACCTATACGTTGTTTTGCGTAGGTGGGTTGTGTGCTTGGGACTGAGCATATTTCTATCCCATGTTTGCACCTGGTTGTTAGGGGGGGGGTTTCTTCCATAAGTCTTTCTTCCTGCGTACTGGGTCCCCTCAGCCGGAGGGTAAGGTCCTCCTTGGTGATACGCTAGCGCCCTATTAGTCAAATTTGCTGCTGCATGTGATGACTTTGAAATATGGATTGAGACATGTTCTGGGTAGACCCATGTGTGTAACCGGGATTTTGACTGCTGCTGCCTAGGTACCCTTCGGTCATTGACCCAATAAGTCCGTCTGCAGAGTTAGATGCGCCTGGAAATTCTTGATAAGATTGTAGGTGCGGGGCGTTGGGCAGGATATTGTATATGTATCCTGATTGCGTGTAGATTAGTTCAAGCTATTGGGATTTACTGATTGCTTCCTCTTTGGATGTAGGGTTATGTTGCACCACATCCTTTGAAATCTCCGCCGTCAGAGTTTTCAAGAATAAATCTAAAAGGACTCAGTCGTCGAGTTTTTCTTTGCATAAACTGCGATGCCGCCTCCACTCATGGAGATGCTCTGAAATATGGGTAGAGGGGGATTGTCTGAAATGAGTCAGTAACTCCATTCCCGAATCATGGTGAATGGGCAATTGAAAGTATGTGAGTAATGTGATAGCGAGGGCGCTAAAGGTTCCATGTGAAGCAGGAGGTTGCTCCACATACCATTTCGCGGCCACTCCCATATGAGTGCATTGAAATAGCCTCAACCGAATAGTATCATCAATGATACTATTCGATGAGAACCACAGGTGAAAGGTCATTATATGATTTCCTGTGTCTTCCGCTTGCTTGCCTTCAAACTTTGGTATGTCTGAAGGGAGCTTCGTGGGCATGGGAGACAAATTGGGGTCATGTGCGATGGGGTCATTGGTGAGCTTGGTCAAATCTGGTAGATTCAACACCGTTAAGAAGGGTGACTGGGAGGTTGACGCCATGGCAATGTGTGAAGACACGAAGTTCTAGTTAGAACGAGGGTTCGTCTGTGACGTACTCGGTTGTGAATTTAGCTGGCTTCCCGTATGGGATGTGCTCCTCTGCCCCCCAGGGGACGAGGGGGGAGTGGTGTGCGGTGTGGTGTTGGGAGACCGATTAGGGTTCCCAACTAAGGTTGCTCCCAGAAAGGAGGAACCAACTACCATGGCAATGTTCTGTCTTTAACGCCTAAACGTCGAAGGACCTGGAACCCCTCTCGGTAATGGGGGGAGGTCCAAAAGACACCTGGACCGATGAGGTTCCATTGGAACCGTTTGAGTGTCGACCATGTTAGGTTTTGGAGAAAAATTTAGGGGATCAAGTCTGTGATCACGACAAATTTATGGCCACATACAAAAACAAAGTGAAAATGAAATGAATTTTCCCTTTAACTTAATCTATGTGATCAATCAAGCAAAAAATGGTTTTGTTTGTTTGTGCGTGATACTCAAAATCCTAGAAGACCTATTACTTCCTCACACACTAAAAAGGAACTGGGCCTTGAGAGGATTTCTTGCGAGTGCTGGCACAGCGTCCCGTAAGAGCTGGCGATGCCCCCAGTCAGCTGAAGAGAATAAACCAAGGTAAGGGTAGAGGGTCTGGCGATTGCCTGCACCGTCACCTATAGGGTAAAGGATGCCCTAGTTTTTGCCACTAAGAACCACCATCCCACGTGAGCATTCGAGTCTTGGGCTTCTTGGTAGTCATCTAACAGTACCGATTATCAGCCGGGTCAGGTAGCCCCAACTAATACCGCACACACTGCGCCTAAGCCTAACCCCCTTTGAATCGTGTCTCTACCGCGCTCGGGTTTTCTTTTCCGTGGGCTGATAGGTGGATTTTAAAGCTCCCTAAATACATAACTTCTATGTTTCAATGTGAAGTGTGATCAAGGCAGCTTATTGGATGCCTACCCCCTTGATCCTAACTTAATCTATAAATTCTCTTGTGGCCCCTGTGGGGAGAATTGAGTGAGTTGGTTTAATTTATTTTTAGGTGGATTTATTTTCTTAGTGGGTGAATGTGTGTGAGCGTATGGTGAACAATCTCATAATTTGAACATATGGATATCAGTGATCCTTTACAAAATTCCCTTAGTTAAACAATGTGACGTTGTTCCTTTCTCAAATGGAATGCATTTGCGGATAATGGGGCCACTTCCAAATCTTCATAATTAGTCTATGTGAGTGAATAAAGGGAGATGGAGAATCACAAATGTAGAGCTTTCATATGCTTGTCTAGGGTCACCAAATGGTGCAAAGACAACATAGATTACTTGCTCTAATTGGCGATTCAATCCTAGTCCCAAAATTTCCTAAATGCAAAAATTGAATTTAAACTAAACAATTTCTAAACTAGCTTATGCATGTGTGGTCATGAGCCACTTACTTGGACTAGTTAAACTAAGTGTGCATACCAGAATGTGTAAAAAACATAAATTGTTCAGAAAGCAATGGTTAATTCGCCCCCTACTTAAACTATGTGAACACTTTATTGTGAAAACCAACTTAAATGAAAACTAACTAAATGCCTACAGAAAGCAGCAAAAGGTGAGTTCTCAGAAGCTGTGGGGTATCAACATAGGTGTTGGTAGATACATTAGGGGCTGCCCAACACACTTACAAGTAGAAAAAATGCAGAAATAGGGAGAAAAAACCTCTCTGCAATTTGCGCACAAAAGCCCTTACAGGTGTGCCTTCCTGCGCGCAATGCACCTCTGTGTGGAAAAACTCCGCGCAAAAATCCTGCAAGTAAAAGATTAGGAGATGCCTTCTTCAGTCTGTCACTTCAGTGAGTTTAGAGACTGCAAGATGGGTCAGAGGACTGTTAGCTCCACTCTAGCATAGACAAAGGGTCTCCTACAAAATATGACACAACCACATAAACTTGGAACATGTCAGTGGAGTCGCCAATCTTGTTGTTGTGGATTAGTCGCACGGGTGTACGAAATCGCACAAGCTTAGAGAGTGTGGTCTACTCTCTAAACTATTGGTAACCGGAAAAAGGGGGGGGAGCTCAAAAGCATAAAACTTAATGGAAATAGTATGCTGAAGTATGCTCTGGTTAAACTAAAACTAAAAAAATACAAATATACAGAAGCTATATAGAGAGTTCCAAACGATAATAATGCAAACGTTGGCTCGATGGCCTCTTCTTATTGAACATTTGAAATGGAGAAGAAATTTTACCCACTTGCCAAAGGGCCCCTAGGTAATGGCTCTAGGTCTCAATGTAAGGATGTTGCCTTCCAAGCTCTACCTCTGATGCAGTCTCACTCTTTCTCTCTGTTGTGGTGACTAAGATGTTGGGTGGCCAACTATCGAGTCCTCTTTAGCTCCAGCTCCGGGTCACACATAATGCTGGTGTTGCTTGGGAAACTTTGGCCAGCATAACATTGTGATCACCATTTCTTCATCTCTTGGTGGGTTTATATACGTGAGCTTCAAATCCTCCTTCCCTCCCTTGGTACATGATGGATGGTGACCCAAGGGAGAGGTGTGATTCCATTGTGTGCTCAAATATTATTTTGTATACTCACATAATGACTAAGGAGGCGCTGGTGGCTGTCCTTAGGTGGCTTTCACATAAGGAGTAACTGTCCTTTGCTTGTTGTGGTCCCGGAAAGTGACTTTTTTCCATTTCTAGGAATGCGCGCTTATCGGGAAAAAAAGGCGCGCAGAAGGTGCTCTTCTCGAAGGATAAAGCACACATTTGAGCATTTATGACTAGTTCAAATATGATTTTCTCAAAACCTTAGAGATTTTAAATACTTCTTGATTCCATAATGTATTCCTGTCCTGTAAATCCTTGGGCTTGACATTAATTGATGTTGTCTTCTGCTGTATGATTTTCTAGTGTTAACAGAGGTGTTGAGGAAGAACGGAGGAGGAATCAGCAAAAGACAGGCTTAATATCCTTAAGAATCTGTCTCCTGTAAACTCAGTGGAAACATATGTAAGTGGAATATGACTAACAATAGAGATTTGTGGTGCGCGAATTAAGGAAGTGCAACAAGTTTTATACATGAGCATTATACATAAATGAATTCATGAATAAAAATGCATACTGCTGGTAGCTACATTACAAAAATCATCAATGTAGTAGAACATTGAAAGATGATTACACATTACAGGATATTACTGATAAAAAAAGAGAAACAGATACATACTACTCATTGCCACATCTGGAATCCAAATAAACAATGCTGTATCATATTAAGTTCAAATAGCTCTCCCAAATATGTATATCAGAGCACAAGGAGCACAATTATACAGAACAACAGAAAATGTCTCTAAAATTCAAAACCCTTCTTTTATTTCTGAAATCCCTATATATAGATTTCTGTCTGAGGGTCTATGATCCTATAACATTTAAGATCGGCCCATACCTGTGAAATCAAAATATCCTACCTAAATTACAGAGCGTACATCGAGCAATTACTTCTATACTCAGAAAATCAAAACAGGGATGGGTGAAATTGAAATTTCACCAGTAAACATCACAATCAAATGGTAAAGAGAAAATACATGGTTGACCATGGAGGCCAAATCTGGGAGCCTTCAAATGGTGTGGCGAGGAGTGGCAGTGAACAAGTGGGTAGGCTGGCTATCATCATATGATTCCACCTGCTGTTTGGAAGCCTCCACTCCCTCATTCTCATGATTTCCACTTAATCATTTGTGAAATGCCCAGTCGTATTGTGCATGTCTGGCTCTTTAGCGGAGATTTCATTAAAAAAATGAATAAACCATAACTGTGTGCTCCACCCAGAAGCCCATGCTGTGTTTGAATTGAAAAAACCGGAGACCAGATTTTCAGAGGGGGGTGTGGATGGTTTGTGGTATTGGATGGGGGGGTGTGAAATTACTGTGAGCTGACACGTAGCACCAGAGGCAGTATAAAAAATCGGCCATTTCAGGCACCCCCCGGTGTTAATCTTCGGAAGGTGAGAGGGTGGTTGAAAGAAATTATGGGTCATTGAATGCATGACATTGAGTGGAGATGAGGAGAGGAAGGTGGAAGGAAATAGGGAGCTTAGCAGGAGGATTAAGACTAGACAGGTTGAAACAAAGGCTATGGAGGGGCTATTTATGACGTGGCATGAAGGTAGGGCCCAAGCTCATATTGCAAATCACTAGCGGGAGTGTTAAAATTTGAGAAAGTGGAAGTAAATGTTATGGTTTGTGATGTGAAAAGTGAGATGGCGGGAAGGTAACATGGAAGGATGGAGGTGGGGCCCAAAATACATCGCGAATCGCGATCAGAAGGTTTTACATATAAGCAACGATAGGTAAAGGTTATACCTTGCGGGGAGCAATGTGCGATGGGTAGTGGAATGGGTGACTTGGAAGGGTGAAGGTGGGACTGCCTACAGATCACAAGTTTTATATGGGAGCGACGAAAGGTAAGAGTTATATTCTGTGGGGAGTGAAGTGTGATGAGGGGGGAAAGGATGAAGTGGCATGGAGGTGGCCCGCCTGCGGATCACAGATCACAGGTTTTATATAAGTATAGCGGAAAGTAAGAGTTAAGAGTTGCAGGGAGCGAAGTGAAATGAGAAGAGAGGTTAGAGGCGTGAAAAGGTGAATTGTTAAGCTTCATTCCTCTTTTTGAAAGCGCGGGTGCTTTGGGGTACGACGCACCCATCGGGGGTCTGCCCCCACATTTATTGTGAGTTGTAGATCTATGGTCAGTGGACTTTTAGTGGAGTCAACTGCGGAGGCACCAACAGTTATAGTCTGCGGGTTGTTTGTGCCCGCGGGTTTTCACTGATATGTGACTATCATTCATTTCTTTGAATCCCACCCAATTATTTACATGGGTGTTTACCCACGATGGGCAATGAACAACATGGCTTTGCGGGAGTGGGGGCCGCCCCACCTATGCTTGAAGTGTTGGGCCTTCATATTAGCCACTCCGGCTCTTCCTTTGCTTGACTACTGATGTTTCCTTATCCATTCAAAAGAACCACAAGCCAAAACTTTCCTTGAGAAACAAAAATTTCACCATCTCGTTGCCATATTTCCAAACCAAGGAAATAGTGAAGGAGTCCCATGTACTTCATTTCGAACTCCCTTGCAAGATCCTCCTTGCATGAAGTTATCAACTGCTCATCACCTATCAAAATTAGATCATCAAAATAAATTATGATAATCAAGAGCTTACCATCAACCAAAATTTGGTACAGGTTTGCATCCGCTTCACTTTTGATGAAGCCCAACCCGGTGAAATAGGTGTCAATCCAAGTGTGAAAAGCACGAGGTGCTTGCTTCAGCCCATACAATGTTCTCTTGAGTTGGAACACATGAGACTCACTGTAAAAGATCTTAAAACCTTCTGGCTGCTCTATGTACACTTCATCCTCAATAAATCCATTGATAAACGTACTTTTCACATCCATCTGATGAATGCGCCACCCCATCTGCGCTGAGAGTGCAAGGATAGATCTAATGGAAGAGTACCTTGTGACTAGTGCGAAATTCTCCTCATAGTCGACCCCCTCGACTTGTGAGAATCCCTGGGCCACAAACCTGGCCTTGTACTTCTCCACACTCCCATCTGCTACTTTCTTCATCTTATAGATCCATCTATATCCGTCCATTTATTTTCCGACTGGTCTTGGGACAATTTCCCATGCACTGTTCTTGACGATGGAGTCATACTCCTCTACCATAGTGTCAACCCAAATTGGTTGTTGCACTGATTCCTCAAAGGAATATGGTTCTATCACAATACACTTGCTCATAAGAACCATGTATCCAGTAAACCTGTCTAGAGACTGTCTCTGTCCGCGCAGTGAAATAGGGGCTCCTACATTCTCTGTCGTATCAATTCTTAATCTATTAGCTTTTGTGGTGCGCCTTCTACCATTTATGGTTGATGGCTGTACATGAGTTTTTCTTGCCACTCCATGATCCTCTGCATGTGGTTGCTCCACATATTGAGGTTCATTCTTTGGATCCAAGAGTTCCTCCTCTGCATGCAAATCCAGCTCCCTCTCAAGGGACAATCACGTGGCTTTCTCCTCATCAAATTTTATATCTCGTCTCACAACAATCATCCTGCTATTTGGAAAATACCATCGATATTTGTGGGGAGTATCAGTGTACCCCAAAAATATCCCAATCTCATATGTTGGTTCGAGCTTCTTCCTGGCGTCTCTGGTCATATGCACATAAATAGATGAGCCAAAAATCTTAAAATGTGAAACATCAGGTTTGTTACTAGTAAAAACCTCCTCTGGTGTACTCATGCCAATTATGCAATGAGGACAAAAATTTTGCACAAATACCACTGTGTTGCATGACTCCCCCCACAGATACAATAGTAGGCCCTGATCATGCAACATCACTCATGCCGCACCCACAATTGTTATATTCTTTCTTTCCGCAACCCCATTTTATTGTGGGTTATGAGGCACACTCAACTCTCTCCGAATTCCTTCTTTGCTGCAGAAGTTCTTGAATTCATTGGATATGTACTCACCACCATTGTCACTCCTAAGAGCCTTCACATGCTTCCCCATGTATTTCTCCACCAATGCTTTGAACTCAATAAATTTTGAGAACGTCTGATCTTTCTTTTGCATGAAGTATATCCAACAATTTCTAGAAAATTCATCAACAAATATCACATAGTACTTATGCTTTGTTGTCGAAGCAGTAGAGAATGGTCCACACACGTCTGAGTGAACTCTCTCAAGGATTTCCGAGGCTTGGTTATCCTTCTCGTTAAAAGTGGCCTTTGCATACTTCCCCATAGTACATCCCTTGCATGCATCTAACTGCATAAGAGTACCCTTGGGAATAATCGTAGAAATATTTTGCATGACCTTCAAGGCTCCATGGTGTAGATGGCCCAATCTCCTATGCTATAGCTCACAATCATCCCGGCTCACCACTTTGTCTGCTTTACCCATCAATGTTGCGCAACCATCTACATCAATTTTATAAAGATTTTTCACACGAGTCCCAATATTCTTGGCTTGTCCAGTTTCTTTGTGTTGAAGGAAGGATTTTCCTTCACCAAAAACAACATCATATCCATATCCCCCAACATTGCGACTGAGACCCAATTTTTCTTCAAGCCTGCTACACGCATTACATATTTTAATAGAAATGGTTTTTCTGATTGTCTCTGAAAGGTAAATGTACCAATCCCGATAGCACTGTACAGCCTGTAATCACCCATTTTGATATGCATCTGGAGGTCCTTCTCCTCCAAGCTACTGAAAATTTCTTCGTCTCCTGTCATGTGGAAAGATGCACCATTATCCAAGTACCACACAGATCCCATTACACTTGACACCATGCATGCAATGAGCGAGAATTGAAGCTCAAATTGTGAGGAAAAAGCCTCACCAGATGCAGATCCTGAATCCTTCTTGTTCTTCTTCTTTTGTGGACAATTAGTGGCATAATGTCCACGCTCGTGACAGTGAAAACACTTCACTCTATACATGTCGCACTTCTTGCCATATTTTCCAAACTCATATTTGGAATGTAATTTCTTTCCTTTCCCCTTCTTCGCCTTGGTAGCCAAAGTGAAATATTCTTCATCATCATTCTTAGATGAAGATCCACCCTTAGTATTCCGCCTGAATTCTTCTTGCACCAAATCCAACCAAATTCGTTCCCAATCTGGCAGCTTTTCCCTTCCATTGATAGAGTCCTGATAACTATGCCAACTATTGGGAAGTCCTAGAAGATCTAGGCTCACCAAGTCATCATCCATGATAGTAATTCTGACACTCCCAAGCTCATCCTGACATTGGACAAACTTTGTTAAATTTATCGAAATGGTGTCGCCTTTCTCCATTTTTATTTTCCTCAACTTATCCTTCATTGCCAATTTTCTATGATCAATGCTGCTCTGAAACAGATCTGTCAAAGCTTTCCACATTGCATATGGTGTTTATTTTTCATGGAGACTTGAGGCAATGTGGTCTCATACTCTCTCTAGTAAGATCCTCCTCGCTTTTCCAACCTTATTTTTCCAAACATCAAGATTTGCAGCATCTGCTATAACAGGTTTGGGAACAACATTATCATTGAATTATTTCAACCCATTATCCTCTAGTACTGCTTCCATCATGTATTTCCATGCAATATAGTTAGAGTTACCCTCAAGTGCATACTCCAATCTCAAGCCATTGAAATCCATTTCGATCTTGATTCGCCTGTCGCACCAAGAATACTTTTGAAAATTTGAATTCTATTCAGTCACAAACTCAACTTCTCCTCCACTATAGTGATTTCATGTGCTCTGATACCATGTATATTATAAAACATATGTATATCAATGGATTCAATCTGATCAAGCAATGTACTAAAGCTAGATATTGAATCCTTCTACAAATCAATTGTGGAAATTAAACACAATCACCAATCACATTAAGCAAAGAAAGAAACAAATCAAACCACAACACAGATAATTTTTTGGGGAAATATTACTACTCAAAACCCCTCTATCATCTATTGTATATTCACCATGGAATCATGAAACAATTACAATGCACTAGTCTCACAAGAGTCTCCTGTACTCTCATAATTGTCTCACACTGTCCTGTACAAAATCTACCAACACTTAGCCAATTCTCAATCTCTCTTCAACTTGCCTTGCTCACACAATTCATGAGGAATGCAATCCCCATTCTAGGAATTTTATCCTTTCTCAATTGCGAAATGATCATGGGAAATCTAATGGATGTCTAGTTGCATGCGGGCAACCTACTAGTCACACAACTGATAGTTAACATCCCTTTAACCTTTGTCTCAACCAGGTCTGCACTGGAAATGACATGCATGCAACTATTAATTGTAAATCATAAGTGGCATGGCAGATCACTGATTGTGAATTAAATAATATTTAATTCACTTGATCTCTCACTAGTGCAACAAACAATTACAACTAGTTCAATTGACTCTAACTCACCTAACTGAGTTAATTGATTACTCATGCATTAAACTAATGCACCAACTGCAATTCGAACTCCATAACTAATAGAATTACTCTGCATGCATCACCAACCACCCTCAACTCGAAATACATGAGCTAACTGAGTTTATCACACTTAGTTAACTATTACAAGTGATCATGAGATAAGCTTACATTTTATTGTCCAATTTAATTAAGAGAAAATTAAATTATACACTGCACCAATTTAATTAATTAAATTGACCTTGACATTAATGTATCGCTAGGACCTATTGGTCCCACACTAGTGTGTGTGCTGCAATTTCTTGTTGGACTTCAACAAGAGACTCGTAGTTCTTGTGATCATGTATGGGGTCCTCTTGATATAACATTTACAAAGGATGATAACAAAATTCTAGGTATTCTTTGGGTGGGCTATCCAAGAGAAGTTGGTACAGTAGCCATTGCAAATGTGATATTTGGAGCATATAATCCAGTTAATGTTTAAAAAAAAATCACAAGTTTTGGGTACCTTATCAAACATGTCATCTTATTTTTTGAGCCAAAAAGGTTAGCTCAAGTTGTCTAGAGTCATATATGAAGTTATTTTATATTGTTGCTAGTTGTTGCTACTCATGGGTTTGACTCTCTTCCATTCCATTAGGGCAAGACCCTGGAATTAGCGCCAATTGTTATCCTAACTTATCATCCACAAAATGTGGGGAAGTAATTTGTTTCCTGATTTTTCATGCCCCAAAATCAGGGCCAATAATTTATTTCGTGGGAAATTACTATGTTCCCTTTCTTGGGCTTTCATGCCCTAAAATCAAGGCCAATGGTTTACACAATTTACCATCCATGAAATGGGGGAAGTACTATGTTTCTCGAGCTTTCATTCCAAGTAAAAAGGTCATCTTAGATTTTGAAATCCACACACATCAAATGTTTCTACAACTTTTGGGACCATCTGTTCTAGATTTCATTGCAAATCCAGTTCTTTTTTCAATGCCCATATGAATGCATGGAAATTGAGGATCATATCTCTTTTTGTTGCAGGTGGAAAACTGCCTATGACTTGGTACCCAAAGGATTTTGTTATCAATGTCCCCATGACCAACATGAACATGAGGCATGATAACGCCATAAGTTACCCTGGTTGGAATTACAGTTTCTACACCAGAAAGGTTGTTTACTCATTTAGATATGGACTGGGCTATACAAAATTCAACCATGATCTTTTCAAAGTGACTGAACTAATCTGTCTTCCTCTAGATGCATGTTCTTAGATAAAATCAAATTCTTGTGAGGCTTTCAATATGACCCACAATCCTCATTCCAAACATTTAACACCTTGTACTTCTCTTTGGTTCATGTGTTTGTCCTCCATCTTTAGCAATGGAAAATAATACGACTATGCCAAGCATGAGATTAGTAGTTGCAATGACTCCTCAAGCCCCTCACTCTAAAATTTCCACTCCAAAAAAACTTGCATTTAGTGCAATAAAATTTTCATTTGGCTAAAAATGTGCATGTACCTTTAGGGCTTCTAGTACCATTAATAATGTAGTGTTCACGGGTGCAAAATAAAGAGCATACCAATGAGAATTTTCTCAATATAGCTCGACCCATGCATACCATTGCAGATGAGATACGTTCCCATAATGCTATCTTGGGTCTTGATTCAATGAACATTTGTTCCATTTCACTTCTCAATATGAT
The DNA here is from genome assembly GCA_034641835.2 of Pinus albicaulis. Lineage (NCBI taxonomy): Eukaryota > Viridiplantae > Streptophyta > Pinopsida > Pinales > Pinaceae > Pinus > Pinus albicaulis. Next base: position 932,055,096 of record CM076569.1, on the reverse strand, counting down.
CAATGTATAAAATTAAAACTTAGGCCACGTCCTGGAATGTAGGTAAATTTTTCCTCTTTCAACCTTATTCTCATCCTTGTGAGCTTTAGGAGGTGATGGTGTTGCTATGATCCTAGGATCCGAATTCAAATTTTGGCTTATGAGTTTCTACAAAAATTCAATAATGGCGTTCTCTTAACTTGATTGAAGAGCATGCTCTTTTGCACGTAGTTTAGTTTCCCTATTCAATCTAGCCATTTCCCATCACTTCCAAGCTTCTTCTCTTATGAATATGTCCTTATCTCTTTTCTCTATTGCTTCCAAGAATTTCTTTTGTGAATTCTCTTCACATTCAATTCAACATTTTATCATGTTCTCTAGAAAATCCTTAATAGAACTCAAGATTTGTTTCCTTTTTCTCCGTTCTTTATTAATTTTTAGCTCTGATTATGATTTTCCTAAATATTCTTCTATATAATTACCACTAGGAGATACATTTTTTCTTTTGTTGTCATTTTTTTTTGGATATTGGCAAAGTTTTTTCCACTTGTAATTGATTAATGTTGTGCATCAATACAGAAATGGAATATTTCACATCACCTTCATTATAAATATTTGTATAACTACAAGCTCCACTATTGGAACCATTTTCAATACCACCATTATTCACAAAAACTCCAACATAAAGAGCTTTGGTCTCACTGCAAAATATGTAGCTCTTTCCACCCTTTCTATTGATTTTTCCGTCCCTGGTTTTCTAGTAGTATTTATACACATTCTCAATTTTTTCCTTTCACTTCTTTGGAACTCCATCTTTGCAATATTACTACACATAAATTAAAATAACATAGTAAAGATGTGATGCTAATGCATGTTACACTACCAGTGACATTCCATGACTATAGAACTCTAGATTTAATGAATATATGACTATAAAATGACATGGTTCGACATATTATTCTTAAGCACACAACGATGTAATATAGATGTAACCTATCATGAATAAGAGTACCTACATATTTCATCTTAATCTTGAATTCCCAAAAGGATCCAAACTTAAAGTTGTAAACTTCAAGATTAAAAATAACATGGATGGTCATTTTGTCTTTGTGTTATGCTTTGTATGACTAGTCTTCATTATTGTTACATAAAAGAATAAAGAGTTGAAAATTGATTTCTCAAAGCTGCATAACACTTGGCATCTCCGGGTCTGCAATGAAAATGAGTAATGCAATAAAATAATCCTAATTGGCGATCAGAAAATTTTTGGGCAACACATAGAAACAAAATAAATTTCTAGATTAGGCTACAAACATTTTACAGTTTAATTCAGTTAGGTGCCCCAATATAAATGCTACTCACACAGGTTGGTTGTGTGGTTGCCTGAATATTTGTAGGGTGCATTTCCTATTGCAAAAATGTTGGTTTTCCATGAACCAAGTACAATGTCAAGTTTGTATACATGTTCAATTCTTTGATTCTGACTATTGTTCTTGTAGCTAAAATATATATATTAGAAACTAACTTGAAACATTATTTCCTTTACTAAACTTAGACATTCTCCTTAAAAAAGGGGTTGTAATTGGATTCAAGCTTGAGATGTGAACCCTAATGGAAAAAATATCAACAAAGAATTTGGACATCCTTAAATGACATTTATGGTGAGATATTTTAGAGTAAATTAGGACATAGATGTATCTCAAAAAGCACAATTCCTACATAAGAAAACCAAATTTTATCGTGAGAGATTTTCCCACACCGTTCCTTTTACATTATGTTTTCACTCATAAAATTGTGAAACATTACTTGACATGGTCATACAGTTCACCCATCAAAAAGATAAGGTTTCCTTAAGCCTTTTCAAGTTGGTATAGGCAAATTTCATTTTTTTTTACATATCTAACCTATTCTAAGGTTCAAGGTCACCTCCATTTATGTCATGTCATGTCCCATCAATCCTCATATGGTGTCAGTTTTAATTACCCATGAATTTAAAATAAAAAAGGGTGCTTGTGTCAGTTTTTTAACTTTTTTTGTAGCGTTTTATACAACAAAACAACAGTTTTCGCTACAAAACTGCCTAATAGTTTCGTAGGAAACTGTCAGAGGATAAAATAGCTACGCTACAAAAAATTGTTTTCTTACCTGTCTTGTCAAATTTGATATGAAATGGCATTCCATGATTGGAGGAGTTAGGGTGGAGGTCATTCGAGTTTTTTATGGTTAATTCAAAGGTACAAATCTGTGTCTGAGGTCATAATTACCCTTTTTGGCATGCATGTGTCATGATTAAAGCACGAGCTATCATTTAAACCATAAAACCTTACCCCAATTAGCATTTTTGTCATATTTCGCTTTGTCTTTGCATATAACTAGATCTCTGGAGAGCTGTTTCATTGAGCCAAGCAAGTCACTGGTAGATTTGAACTTTGAAGGTGTCATCAAGCAAGCAAGATTGTGAAGATATAAAGCGCCCATGGCTGCAAGGAGGAAAACAAAAAAAGGTAGTCATTGCCACAGGTATGAGCCCATGGACATGAATTTTCTCAATGAAGACCCAACTGCCATGGAGTTTTTCAAAAGAACTGGTTACTTGCAATTATGTCAAAGGTTGCAGGGATTTCATCTATAGGTTTCCAAGGATTTTGCTAACAGTTTCACAGGAACAACTTCTAAAGTTGGAATTATGAACCTTACAGTGACACTAGAGACCATCTCATCAGCAACATGAATCCCTAGAGGAGGGGAATAGTGGTTTAAAAGCATCAAATTCACAATGCAAGACTGCAAAGAGTTCATCAAACCAGAACATAGTGAAATTGATTTGACAAATTCTATCCCTAGGGGTTTCATGAAGGACAATTATTCAAATCTAATGATGATCATCCAGAAGTATTTTACCTGTGAAGGGCGGTTTCACATGGTCTACTCCTATCATCTCAGAATTCTATTGCATTTTGTGGGTAAGAGGTCACTTGAATTGCCTTTTTATTTATACAGAAGTTTAGGGAAAATGTCAGATAAGTTTCAAATAAAAAAATAAGGCAATGCAACTCCTCTTTTTCATCATGGTTTGATTAAGATGTTGGTGTTAGACGAATTGAAGAGATTAGACAGAGATTGGACTTCCTTCTTGTTCGTGAGTGGCTATAAAATTGATGCTGTCACTCCCAAGAAAGCCTCCAAACCTAGAAACATTTCATCACCAGCTGTGGCAGAGGAATTGGAAGAAGGGAATATATCATCTCCTCTAGAAACAATGAGCATGGAGATAAAACCTTTGTAGAAGATTGACACAAATAAAACAACACCTAAAAAATAGAAGCAGATAGTCAACAAACAAGGCAGCAAAATAATCACTAGGAGCCAGACAGTGGCTAAGGGAAACTTAGAGGACATCTTGCATGCAATTTAAATTGAAGAAAATCCCATTGTCCAAGCTTAAGACATTGAAGATGGAGGAAGAAAGCTGAAAAAGTGTAAGACTGCTAAAAAGTTAGAGTTTGTAGGTGATGATCCTGGTTTCATTTTTCAACCTAGGAAACAAATGACCAGACATGCAAGGAAGGTCATGGAAAGCAAAGAAGCTGATAAAATCAATGAAGTTGCTGCCCAGCCACCAAGTATCATAGATCTACCTTCACCTGCAAAAGAAGAGCTGGTTATCAAACAAATAAAGGGTAAAGAGAAAGTTAATGAAAAATAAAAAATTGAAACCCTTAAAGAGCAGTTGAAGGAGATATGTAAGGAAATATCAATTTTGAAGCAATAGACAAAGAAACATAGAGCTGAGAAGGTTCAGTTTGAACGAATGAGGAAAATCTAGGAAGATCAAGTCACAAGTGTTTCAAAGACCTTGGACAATATAGAAAAGTTGATAAAGTGGACTCAACCACTAAGAGGAGAGGTCAAACACATAAAAAATATAAAATTGCACTTGCAATCGAAGAGCAGGGCATTAAAGGACAAAGTGAAAGATCTTCAGGAGCAATTAGATTTGATTCATGAGGAATTGGAAAAGAAAGTTTTGAAAATGATAGTGGTAGAAGAGCCCATTAGTCAACTGATTGTGAATGAGGAGGAAACACCAGAGGAGCAATAAGTTGAGATGGAATATGTTTAGGAGGTTCACAACATGTGGAGAATCTAAGTTTTCCAGTTGGAGAAATTTTTTTGAAGGCAAGCATGAAAACAACATTTTCTGGTTTTTTGCACAATTTCGTAGCGTACCTCAGGCTTAGAGCCTGAAATACGCTATGAAAAATATTGTAGGTGATTTTTTTCTTTTAAACTCAGTTTTGGCATGTTTTAAGGAGAGAGATCGATGGTTGCAAGGGGTCATGACATGATGAAGGTGTTGGAATAGCAAAGAAGTCAAGAAAATTGATGGAAAATCCATTTTTCCCACACTACTAAAACTCGCTACGAAACTGTCTAAAACTGCCATGTTTTCGTAGCGAGTAATTTTTGAAGGATTTTGAGTATCTCAACAACACATTTTGCAAGCCGGAGACCTCCAACATGTCCGTGGACCTTATTAGCAGATATTTATGACTCAAAGGGAGTGCCATGTAGCCAGATCATCAGTCAAAACATAGTTATAAGATGAAGGTCATCCATTCCTAAAAAGCAGGGTTATGTTCCACAGATCTAGGGGTCCTTTAAAGATGTAAAGTGGTGATGAATTTGGTCATGTATCCTTCGAGCATGTGACATTAATTATGTAACCATTATGTATCTGTTTCACATATAGGATAAAGGAATGTAATAAATAGGAGATAGAGTCCTATTAGGAGTTTGTTTCTTTAAAAATAACTGTCATTTTTATGTTTTAAGTTAGTGGTTTAAGTTATGATAGGTGTCAGAGTAGAATTCAAAGATTTAGCCAGCCAGCCAGGTCATCTACATTGTAAAGAATGTCTATTTATAGACAAAAAATCGAAGAAGCAAAGGGTTGGAGAATATTGCACCAAATTGCTGCTTGTATGTTTTTGACCATTATCAGTAATACAAAGTGACATTCTACTTCCAGACTTGAGATTCTCATGAGGTTTTTGATGTGTTATTGATCTGTATCTCTATTTTTAATCACTTGCAGTAGATTTCATCTCTAATTACTCAGAATTCATAATATTATGCTCTAACTTCCTTTAGTGGTGAAATGACTGTGTTTTCCTATGTTATCTGTGTGAATTATATATGTTAAAAACCTCTATCTGCCTCAGCTTCCATGTGAAGAACCATTTTCACTAAGACTACTGATTGTTGACTCCATAAGCCCAATGGTAGCAAGCCTGCATTTTTCAACCTGCAATCATACAAAACAAGTTACAATTTCCATAGAGCTATCCATCTAGTACTATCCTTATTCAAAATCATAAACCCCCATTGAGAGAGCCCTCTCAAACTGAAGAGGCTAATATTCAGTTAGAAGTGGTTTGAAAGAGTTACATTGAGTTTATTGATGAGTAGCCAATCAAGATCAATTTGGTGATAACATTTTGGTGCGTCTATTGGGAGCCTGAAGACATATTTCTTGAAGTTTTTGTGCAAATATTGAAAGTTGAACTGTTGAAGATAGGAGGAGCTTAGAATCTGTTCGAGGTTGCAACTACCTTGGTGACTCCATTTCAAAAATTCATGCTTAAAGGTGGCTTCGAGAAGGAGATACACGAGGAGAAATCTAGATCCTAACCCACCTGTTATTGTGGATAATCCAAACACAATTTCCTGAGGCATTCAAGGCAGCACTTCAAAATTAGGTACTCCATCACATTCAAGAGCTTTGTCCTTTGAAGTTTTAAGAAGTCCTGAAGATAAAAAGTTTGATGATAAAATTCAGGAAGTCTTGTTTAGGTCTGAAAATGAAAATGAATTCACTGATATTGTAATAGACCAACAAAGAAGAGGTATTGATACCTCAACCTTAGTGACCCAGAAAGATAAAGAAGAATTTTGGGGGGCAGTCACATCAGAGTTATTGTTAGAGAGGGAATATTTGGAAAAGTTGAAGGAATTAGACCCATTTTAAATCTTGCTAAGAAGAAAATATGGTATTCCTTTACCTGACTGGAGTTCATTTATAACTGGACTACAAAGACCAACTTCACCACCTCCTAACAGTTCATCTTCTACTACTGCTTTCTCTAAAAATACCACAGTCCCTGTCGTCATGGCTGGAAATGTTCCACCTCCTGCTACACCTTCAAGATATGCTCCACTTGTTCTTCCAGTTGTCCTTAATTCCCTCCCAAGTAAATAATTTACTAGAATAAAAACCGGGCGGAGTGATGAAGAAATTACAGCTGAGGAACATGTAGACCAATTCAATGACTTCATAGACAAAGAGGAGGTTGATCTTGAAGATGTCAAAATGAGACTATTTGCTCAAAGTTTCATTGGTAAGGTCAGAAAGTGGTTTAAAGCCCTTGCTCTAGGAATCTTGCATAATCCAAATGAGTTTGAGGATAGTTTCTTGAGAAAGTGGGGAAATAAAAAAAACTATATACAAGCCCTCACTGAGTACAATATTTTGAAAAGAGTTGTAGATGAAACTATCCAAAATTTCTCCAAGAGATTTAACAAAGTTTATGATTCCATCCCTACTCATCTTAAACCTCCACCAGGAGCTGCTCAATTGTGCTATGATGAGGCATTTGACTATGAATTTTCTATCTTGCTTAGAGAAAGAGAATCCCCTTCACTAGAAGAAATGAAAAATGATGCAGTGAAAGTGGAAGTGAATATGCTAGCACCCAAGAAATCGAAGATGGGAAAAACAAATTTGAAAGAAGAAGAAAAGCCTTCCACCTCAGATGATAAATTTGATTCTATGATGAAGGCAATGGAAAAAATCATGGATAGGATTGCCCTTATAAATTATTCTGCACCTCGTGCACAACATGAGCCAAAATTTAGAAATCCACAGTTTATAAGGCCTCAAAATCAACAAATACCAATGGAAAACATAAATCAACTTGACCCTCAAGTGAGGCCCCCTTTTCAGCAGAACTTAATTGATGAAGATGAAACTCAACCTGAACTTCAAGAAGACTCAATTCACTACCTAGATGAAAACATGTTTGGAATGTTTTTGACTAAGGAATAACATGATGAGTTTGATCATGATGTAAACAAGGGTGAGGAACCATATGACTATATTAAGGGTTATCAACATTCAATTTTTGAGATGCAGAAGCAATATAACCTCAGAAACAAAAATGTCTCAATTACTGAAAATAAAACACAACCCAAGAAGGATGCTCCTAAAGTAGCTGAGGCTAGAAAAGGTCCACCACCTTCTCCTCCTATCAAAGAGAGTGAAAATATTACTTTTTTTTTCAATTTGGAGAATGATATTTCCAAAATCAAGATCCCAGTCCCTTTTGGAGAAATTCTGAAGATGAATGAGTACAGAAGTAAAATTGTAAAAATGCTGAATTCTCAACCAGGAGATGCAGACATCCTTAATTTACAAGAATAAAATCCTACCATCTACTTGGGACCAATATTGGAAGATGAGAAAAATGAAGAATGTAATATTCCAAATCAGGAAATGCTCATGAATCCGACAAATGAAAATCCCTTTTTAGGAAAACATTAACAATCAACAACTGGATCTATTCTAGAGATTGAATGCAGGGGAATTTACTAGATATGTCACCTCTGAAAAGAGGGTGAGATCCAGAGGCTATATTTCCCACTATAAGACTCTGTCTATAGAACAATGTCGAAGACTAATATTTCCCTTTCAAGACTATTAACAAGCAGCTCAAGGAAAATGCTGTATAAGAAAAACTATGCAATAGAAACACATATTAATTCTTGTTTCCTCTCATATGGGATGTATGTGACTTATGTATGGAATTTCAGATGAAACAAATGAACTTAGAGACCTTAAACAGATCTCCTACAAACTAGACTAGCTGAAAACTGCTGAAAGACGAAGGTTGTAGCAAAATGGAAATCCTACTTCAGAATTTGCATAACTTCTTCAGAAACTCAAGAGGAATCAGAAGATGATCAGATCAGGGTTCATATCAGATTCATATCTCATATTTTGACAAAAAAACTGCAGCAAACATCACTCCAGAAAGACAACCAAGTGGGGAAAAGCACCACTAGTGACCCATAAACGCTGTTTTACTAAGTATTGAGTTATAGAAGTATAAAATAACAGTTTTTTCCCTTATAATAGACAATATAGGAGCTTCCTGCAAGAGGGTTTCAGAAAAAAATACCAAAATCAAAGTTAAACAGGCCTCCCATGCTCAAATAGCTGAAAATGGACAAAAACCCCAAACTGTAAAATGCTGGAATGCTGCTGCATAAGACACTGCGCAGTCTATTGAAGTAAAGACTCAGAAAAATAAGAGAGAATTACTGATATTTATATTATAATGGTCAATGAAGAATAAATACAGAGATCCAATCTCTTTTACACAATTTTATGATCACCCGGCAAGGGTTTATCCACAGAAAATAATATGTAGAAGAGAAACTGCAGATATAATAATGAAATAATGCTATAGGACTGTATCTTTGCATAAAATGGCTGAATTCACATAATAATGGCTGTAGAATCTCTTTTGATCAGCTCCCAGAAGAAGATTGAGCTTCCCTTTGGGAAACTGGCTCCAAACAATGGGGTTTTGACCCCTTCCACTGCACCTCTGTAAAAATAATGCAGTATCCCCAAGGGAATACGCAGATATGGAGCACACGTGCTTGGACTAACACCTGAAAGTGAAAATTACAGATCAGAAGTTTCCCTTAGATCTCTTGCTACAAGATCTCCAATAAAAAGCAGGGCATTCCCACAAGAGAAAACCCATGCACTAAGAAGTGAAAAAACTTAGCTAAATAGCTAAGTATGCAGGAAGTCTAAGCAGACCTCATGACAGTATAATCTCCAATCTAAACCCAAATGGCTTCCCTTCCTTCATTATATCGAAAATGAGCTTCTCCTCCAAGGGCCCCACTCCACTAGGGTTTGCTTCCTTGCCAAGCTTTCCCTCTCTAGGGTTACGCTGTCCCATTAAGTGGAGGAAAACTAGATGCTGTGTGGTTTGATTTAGTCAATGTGACTAAATGATTCTTCTAAGAATCTTCCTTTATTGAGTCTCTTTTCCTTGCCCCTTTTCACATTTAAGAAGTCTTCAAATTGTTTTGCTGAATTTGCCTCCATTCACATTGAGCTTCTTTTGACTTGGTCAAATTAACCTTGTTCACACATGTGGATGCTTAAGATGGTTATTTCATGGCCCCTTTTCACATGGTGAGGGGTTTTTATTCATGCTTGAGTAGTTTTATGAGCCTCCTTGCTCAATTATTCATGCACTTGAATTTAATGGCAAAAATTAATATTCCACTTTAGTTATGAGCTAAGTTGGGAATATTATAGCCTCCCCCTCCCAAATGTTTCTTGTCCTCAAGCAGTTGCAATGGTGCTGCAAAAATTTCCCTCCTTCTTGTGGCCTACTTATCCATAGTCTCCTCCTTTGCTTCAGATTTTCTGCAAAAGTGTTGGCTTGTGGTGAATAAGCCCAAGGGCTCTCATCCTGGAAGAATGGAAGGCTGATATGGAAACCTTCTTGCTGACCCATGGCCTCCTCAAGATAGGAGTGGTGACAATCATGGAGCACTTCATCATCAAAGAAAGACTCCCTTCTCCATGTTATCATCCAAGCAAAATTTGTTGCCTCCCAAGATGGAAACTCATGGTAAATCTCCTCCACCTTAAGCTCCTGTAAAGAAGGTGGGCTGAATGGCTGAACATGATAGGAAAAATAGCCTATCCCACACTGTCTCCTTCTCCACTCATGGCAAGAGTAGAGAAAATACTTATTTTGGGCTGAAATAAGGGTGCCCTTTGAAGGAAAAACAAAGGTTGGATCTCCAAAGATCCTTCCTCCAAAGTCATGGATCCTGCTGGCCCAAATCATTCCATTCAAAGTGAATGGCACATCACCACCATATGTCATCCAAATCAGAAATTTGATGAAGTTTATGTGTAAGTGAACATGATACATATGGCCTCCATGGTGGGTATAACAAATTTTTCCCAATTTCCGATTTAAAACATCAAGTGGCAAGTTGCCTCCCAAATAATTTTCAGCTATGCATGTCAACTCATCTACTAGAAAGTAGTGAGCAACGATATATATCAGCTGCATTTAATCAAAAAAACAAAGCACTTTCTCCAAGTCATGTATATATGGGTTGTCATCATTACAAAATGTGGCCCTAAAGTGACCATAACACCCATGAATAATCTTGCTCTCTTGCAGAGCAATGCATTGCTTACAATTCATGAGAGGATACAAATTCTTAATAGAATGATCAATAAGCACATAGATGTATTTATTACCATGCCTCATGTGTGAGCTGAAGATGCGATCCATGAGTGAGCCCTCCCATAACAATCTCCTCATAAATTTATGCAAAATGAAAGGTTGCACACTTCTTTGGAAATACTCCATCATTAGAAACTTGCTCTTAGAGGACAACGCTGTAGGCTTAAGTAGAAATGCTCTTGTCACTCCATGACTCTTCTTATTGAAATTCCACATGCCAAAACCATTCACCCTTATGCTGCTATGTGAGAGGAACTCCCTCCCTTCCATCATTGTTGAAAGGTAGCCTTCTTGCACTTTGGATGTGCCATGCATTCCTCTTGGAATGTTGTGCTGATTATGGAGAGTCTTCAGCCCATACTCTCCCAAAAGTAACCATAACAACAAGGGCTCTTGTTGCTTCCTTACATTATCAATGTGTGGATCATGGAGAAATGATGTAATGATGAACATGTGGGGTGCTCCATCAACATAGTGCAAGCTAGCCCTCCCATTCCACACCATGTGGGAGTTTTTCCTCCTCCCAAACCAAGATACATACTTGAAATACATATCAACCCCAAATACATGTGGATGCATGAGACATACCTCAAACATGGGTAAGTATTTGGACATAAGATTCAACATATAGTGTCCAAACCCTCCTTGTGCCAGCCATAACAACCATGCCTTCCCATTATGCAACCTTCTCTTGGAGTACGAAGCATGAGTCATGAGAATCATAAATTTTGGGGATTACCCACACTCACCCAACATAAACCAACGCAGGTTTCCTTCTCCCTGCTTCATATCAGAATATGGTAAGTGGTTTGCATGCCACTTACTTGCTGCTCTTATCACTTCACCATGGCTGAAGGTGAAATGTATATTTGGGGATTTAGGGAAGCACCTATCAGAGTACATCACCTCCCTCAACTAATCAAGGAGGTGGCCATACTTGAAAACAATCTTGGCCCATAGTTGGCCATGAAGCTTATAAGGTAGAACATTCCCCTTGGGAGTTATGGCCTGCACATATAAGGTAAGAGAGCACATGCAATCATAAAATAAAATTTTACTTTCCTAAATATGCTTCTTACCCATAACCTCCAGCACTGTGACAATGTCTCCTCTAACCTCTGGTGTCTCCATTGTATCATGTCGAGGGAACACTTTGTTTTTCTTCTCATGAGGGGATTTCCCTAATGGCCCTTCTTCAAATAAGGGGGCATCAAGACATAGATCATCATAGAGAGATGGATGACCTGATGTGCATGGATCTTCCTGTCTTCCTTGTGCACCATTCTTCAGAAATAAAGAGGGGTATATATTGCTCACCCTATGAAACTCTGTAATATTCCAGATCTCACCATTTGATAATGATGGCACATACTGCACATGGATTGTGCCACAATATCTATATGTGAGATTTTCTGAAACTCCTTGCAAAGGTGCAAGAGCTTCTCTCCTTGGTGCAACTGTCCTCACCACTTCTTATTCTTGAGATGCTAGAGGTGCCTATGTTATGACTGCGCTGTCACCCCCATCTCTTTCTCTGAATATAGGAAATGTCCCATCCTCAATAGGAGACCCTAGATCTTGGTCTTCCCTTGAAGGAGGAATTCCCATTTCTTCTTCTTCTTCTCCTTGAAACCTCATAAAGGTTTCACTGTAGTCCTCTTTTCCTTGAAACCCTCTTGGAGTTTCACTGCATCTTTCTGCTTTCAACTGTTCAACCCCCTTTGAGAGGCTCTTCTTGGATCTGAATATTGATGAGAGTAATATCATCCTTTCCATACTTTCTGATTTCTGCTTACTACTTCTCCTCAGCACTTCTCTAATATCTTGATCTCACAGGCTAGGCTAGAGATCATGCTTTGATACCACTGTAATATTCCAAATCAGGAAATGCTCATGAATCCGGAAAATGAAAATCCCTTTTCAGGAAAACATTAATAATCAACAACTGGATCTATTCCAGAGATTGATTGCAGGGGAATTTTTTCTATATGAAACCTATGAAAATAGGGTGAGATCCATAGGCTAGCTGGCCCACTATCAGACTTTGTCTATAGAAATATGTCGAAGACTAATATTTCCCTTCCAGGACTATTGACAAGCAGCTCAAGGAAAACACTATATAAGAAAAAATATGCAACAGAAACACAGATTAATGCTTGGTTCCTCTCATATGGGCTGTATGTGACTTATGTATGGAATTTTAGCTGAAAAAAATGAACTTAGAGGCCTTAAACATATCTCCTACAAACTAGACTAGCTGAAAACTGCTGAAAGAGGAAGGTTGCAGCAAAATGGAAATCCTACTTCAAAATTTGCATAAATTCTTCAGAAACTCAAGAGGAATCATCGGATGATCAGATCAAGGGTCATATTAGATGCATAGCTCATCATTTGACAAAAAAAACTGTGGCAAACATCACTCCAGAAAGACAACCAAGTGGGGAAAAGCACCACTAGTGACCCAAAAATGTTGTTTTACTGAGTATTGAGTTACAATAGTATAAAATAATGGTTTTTTTGCTTATATTAGACAATATAGGAGCTTCATGCAAGAGTTTTTCAGAAACAAATACCAATATCAAATTTAAACAGGCCTCCCATGCTCAAATAGCAGAAAATGGACAAAAACCCCAAACTGTAAAATGCCAGAATGCTACTGCATAAGACACTGCATAGTATATTGAAGTAAAGACTCAGAAAAATAAGAGAGAATTATTGATATTTATATTATAATGCTCAATGAATAATAAATACAGAGATTCAATCTCTTTTACACAATTTTATGATCACTCGACAAGGGTTTATCCACAGAAAACAATATGTAGAAGAGAAACTGCAGATCTAATACTGAAATATCACTGTAGGACTGTAGCTCTGCATAAAATGGCTGAATTCACATAAGAATGGCTGTATAATCTCTTTTTATCAGCTCCTAGAAGAAGATTGAGCTTCCCTTTGGGAAACTGGCTCCAAACAATGGGGTTTTGACCCCTTCCACTGCACCTCTATAAAAATAATGCAGTATACCCAAGGGAACATGAAGATATGGAGCACAAGTTCTTGGCCTAACACCTGAAAGTGGAAATTTCAGATCAAAAGTTTCCCTTAGATCTCTTGCTACAAGATCTCCAAGAAAAAGCAGGGCATTCCCACAAGAGAAAACCCTTGCACTAAGAAGTGTAACAACTTAGCTAAATAGCTAAGCATGCAGGCAGTCTAAGCATACCTCATGAAAGTATAATCTCCAATCTAAACCCAAATGGCTTCCGTTCCTTCATTATATATAAAATGAGCTTCTCCTCCAAGGGCCCCACTCCACTAGGGTTTGCTTCCTTGCCAAGCTTTCCCTCTCTAGGGTTACGCTGTCCCATTAAGTGGAGGAAAAATAGATGCTTCATGGTTTGATTTAGTCAATTTGACTAAATGCATCTTCTAAGAATCTTCCTTGATTGAGTCTCTTTGCCTTGCCCCTTTTCACATTTAAGAAGTCTTCAAATTATTTTGCTGAATTTGCCTCCATTCACATTGAGCTGCTTTATTCATGGATCCATTCTTTTAAAGACAAGTTGAGTTGAATTGGTCAACTTAACCTTGTTCACACATGTGGATGCTTGAGATAGTTATTTCATGGCCCCTTTTCACATTGTGAGGGGTTTTTATTCATGCTTGAGTAGTTTTATGAGCCTCCTTGCTCAATTATTCATGCACTTGAATTTAATGGCAAAAATTAATATTCCACTTTAGCTATGAGCTAAGTTGGGAATATTACAAAGAAGTACCTCCCCATGTTAGCTTTAGTATCCATGACATGACCTTACACAATGCCATGTTGGACTCAGGGGCTTCTCATAACCTCATGCCTAAAGTGATTATGGAGAGGATGGGATTGGAAATCACTAGGCCATACAAGGATTTGTTTTCTTTTGGTTCAAAAAGAGTTCAATGCATTGGATTGATAAAATATGTTGTTGTTGGTCTTACACAAGTCCCTACCAAGACAGTGGTAATGGACATTGTGGTAGCAGACATTCCACCCAAGTTTGGCATGCTCTTATCCAGATCATGGGAAACAAAAATCAAAGGCACCATGTAGATGGACTTGACATATGCCACCATTCCTGTTTTTGGTGAGCAAAGAAGATTGTAAAAAGAGACAAGAATGGCTTATATGGTAAGCATTAAGGATAAACCTCAGAATTTCCCTATTTATGCTGTTGAGACTGAATTAGGATTAACAATTCTTTTCAATGAACTAACTGATGAAGCAGAAGATGAAAGGAAAGAAGAAATTCAGGAGGTTGAAAATCAGCAAGCTGAAAATAAGGAAATCATTGAGGAAAAATAAGAAGGTTGGTGGCTTTTTCATTTTGATGGATCAACTGGAAGAGAGGGGGCTGGAGCAGGCATTTGGATCACAAATCCTGATGGTGAAATCACGAAGAATATTGGAAAAAACAGAATCTGCATTGATTTCAGAAAATTGAACGAGGCTTCTCCAAAATAAAACTACCCTCTCCCTAAGATGGATCAAATTCTGCAGAATATTGTTGGTTCCCAAAGGATGTCTATGCTGGATGGTTTTTCAGGATACAATTAGATATTGGTACATCCAGAAGACCAGGAGAAAACTGCTTTTACTACACCATGGGGGACATTCATATATGCCAAGGTGCCCTTTGGTTTGATGAATGCAGGAGCGACCTTTCAAAGAGAAATAGACATTTCCTTTGCTAAGGAGAAGGATAAGTTGGTGGTTGACTATCTAGATGACATAACTGTATTTTAAAGAAAATAGGAAGATCACCTGTAGCATCTAGAGAAAGTTCTGCTGAAGTGTAGAAGATTTGGTATTTCTCTTAATCCCACTAAAAGTTTGCTTTAACTTCTGGAAAGTTTCTTGGGAATATTATATCAAAATATGGGATAAAGATTGATCCAAACAGAGTCAATGCCATTCAAAAATTTGACTTACCAAGAAAAAAAAGGAAATTTAATCTTTCCTTGGGAGAGTGAATTTTGTTAGAAGGTTTATCCCCAACTTTGCTGATATTGTCAAAGATATAACCAAGATGCTGAAGAAAGGAGCTGATATTAAATGGATATTTGAAGCAAAGCAGTCATTTGAAGAAATTAAGAAAGAACTCACTCAGGCCCTAGTGTTGATTAGCCCAGAATTTTCAAAAGAATTTTTGGTTTTTACATTTGCATATAAAAAAACCATTGTTGGAGTTTTACTGCAGAAAGGATAGGAAGGTACAAATCAACCCATTTCATTATTTAGCAGAATCCTTTCTAACTCAGAGCTGAAGTACAATATTCTAGAAAAACAGGAATATGCTTTAATCAAAGCCATTAAAGATTTCAGAATCTATATTCTGCATTCTCATGTCATAGCATTTGTGCCTAATACTGTGGTGAAGGACATATTGACTCAAGCTGATCCTGATGGAAAAAGAGGGAAGTGGATAGTTAAGTTGCTGGAGTATGATATAGAAATCAGACCTACAAAATTGGTGAAAGGTCAGGGGCTAGCAAAGCTGATGGCACCGTCCAATTTTGACTGTCTTGATATGAATTTAATTGCAGAAATTTCAGAGATATTAGATGAAGATGAAGAGCTGATTCGTATTGAAGAGAAGTACATTCTATCTGACTGGTACAGAGACATTGTCTTTGTCTTACATCATGATTCATAGAGCTCCTGCTGAATTGACTAAATCTAAAGCAAGGTTTGTGAAGATGAAATCTCTGAGGTACTGCATTATAGATAAAAATATTTATTGGAAAGATACTGGTGGCATTATTTTGAATTGTTTGCTGGAAGATGAAGCTGAAAAAGTGATTGAAGAGTTTCATAAAGGAGATTGTGGAGGACATCACTATTGGAAGGCCACAACAAACAAAATTTTCAGAGCAGGGTACTACTGGCCCACCATGTTCAGGGATGTTTACAAGAAGATAGCTGTTTGCCATGAGTGCCAGATTTTTGATGGTGAGAAAAAGATAGTTCCTATACCCTTGATGCCAATTTATGTTGAGGCGCCTTTCCAGGAGTGGGGACTAGATTTTATTGGTGAAATACACCCATCTTCTTCAGGGAAACATCGCTGGATCCTGACAGCAACAGATTATTTCACCAAGTGGATTGAAGAAATCCCAACAAGGCAGGAAAATGATTCAATCATCATCTAGTTCTTAGAGAATAACATATTGTCCAAGTTTGGCTGTCCTATGAAGATTATCACTGACAATGCACAGGCTTTCAAATCCAAAAGGTTGATCAACTTTTGTCATAAGTATCACATAACACTTGGATACTCTACTGCTTATTACCCATAGGGTAATGGTCTTGTTGAATCTTCTAATAAAAGCATTGTGAGGATTATCAAGAAGGTATTTCAGGAAAGCAAAAGATCTTGGCATTTGAAGTTGAATTATGCTTTGTGGGCCGATAGAGTATGTATAAAAATTTCAATTGGTACTTCACCTTATGAGTTAGTGTATGGAGCTGAAGCCATATTTCCCACATCCTTGGGAGTGTCTGTTATGAATTTGCTGCAAGGACTAAAGGGGGAGCCTAATGCTATTCAGAGGAGAATAAACCAGCTTATAGCTCTATAGGAAAAAAGGGAGGAGGTATATAACAGTCATCAATAGTCACAAAACATAATAAAGAAGACATTTGATAGGAAGGTCAAAGAAGAAAATTTTCAGATTCAAGATGTGGTGTTGAAGTGGGAGGCCAGAATTGAAGAAAAGGGGAAACATGGTAAGTTTGAGAACATTTGGAAAGGACCATTCATAGTAGTAGCATTCCATGGCAACAACACTTATCTACTGCAAGAGATGGATGGACAACCATGTGCTGGAGGGCCTGTCAATGGTAGGTTTCTAAAGCACTATTCCTCTTAAGCTCTACTGAATTTTCACTCCATTGTATATATTCAATTTTATTATGATTTTCTGCTAATAAATATAGGTTGATCATCAAACTTGAGCCTGAGGTGAAGGCCATTAGAGTTTGAAGAAGGCTTGGGAAAATTTCGAAGTTTTTAATTTCCAAAAAGATAGATGGCACTGTAACTACAAGTTCTTTGGTGTACCACAGGGGCACACCATCCCAAGTGGAGCTACTATTATCACTCATAAAATTGTGAAAAATTACTTGACATGGTCATACAGTTCACCCATCAAAAGGATAAGGTCTCCTTAAGCCTTTTCAAGTTGGTATAGGAAAATTTCATCTTTTTTACATATCTAACCTATCTTAAGGTTCAAGGTCACCTCCATTTATGTCATGTCATGTCCCATCAGTCCTCATATGGTGTCAGTTTTCATTCCCCATGCATTTAAAATAAAAGAGGGCGCTTGTGTCAGTTTTTCAACTTTTCACAGCGTTTTATACAACAAAACAACAGTTTCCCCTACGAAACTGCCTAATAGTTTCGTAGCGAAATTGTCATAGGATAAAAAACTAAGCTACAATCTTGTCAAATTCGATATGAAATGTAATTCCATGATTGGAGGAGTTAGGGTGGAGGTTATTCGAGTCAGTTATGGTTAATTCAAAGGTACAAAGCCATGTATGAGGTCATCATTACCCTTTTTGGCATGCATGTGTCATAATTAAAGTATGAGCTATCATTTAAACCATAAAACCTTACCCCAATTAGCCTTTTTTTCATATTCCAATTTGTCTTTGCATATAATTCGATCTCTGGAGAGTTGTTTCATCGAGCCAAGCAGGTTGCTGGAAGATTTGAGCTTTGCAGGTGTCATCAAGAAAGCGAGGCTGTGAAGATATAAAGCACCCATGGCTGCAAAGAGGAAAAAAAATGAAGGTGGTCATTTCCATAGGTATGAGCCGATGGAAACGAATTTTCTCAATGAAGACCCAACTTCCATGGAGGTTTTCAGAAGAACTGGTTGCTTGCAATTCTATCAAAGGTTGCAGGGCTTTCATCTATAGGTTTCCAAGGATTTTTCTAACAGTTTCACAGGAACAAATTCTAAAGTTAGAAACATGAATCCCTAGAGGAGGGGAACAGTGGTTTAAAAGCATTAAATTCACAATGCAGGACTGCAAATAGTTCATCAAACCAAAACATAGTGAAATTTATTTGACAAATGCCATCACTAGGGGTTTCATGAAGGACAATTATTCAAATCTGCTGATGATCATCCAGAAGTATTTTACCTGTGAAGGACGGTTTCACATGGTCTACTCCTATCATCTCAGACTTATGTTGCATTTTGTGGGTAAGAGGTCACTTAAATTGCCTTTTTATTTATACAGAATTCTAGGGAAAATGTCAGATAAGTTTCAAATAAAAAAAGAAGGTAATGAAACTTCTCTTTTTCATCATGGTTTGATTAAGCTGTTGGTGTTAGTGGCATTGAAGAGATTAGACAGAGATTGGAATTCCTTCTTGTTCATGAGTGGTTATGAAATTGATGCTTTCACTCCCAAGAAAGCCTCCAAACCTAGAAACATTTCATCACCAGCTATGGCAGAGGAATTTGAAGAAGGGAATAGATCATCTCCTCCAGAAACAGTGAGCATGGAGACAAAACCTTTGCAGAAGATTGACACACCTAAAACAACACTTGCAAAATAGAAGCAGACAGTTAGCAAACAAAGCAGCAAAAGAGTCACTAGGATCCAAACAATGGCTAAAGGAAACTTAGAGGACATCTTGCATGCAATTGACATTGAAGAAACTCCCATTGTCCAAGCTGAAGACATTGAAGATGGAGGAAAAAAGCTGAAAAAGGGTAAGATTGCTAAAAGGTTAGATTTTGCAGGTGATGATGCTGGTTTCATTTTTCAACCTAGGAAACCAATGACCAGACATGCAAGGAAGGTCATGAAAGCAAAGAAACTGATAAAATCACTGAAGCTGCTGCCCAACCACCAAGTATCATAGATATGTCTTCACCTACAAAAGAAGAACTGGTTATCAAACAAAGAAAGGGTAAAGAGAAAGTTATTGAAAAATCAGAAATTGAAACCCTTAAAGAGTAGTTGAAGGAGGCAGGTAAGGAAATATCAATTTTTAAGCAAGAGGAAAAGAAACATAGAGTTGAGTAGGTTTAGTTTGAACAAATGAGGAAAATCTGGGAAGATCAAGTCACAAGTGTTTCAAAGACCTTGGACAATACAAACAAGTTGATAAAGTGGAATCAACCACTAAGAGGAGAGGTCAAACACATAAAAAAGATAAAATTTCACTTGCAATCAAATAACATGGCATTAAAGGACAAACTGCAAGATCTTCAGGAGCAATTGGATTTGATTCATGAGGAATTGGAAAAGAAAGGTTTGAAAATGATAGTGGTAGAAGAGCCCATTAGTCAACTAATTGTGACTGAGGAGGAAACACCAGAGGAGCAATAATTTGAGATGGAATATGTTTAGGAGGTTCACAACATGCAGAGAATCCAAGTTTTTCATCTGGAGAACAGTTTTTGAAGACAAGCATGAAAACAACATTTTCTGGTTTTTTGCACAATTTCGTAGCGTACCTCAGGCTTAAAGCCAGAAATACGCTACAAATATTCCTGTAGATGCTTTTTTGCATTTAAACTCAATTTTGGCATGTTTTAAGGAGAGAGATCGATGTTTTCAAGGTGTCATGACATGATGAAGTTGTTGGAACAACAAAGAAATCAAGAAGATTGATGGAAAAACCATTTTTCCCATGCTACTAAATCTTGCTACGAAACTGTCTAAAACTGCCCTGTTTTCATAGTGAGTAATTTTTGAAGGATTTTGAGTATCTCAATAGCACATTTTTCCAGCTAGAGACCTCCAGCATGCTAGTGGACCTTATTAGCAGATATTTATGACTAAAAGGGAGTGCCATGCAGCCAAATCATCAGTCAAAACAATTTTAAAGATGAAGGTCATCCATTCCTAAAAAGCAAGGTTATGTTCCACAGATCTAGGGGTGATTTAAAGATGTAAAGTGGTGATGGATTTGGTCATGTGTCCTTCGAGCATGTGACATTCATTATGTAACCATTATGTAAATGTTTCACAGATACGATAAAGGAATGTAATAAATAGGAGATAGAGTCCTATTAGGAGTTTGTTTCTTTAAACATAACTGTCATTTTTTTGTTTTAAGTTAGTGGTTTCAATTATGATAGGTGTCAGAGTATAATTCGAAGATCTAGCTAGCCAGGCAGGTCATCTACATTGTAAAGAATGTCTATTTATAGACAAAACATTGAAGAAGCAAAGAGTTAGAGAATATTGCACCAAATTGCTGCTTGTATGTTTTTTACCATTATTAGTAATACAAAGTGACATTATACTTCCAAAATTGAGATTCTCATGAGGTTTTTTATGTGTTATTGATCTGTATCTCTATGCTTAATCAATTGCAGTAGATTTCATCTCTAATTAATTAAATTTCATAATATCATGCTCTGAATTCCTTTAGTGGTGAAATGACTGTGTTTTCCTATGTTATCTGTGTGAATTATATATGTTAAAAACCTCTATCTCCCTCATCTTCCATGTGAAGAACGACTGTCAGTAAGACTACTGATTTTTGACTCCATAAGACTAATGGTAGCAAGCCTACATTTTTCAACCTACAATCATACAAAACAAGTTACAATTTCCATAGAGTTAGCCATCTAGTACAATCCTTATTCAAAATCATAAACCCCCATTGAGAGAGCCCTCTCAAACTGAAGAGGCTAATATTTTGTTAGAAGTGGTTTGAAAGAGTTACATTGAGTTGATTGATGAGCAGCCAATCAAGATCAATTTGGTGATAACATTTTGGTGTGTCTGCCGGGAGCCTGAAGACATATTTCCCGAAGTTTTTGTGAAAATATTGAAAGCTGAAATCTTGAAGGTAGGAGGAGCTCAGAATCTGTTCGAGGCTGCAACTACCTTGGTGAATCCATTTCAAAAATTCATGCTTAAATGTGGCTTCGAGAAGGAGATACAAGAGGAGCAATTGAGATCCTAACCCACTTGTTATTGTGGATAATCCAAACACAATTTCCAGAGGCATTCAAGGCAGCTCTTCAAAATCAGGTACACCATCACATTCAAGAGATTTGTCCTCTGAATTTTTAAGAAGTCCTGAAGATAAAAATTTTGATGATAAAATTTAGGAAGCCTTGTTTAGGTCTGAAAATGAAAATGAATTGACTGATATTGTAATAGAACTACAAAGAAGAGGTATTGATACCTTAGCCTTAGTGACCCAAAAAGATAGAGAAGATTTCTGGGGGGAAGTCACATCAGAGTTATTTTTAGAGAGGGAATATTTGGATAAGTTGAAGGAATTAGACCCATTTGAAATCTTGTTAAGGAGAAAATCTGGTATTCCTTTACCTGACTGGAGTTCTTTTGTAACTGGACTACAAAGGCCAACTTCACCACCTCCTAACAGTTCATCCTCTACTACTGTTGTCTCTAAAATTACCGCTGTCCCTGTCATCATGGCTGGAAATGTTCCACCTCCTACTGCACCTGCTAGATATGATCCACTTGTTCTTCTAGTTGTCATTAATTCCCTCCACTACAAGGAAAATACCCTCTAGTGGATGTTTTTGAGGAACCCCTTATAAAAATACCACAGAAATTCGTTTCTATCGAAGGTTACTAGAGGAGGTTGGCGGGCGGACGTTTTTGTGGATGTTTTTCATCTGGTGTAGTTATCATCCTCAACCGCATTGGTGCACTCAACAAGAGAAAGCACCGGTGCGAACAAAACAATGGCACACTGGACATCGTGCGCTCCATACACACCCACCCGGTTCATCTTATTACTGCACCGCACTAGTGCTTTACAACTCTACCACATCGGTGCATCATAAAACACCGTGCCAAAACAACAACCGCCTGGTGCGGTCTTAAGAAACCGCACCTGTGTGCCTATAAAACCCCGCACACTGGAACATGGTTAAATAAAAAGAATTATGGCCAAAAAACCGCATTTTAACTTTTCTCAGTGCTCGAGAGCTCTTAAGCACCGGTGCAATTTATCCTTGTCTGAGCCGACCTGACATCGGTGCTCCCATTGCACCCATTGCACACATTGCTGCTATGCATTGCCCACCAATCTACAACTTAGATTTTGCAAAAAGGTGGGAAAATTTTATTTTGCAAATTCTACAGCCAATATGTCTCCTCGAAAGCCAAATTTACAGGCATTTTTCTTATTTTTCCATAATTAAGCTTTTTAGCAGATTAGAATTTCAAATAACCTTAAAAATAACCATTTAAAAGTTTTTTTTTTTTGGTCACGTGGTGCATTCGAGCTGTTCGGATCACACCGGTAAGCGATGTTGCCTGTAAAATTACAGGCCGCACCGCAACTAGTGCTAACGACATCCGCACCAGTTCCAGGGTGGGCCTGGTAAAATACCACACCGTTGACTAAGTAATGATGTCAGGAGGTTGGTGCGCTGACCCAACTATAAGCATCGAGGCGTAGATTTTAGTCAGCGCATAGCACTCCTGTCACCGTACATAGTCAACAGTGCTCTGAAAATTTTCAGGTGCACCGCCTCCAATGCATTGAATATCATCTGGTGCACCGCCACCAGTGCGTGACAAAAAAAAATGCATCAGAACCAGTGCATGATTGTTTTTTGTGGCGCATCGACTGTTTTGTTTTTTTTTCCAAAATAAATTATATATGTATATTCCTAAATACATGTATGATTTAATAAAAAAAATTGTATTTAGTATGTCAATCATTCAGAGAGAAGAGGGGGAACAACAACAACAAGAAGCAGATCAGTATGACATGGTTCACCTATGGGAGGCACGAGAGAGGGAGAGAGATGCATACCCTCACCCTATTACAACAGCTACCTAGGGGATCCTAAGGCAGGTAGGCCTCCTCAAGTTCTATGAGGAGGCTACTTACCTAAAGGGCCATGGTGTGTTTTTGAGACATCTTATCCGCAGGTGGAATGCCCACCGACATGCTTTCTAGGTTGGTCCTAACCAGTGGTACAGGCCCGCTGAGGAGGACATATATTTCATTATAAGGCTATTGAGGAGAGTGGTGGATTTTCCCTCATTCCCAGAGGTTCTAGTTGGCTATGTAGCAGGGAGTTAGTTGGTGTACTCCTAGAGATACATTAGCACATATATACTGTCTCCTTCAGATTTTCAGGTCTTCGGAGGTCAGTTACGTATTGGTACATTTGGTAGTGAGGAGGTGAGGTGCCTCTCACTTCTAATTTCGACCATTTCACACAATACCAGTGACAGAAAATGCATTAGTTGCTTGCTTCTATATTATGTTGATTCTTTAGTATAGGAGCAATGACTTGTCAGGTGGTCTGCCATTTTTTGTGGTAGTTTTTTACAACTTTAGATAGATGTCGTGCTCATGCACAAGGGAGGGTGAACTTCCCTTTTGCTTCAGATATTTTTTGTTTATTTTTTGAGAGGTTTCTAGAGACGAGGCCTACTTTTTTTTGGCAGCCTCATAGGTTGATGTTCGAGGCACGAATGCACATGTGGGGGCAGATGATGCCCAAGAGGGGCGAGACTGTGTTTCTAGCGAGGATATCGCATGATGCACTAGAGTTGGTAGCCAATGTTAATGAGTTGTATCCCTTCATTATGGTCCCTTGTCTTTATGCTAGATTGGATTGGCGAGGGTGTGCCAACATCCTCTTCACATATGATGAGCTGCTGGATGATAGAGGTAATATTATTGTTTTGTTTAAATTTATTCTAACATGTTCTTTAACTTGTTTTTATTAAATTATGTAATTATTGTTGTGTACTTGTATATATTATTCAGGTATTTTTATGGTGAGAACATGTCAGCACCACCACATGATCCAGGTGTGAATCCTAATGATGATCAGGGCATGCCAGATGTCGAGGATCATCAGGAGGCCGGTGCAGAGAGACCTGCTCCTACTGGTGTGCCAGTACTGCCTTTTTATAAGCGCGGTCGGCTTGATAGCAGATATAGGATGGAGTTGGGCGACCAACTCACTACTTTGAATGTTGAGGCAGGCATCACGTCTGCTAATATGAGAGACATACAAGCTGATGGTAGGCTGTTACATGTGTGGAGAGGCATGTCGTGTGACATGTACAACCTGATGCGGCATGTCATAGGAGATATGACCTTAGTTACACGGCTGAGGAGTACCGTTGCATGTTATAGGCATGGTCGAGACGCAGCACATGATCGACAGTCCGCGAGTAGCGACTCATCATCTCATGATCGTTCACCTCGTGCCACGCCAGATGAGCAGCCTCAACTAGCATCTAGCAACAATTATCATGGAGAGTAGGCTGGACCATCGACCACATCTAGTTAGCAGCCTGCAACATCCAGCAGTACTCATGATCATGAGCAGGCTGGACCATCGACCGTCGAGGCTGCACCATTGATTGAGCAGGCCTCGACTAGTACTGCTATTGATGTTGTACCACAAGCTAATCCATGAAATTTATATAACAGTTGTATATTTTTGACATTATACACACACACACACACAGATATATATATATATATATATATATATATATATATATATATATATATATATATATATATATATATATATATATGGTCCATGTATTTTATGTTCATGTTGTTGTTGTACTTAATTTACATGTTGGTGATCATCATGATGTTTATATTGTTAGGTCATGTTAGATATGTTCATTTAATGTGCAACTTACAGATTGATATGTATGTGTTAGCATTAGTTATGGCATGAGATGTATATTTGATGTTTGTGTTGTGACGATGTTATACAATGCTAATTGTGTTTTGTTAGATGATCATGATCATGATGATGTTAGTGAATTTGAATGTGTTTTTTAGTCGAATATGATGTTTGTACGATGGTTATCATGATCGTGATGTTTATTAATTAATTTAATATTAAATGATCATGATATTTATTAAATATTATGTCATGATTGTAATTGAAATTTCAAGTTTAATTGTATGTAAAATTGTATTTGTATTTGTAATTGTAATTTTAACTGTAATTGTATGTAAAATAATTGTAAAATTTTAATTTTAATTGTAATATTTAATTTATTGTGAAATGATTGTAATTGTAATTTTAATTGTAATTGTATATATGACAAATTGTAAAATTGTAATTGTAATTGTAATTGTATGTAAAATTCTAAAATTGTAATTGTATTTGTAAATGTAATTTTAATTGTAATTGTATGTAAAATATTTGTAAAATTGTAATTGTAATTGTAATTGTATGTACAATATTTGTAAAATTTTACTTGTATTACTGTGAAATAATTGTAATTGTAAAATTTTAATTGTAATATTTGTAATTGTATGTAAAATTCTAAAATTGTAATTGTATGTAAAATATTAGTAAAATTTTAATTGTATTAATGTGAAAATTTTAATTGCATTAATGTGAAATGATTTTATTAAAATTTGTCAATTTTTAAATTTGTATAATTGTAAATAATTGTAAAATAATAAATCTAGAATAATATGAATTTTTGTAATATAATAAAGTTTAGAAAATAATGCAAATAAATTCATGTACTTTAGAATTATCATTATTTTATTATGATCTTACATAAAAAAAAAAATTATACGCCATTTTTATTGAGATCAACATAATTGCAAATTATCAAGTGAAATATTGATTTTAACATTAATTCAAAATACATATTATAATGTTTCGAAAAAAAGAGTCTTATAAGGTTTAAGGTAATTAAGTCCTCTTCTTTATATAAACCCATTTTAAAAAGTATAAATATTGATGAATTAATAACACATGTACCATTTCACATGTACTAATTCCATTGAACAAATTTTAGAAGAATTTGAGTATATTACCATTGCGTTGCCCCTTATGGATGCTAATTCCATGAAAATATTTTAGAAGAATTCAACTGTTAAGAATGCAATAGACAGAAAAAAGAAAAAAAAGGACTATTTCACATTTTATTAAAAGGTTTTTGAGAAAAAAAATATTTTTGAACTATTTTGCATTTTATTAAAAGGTTTTTGAGAAAAAAAAAACATTTTTGGACTATTTTGCATTTTATTGAAAGGTTTTTGAGAAAAAAAAAAAAAAAACATTTTTGGACTATTTTGCATTTTATTAAAAGGTTTTTGAGATTTTTTGTGGGGTTTATGGGTTCATGGGACAGTAGATAGTACCAACTCTGCCGTATTGGTATTTCAGTTGAATTTTTCCTAGCAGCGATATGACCGAATCTTGTAGCTATGCATTTAACAAAGAACCCATATATTTTGAGAATATGATTGAAGATTGTTGTCATATACTTGAGCACTATTCCATATTCTGCAATTTAATGAGGGTTGGAGGGAGCTTAAAATCCTGTATATGTTAGTAACTGCACCCTTTGGTAGAACCAAAGAAAATTTAGGTAGATTCCTCAGTGAAGTAGACTGGCCATAATCAATTCCTTCGAGACGAGACTTCAACAAAAGAAATAGATATGCATGTCAGAGGCTCCTGTTGGCACCTTTTCTTGTTGTAGGTTGTGGAAAGGTTCAAGTTTATTTTTTTGAAAGAAGAAGAGGTGTAGTTTTGAAAAGAAATGGCCCAAATATTTTCACAGCAAAATGTACATTTCCAACATGTCTAAAATCTAAAATATCTCCAACTTCAATAAACTGCTTAGAAACAAAACTTTCCCAACCATTTTTGAAAACTGCCCACATCTTAGCATAGCACAGGTTCACATGCCACAATTTCCCACTTGGGCCCTGTAGTATTGCATCTTCACATGCCCCACATTGCATTATCTCCACATAATCAGTGGGGACCTCCTGCAATAAACAAAATTCATTGGAAGAATAGTTATTTCCATCAAGAATTTATCCAATTCTAATTCTAATTCTAATTCTAATTCTCAAGAATAAAAAAAATTCTAATTCTAATTGCATATTTCCATAAAAAATAAACAAAATTCTAATTCTCAATTTCTATGGTTGGAGTTCACTAAATTTTGGTGTACACACCGAAAAGTAATTTTGGAGCCTTAACTGCAAATCGGTGCTAATGTACATATAACCGCACTGGTGCAATTTATTTACTTCGCATTGGTGCCATGTTATCAATGGACGCACCAGTGAGGTTCTATTAAGTGATGCACCGGTGACGAATAACTCAAATAAAAAAAGCACAACTCTATTTTTTTTAAGTGAAAAAAATAGTAAATTGAAAAATGGGCGGCAAAATATTTTCGAAAATCTGATTTCAAAAAACAATTCTTTAAATACTAAACACTTTTTATTATTTCACTATTTTTGCAAAAAAAAATTGCTAGAGATTTGCAGGAGATATACCTGGAGCAAGAAAGCACAAGAGCACTGTGGAGCAACGAAATACGTTCGAACATAAGTATTCAGACAATTAGAATTCCAAACCTCTGGTGATTCAAACCTTGTAGCATATAATTTCAAACGATCTTGTGATTAAATTTGATTATTTTTTTAAATTTTTCTGTAGTTTTGTTTTCATTTTCAGAAACAAAAAAAAAATTCCATTTTTACCCTAAGCCCTTCATTATTTTTGTTTTTGCCCTTTCTTCCCCCTGTTCTGTGATTTCATAATTAGGGATTTTTATTTTAGATTGAAATCCAACCCACAGGACGACTTGCATAGTCAAATCCCAATCCATGTCGGCCCTTGCGTGAATTTTTGAAAAAAAAGGGTTTTTTTTTTTAAATTTTTTTTTTGTTTTTTTTTTTTTAATCAGTGCGCCCTGAGTAACCTAGTGCACCGATGCTCTGTATTATCCCAGCGCACTGCTCAATTACTGTGTAATAAAAAAATTACAAACATTTTTTTTAATCATTGCGCCATATCTAAAATAGGGCATCAGTGCGCTAGGTTACGAGGGGTGCACCGATAATGAGCTATTTCATTAAGGCGCACAACGAACGTGTTGTTTCACAAAAAAATGTTTTATTGTGTTAATCGGTGCACCATGTAACATATAATGCATCACACCGGGTCTCCTAGTTGACAGAGAGTACCGTATGGTGGTCCCTTGTTTGCGCAGGGCGTTTATGCTACAAAAACTAACATTGAACGATTTTTATTATTTTCTCTGTGTTAATTGGTATAGTGGTTAACATGTAACGCAGCGATGCTCCTTTTTGACATAGAGCATCGTATAGTCTATTATAATGTTTGTATGGTGCGTTTATAAGATCCCCATGCACCGACGTCAGTGCATACATCATTAAAGGCGCACCAGTTTCTTGAGATTTATTTTTTACCTAAAAAGTTGACAATTTATTTATAAATATATTAATGAATGATATGGTACAGGTTTCAGATTGATAAAGAAATGAATGAAAAGAGATCAAGTAACAAAAATACTGATAACACATCAAGAAAAGCAAAAAATGCAAGTTCTTTGTAAATTCTTTACAAAAATATTATTTTTTAACTATATGTAAGTTTAACTAATACGTATTGTTTACTATGTATCATGCAGAGCCAGAAAAGGACGAAGCTCGATAAGATTATTTCTAACCTAGGATTAGAAGAGCGTAAAAGCTTGATGGAAAAATTGCAAAAGGATGAATCAGGTGAATGAAAAAAATACTATCGATCCAATATGAGTTTCTTTTTTTAATTTTCATTAATAATATACTTAAAATTATTAGATAACATGTGTCAAACAGTCTATTAGTTCACATCTATTTAATGTTCTACAGGGACCAACAACTTAGAAAATGAATGTTGTTCTAAGAAAAGAAAAAAAATAGAACATGCAAATGAAAATGAATTGCTCCTTAGCTCATCTGGAGTGGTGTTGGAGGTTAATGAAAGGGGGAATATATTTTACAAAAGTTTGAGGGATATAGTGGAATGAATGTATAGACGTGCTTTCCACTTACAATACAAAAATCAATCTAATGATTCAAAGAACCAAATTTTATCTAAACTACAGGAAGAGTTTCCAGAGAATTGGTCAATGAGACATGTCAGACTTTTAATAGCAAAAATGTACAACAACAAAAAAGAAGGAATGAAAAAGTAATATTCCTTTAAATGTTTATCTAGAATTATTTATAAATATAAAAATTAAATAGTTTATTGTCATGTTACATTTTCAGAAAGATTATGAAAATCTCAAAAGATGAACGAGCTGATATCAGAAATATGCCAATAGGAATGTCCAAAAAGGTGTACAAGGAGATTGTCAAAGAAATAAACAAAATTTCCTCGCAGGAGGATCCATCTCAACAACAATGTGCTTCAAATGTAATATGTAATCATTGAATTTTTCGATCATTAGGTACAATAAAAAAAAATTTTATCATTAAATATTAATTTTCAAGTATTTTCTTGTAGGAAAAAAAAAGAAAATGGAACCCATTCAGCACATAAAATAGGACGACAAGGAAGAAAATGGTTGATATCTAAGTTTGTGAGTAGTTGTTACTTCCTTATAACAACTTAACTAGATTTCCTTTTTTTTTTTTTAAAGTTGTTTTAAAAAAATCATCATTGAATGTCTTCAAATAGGTGCTAACATACAAAGAAGAACCATCAGATGAATTGATCGAAATTGGGTTAAATATGGGTTGTGAGTATATGTTGGCATATTAGAAATTAATTGTGGAATTTGTAAGCATCTATCGATCTTGTTTTACTTAGCTCCGTCTATAATTAATAGAACAAAAAACTATTTTATATTAAATATATGATTTGTTATGGGGTATAAAACTTACAGGAAACAAAGTATGGAACTGCGCCAACATATGAAGTTTTGAAAGATGGCATGGTACATGGTTTTGAAAGACTGTGTATAGTTTATGAGTCAATTGTTGCTATGGTACGCCATTTCTTTTCGATTTACATTGATGTAATATATTATTTAATATTGCACTTTTCATTATTCTCACCAATGTATATACACTCATTACAGTTTATTTTTATGTTTGTAGATAGAAGGTGAAGAGGAAGAAAACAATCAACACCATGAACAAAAAATTCCTGAAAATAACCCAAGTCATGGAAGTAGCTCTAGTAGTGACAACAGTTCAAGTGAAGAATGATGATCACTATGTTTGGATATCAAAGCAAGGCATTGTATTTTTTGAAATATTTGTCTGTGAAATCGGACATTTTGTTTAATGTAATGGACATAGTGTCCCAATTGAAAGACAAAGGGATGCCAATAACTGTCCCATTTTGTATGACAAAGTCTGTCTTATTCATATATATATATATGTGTGTGTGTGTGTTTTAATTTATTTTATTGCATTCTCCATTGTCGCTATTGTGTTCTCCATTGTCGTTCTCAAATGCACTAATAAAAATTTAATTCATATCAATATTGTTATAAGATGTATATGTGTCAACTTTTGATGAATAATGAATTTTAAAAAATCAAAATAATTATGATATGATATAAAAAATTAATCCAAACATCACATTCAAATGCATTAATAAAAAATTAATTAATATGAATATTGTTATAAGATGTTTCGACTTTTGATGAATAATGAATTTAGAAAAATCACAATAATTTCACTGTCACAGGTTGATGTTTCTAAAAAATACAAAATGAACATCAGTGTATGTCAATTACTGTACACCGGTATGTTTGTATGCTGCAGCGCACTGGTGCGTTTATGTGAGACTACGCACCGGTGCATTTGTACGATGTATGGGCACCACACAAATACCAATACCAATTATAAATATCAGTGCGTCTGTCTGATACGGTGCACCGGTGCGTTTCTATAAGTCTACATACCGGTGGGTTGATACGACCTATGGGCACCGCACAAATCCCAAGACCAATTAGAAGGGCCCCGTGCTTTGTATCACGAACACTGCGCTCGGTGCGATTTTATACCTTGACGGCTGGGTGCATGCACCTTCGACTGCCCCGAGGCCACTAACTAGATGACATGCACCAGTGCGTTTAAAACTTAGTAGCGCATCAATGAAAAGAAACATCCGTAATAACCTCCGGCCGCCTAGTTTTTTCAGTTGTGTTGAATTTCCGTTAAAAGCTCTGCCAAAACCTTCGTAACCATAAATGGATGTTGTAGCAATTTTTTTTTTTGAAAATTTTGGCCAATTTTATAACACTGAAAGCCTCCCTTATAACCTCCGCTAGAGGGCCTTTTCCTTTTAGTGCTCCCAAGTAAATAATATGCTAGAATCAAAACCTGGGGGAGTGATGAAGAAATTACAGCTGAGGAACATGTAGACCAATTCAATGACTTCATAGACAAAGAGGAGGTTGATCATGAAGATGTCAAAATGAGACTATTTTCTCAAAGTTTCACTAGTGAGGTCAGAAAGTGGTTTAAAGCCCTTGCTCCAGGAAGCTTGCATAATTGGAATGAGTTTGAGGATAGTTTCTTGAGAAAGTGGGGAAATAGAACAAACCCTGTACAAGCCCTCACCGAGTACAATAGTTTGAAAATATCTATATATGAAATTGTCCAAAATTTCTCCAAGAGATTTAACAAAGTTAATGATTCCATCCTTGCTCATCTTAAACCTCCACTAGGAGCTGCTAAATTGTGCTATGCTGAGGCATTTGACTTCGAATTTTCTATCTTGATTAGAGAAAGAGAATCTCCTTCACTAGCAGAAATGAAAAATGATGCAGTGAAAGTGGAAGTGAATATGATAGCAGCCAAGAAATCGAAGATGGGAAAAACAAAGTTGAAAGAAGAAGTAAAGCCTTCCACCTCAGATGATAAATTTGATTCTATGATGAAGACAATGGAAAAAATCATGAATAGGCTTGCCCTTGGAAATGCTTCTGCACCTCCTGCACAACATGAGCCACAATTTAGAAATCCACAGTTTAGAAGGCTTCAAATCAGCAAAGACCAAGGGAAAACAGAAATCAGCCTGACCCTCAAGTGAGGCCTCCTTTTCAACAGAACATGTATCATATCATATTTAATAAGCTCATAAACATTCCATTTCAATTAACGATACATATATCAATTATATATCCATAAACATGTGTACAACAAAGGTAATCCATTGGATTAGCTGCTTGCACAAAACATATGTCCATAAAAATGGCAACAAAATTCACCTTTTGGCATTGATTATGATAATGGATTTACTACTTTGAGAATATGAAAAATAATTTTTAATTTTTTTTATGAAAATTAAAATTAATTCATATTAATTCACATTTATTAAAATTATAATAAATTATAATAATTTAAAATCTTTACCATATATTAAAAATATTCAATATTTGATTAAATATGATCTGGAAATTATAATTTATTTAAAAAATAAAATGAGAAATCACATAAAAAAGAAAAAATTAAAATAAATTTTAATAATTATATATATATATATATATATATATATATATATATATTACAACTTGTACACACAAAAAAAAATATAAATTAAAATCACATTAAATTAGAGCGGTTCAAGGAAATCCAAACCATGAATATTACTTTAACCATATCTATGGTACATTTCATAGACAATTTTCATTATATCTTTATTTTATTTTTACTTTAATTTAACTATATTTAAACTAAGCCCTTTTTCAAATCTGACACGATGTTCATACTTTTCAAAGTTCAATAATTAAACTAAGTGACATGAACACTAGCTATGTGACCTTGTTACTTGATTGTTTTGTGATTTATATTTAAAAAGAACGAAAAAAACTATTTCTCAAACATGAGAAAGGTTAAAGTATTATCTTAAATGTAGCTCATCTTTTATCGAGCAATGATACAAATTTTATGTTCTTATTTATATGTTTCACCCTTCGAGGGATTTATCACATAAATCATAATGTCTCTATCTTTGATAAGTGAGTTTTTTTCTACAAGATTCACTCCTTGGTTGTTCACGCATAATTATCCAATATGGTATTAGAGCACTTGTGAGGTTAAATTTTGTTTTATTTGAGTATTGAAATAGCTTGTTGCTTTGTTTGTCTCATTGTAGTAAAAAACTTATCATTCTATTCCATCTCAAACATTTGTTACAGTGAGATATGTTTTTTTCTTTGTTGAAAAATGCCTTTGTTTGCCTCAAATATATATATTTTTTCAAAGTGTTTTGAATTCATGCATTGTTAAGGGGGTACAAGTATTAGTTTTAAATAGATTTTATTTGATATTTATAACAATTTTGCTCTAAGTTTATTGGTTTTTTTACCAAGTTTTTCTAGTGTACCGTAGTGTGTATTTTTGGCCCTTTTTTTGTCTTAACCTTACTTGGTTTCATTAGTTTTTCTCTCTCTTAAATTGCAAGGTGAGCTTGTGGAAGGTCGATTCACAATGGTTAATCCCTCTTTTTTTATGATGTTTTGAAGTGGTTTGATAGTCTCACATGTTTTAGACCTTATTCAAAATGATAGAGAAGGAAGTAGAATAACCAATAATCTTTGAGTTTCCCATCCGAGAAATAGAGGAGCAAGTTAAAATCAAGAATACTAACCCTTCTGCTCTTCTTCATTTCTATGGCTCACTTTGGAGGACCTTGACACTTTCTTATTTGAGTGTGAATTCCTTTATAGAGCATATTACTATAGTTCTGTTGTAGCCGCTAAAACACCACCCAAAATTTTGGGTATATTTGAAATTTCGGGTCCCCCTCTGCTCACTTAGTTGTTAAGGTCTTTCACTCGACCTGCAGTCAGTGACATCCCAGCGACCTATCCCAAACCACTCATGAGCTATCTCACTATCATGATCAGATAATTTTGTTGCATCATGCCATGTGTGGGAGGGATCATCCAGCATATGCTCGAATAGGAACTTTTCTGTGCATTGAGGATGTACATTAGCAGCCCTCTCGCCATGGGTCATTAAACATGTTTTTGAATACTTCTCTTAATATCGTTAGTCTCATATGTTTTATCTAGGGACACCATTATCAAAGAGTAAACTAATTAATGTTATAATGTTTCATACAGGTCAATCCCACGGATGATACACCCAAAATGTCATCACCACACCGATGAGAAGGATAAGAGTAGTGTGAGCTGAAACATGAGAAGTGGAGGACATCTATCACATGTACGCAGGAAATAAGACTGCGCCAGTCAAGGGAAATTTTGGTCACAATGGGACTTGGGAAAACATTGTAGGCTATAAGTTTGTTGGCTTACTTGAAAGATCAACGAAAATGCCCATGGCCCTTTTGGTGCTGTGTCCATTAAAGTTGCGACCTTGACTCAAGGTGACAATACCTCTGGATGTAGCAAACAGTTCAAGCTGCTAAGATATATTGTGCATGCATACATGCTTCGGCGTACAAAAGCTTTTCTTGTCAAGAATGGAACTCTTACATTGCCACCACTGTCTGGGGTTACAGTACTGGCTCCATTGGTCCCACTTCAGAAGAAAATTTATGTATCTGTATTGCATCAAGAGTTTCCCAGCTTCAAACAAGTGGTTCAGGCACTTAACATCAATATTTACAAAATATTGTGGTACAACTATGAAAGACATGCATCCATTCTTATCTTTTCAATGGTGTGGAGCCAGAGCCATTTGAAGAAGGTGAACACTTAGTTCAGGCGAGTGGAAGGCTCATCATCTTGGACATTCTGCTTGAGAAGCTGCATAATCAAGGACATCGTGTCTTGATTTCTTCTCAAATGACGCAGACAATAGAAATTCTTCAGGATCACTTAGAGCTACGAAGGTATTCTTATGAGTGTCTTGATGGGTCAGTAAGAGCAGAAGAGCGTTTTGCAGCTGTGCAAAGCTTTGGTGGCAAAGCATCAACACTGCCATAGTTAAGTGACATCAGAAAGGCCAATGATGATGCTAGTGAAGCATTTGTATTTTAATATCTACTCGAGCTGGTGGTGCTGGTTTGAATCTTGCAGGAGCTGATACTATCATTTTCTATGAGCAGCACTGGAATCCATAAGTTGACAAGCAAGCATTACAGCGTGCTCATCGCATTGGTCAGCTGCATCATGTTTTGGCAATAAGAATTGTAACAGAAAACACAATTGAGGAGGTGATTATGCAAAGGGCCAACATAAAATTGTAGCTTAGTCACAATGTTATTGGCCATGATGATGTCGATCCAGAAGCACATAGATCAGACAGTATAGCAGGTGGTGATTTGAGGTCCATAATAATTTATGGCCTGCACAAATTTGACCCATCATGACAAAATAGAAGGAAGCTCTTGGTTATAAGTCTTTAGTTGTTCAAGGTACATCTGAGAGTCTGAGTGTTGTACCAAAGTCAGATAATGGCGAAGTAAATTTTGTCTTTGGATATTGTACAAATCCTATAAAAGGCCATTCTTCTGAATCGATAATAATTTTGAGTTGTGTTGACAACTCTGGAAAGTTGGGGAAGGGAAGCAATGTTTGTTAAACCTAAGCTACATGGCGGGCGCACTTTCGATGGAACAAGGTGACATTTCGAAAACATTAAGCTAGGGCGCAAACACATATGGTTTCAAAACCATATAAGATTGGAGGAGCGAAATCATATAAAAACTATACGAAGGACATTAAAATTTGGGTCAAATACTTTTATGCCGAAGTTTTTAAAAGGTTTGGAACAGATATATATATTTGGTGGTCTAAAGTCATGTTTGCACATGGCAGCGAATATTATAATAACTATGGTGCGATGTATGACAATCTACAACCATTTTTTAAGCGGTGCAAGAACATATGGTTTTCAAACCATATGAGATGGTGGAGCGAAACTACGTGGACATGTGACAAATGGGCGTAAACGTTTCGATTGGCTCAAATATTTTATGCTGAAGTTTTAGTCCATGTTAAAACCTGTGGAGCAGACATATATATATAATGGTCAAAATTTACGTTCAAAACATGGAGCGGAAGGTCATGACAAACCTAGAATGGTAGCCAAAATATTATAATAACTCCGGTGCGATAATAGTCAAAAGGGACCAAAGTTGTACAATATGCATGGTCGTAAACCGTTTTTAAATCAGAACACGTAGATTCAACGGTGATTTTGTGGCATGGGCCACTTAATTACATGGCCATATAACCATGAGATTATTTGAACACAAAGCGGAACATTGTAACTAGTCTACAGTGGGAATGTATAATAGCTACAACGCAATAACAGTCAAACGAAACGCAGAGTTGTAAAATCAAGATCCATAACTCAGGTTGTAAACGATGCAGAGTTACAGCTTTGCTGGAGAGGGTTACAAAATGCACGGTTGTAAAATCATTTTTCTAATCAGAGAATGTAGATTTTGTGGTGATTTTGTGGCACGAGCCACTTAAATAACGCGGGCATAGGCTGTAATTAGCGCCATTTGAGCAACGTATCATTTGTTACTTCTAGCAATTTAAACAACGTATCAAATGCGCTAAGGTAACGCATACTATTCTGCGTTCGGAAATCGTGGGTTCTGTTACAGGTCGTTGGATATTAGCTATGTAGCCGTTTGTTCACTTTCTGACACTGCAGAAGATGTTCATCGAATGCATGGTAGCTGCGCGGTCTGCATGGAGGGCACACATGTATCCAAATCGCAGCAGAGGCGTTATCAGTGCTGGTGGCTCAAATATCATTGTAACCAATGTTTAAAACAAAGCATGAGCTGATCTTCGCAAATTTTCTCATTTAGAGCATGGTATGGCCAACGCGATATGCTTCATAATAC
Source organism: Pinus albicaulis (assembly GCA_034641835.2). Taxonomy (NCBI): domain Eukaryota; kingdom Viridiplantae; phylum Streptophyta; class Pinopsida; order Pinales; family Pinaceae; genus Pinus; species Pinus albicaulis. The sequence continues at coordinate 932,018,131 of CM076569.1, read as the reverse complement.
TTCGTTATAATGTTTCATATAAATCCTTATATGCACCTCAGGAAGGAGTATGTTTTTCTTTTGCGAACTCTTTATGAACTCGCGCGATGAAATATTGGTTCACGCCACCGTTGTGTCCTTCACGGGCCTTGTTTGGCTACGTATCGAAGGAGCATGAATTGCATTGCACGAGAGAAAAGGCTACCTGAATTGAGCTGTCAAACATAGCTCCTCAAACAGGTTGTAGTCAAAGTCCTCTTTCCATCGTCCAAAATAAAATAACGCGACTCCATCAAGGATGCAATGGTTCGCTGAGTCGCAGATCCATGAGGAAAATAAAAAATGCGACTTTGTGGTGGTGGCGACCCTGCGACCCATTTGATGGTCGCATCTCATGTGAATAATGAAGTCGCGCGACCCCTTTGAGTCGCTGAGTCATAGATATATGGAGCCAATAAAGGATGCGACTTGGTGATAGTAGCGACCTGCGACTCGTTTGACGATCGTATCTCATGTGAAGAATGAAGTCGTGCGACCCTTTGAGTTGCTGAGTCGCAGATCTATGGAGCCAATAAAAGATGCGACTTGGTGATAGTGGCGACCGTGTGACCTATAAATCTCATGCTTTGTGCATGCACATTGAGAGAGCCTCCTAATGGTGTCTGGGGGAGGAGCATGACGGGTGGCAGCAACATGCTTCCAAGAACATCAAAAGGGTCAACTGGCTAGCTCGTGGGAAGATTTCACGATCGTCTTACTTCTCTTGCTGAAGGTCCCTGATGTGAGATCAAGAAGCCAAGGTGTTGCTACCCAGTTTCAATACAGGGTCATGAGAAGGGGCTGCACGAAAACCTTTGCTCCCTAATCCCCAAGGAAGATTTAAAGAACAGTTTTATTTCTGATAATAAGAACAAGGGCACCACTAGCTTCAAAGCTGGTGAGTCGAAAACTCCAGGTGGCACCTACGTTGGCCAAATAAACCCCAGTTTGAAGTACGTTGCATTATAATGGGAGTTGAGTGCAATGTTAACCCTAAACCACTGTGGTCATGGAAGAAGCGGTGTTCCATAAAATGGTAACAACTGCCAAAACAAGTTAAACTACAAATATGCATTTGGCACTCAGTCCATAGCCATACCAACGGAAATTATAGTGATTGAAGAGGCACAGAGATGGCCTACACATGCCATTCTCTCTGATGACAAAGTCTTGACCACACAGGGGTCTAAATTCATTGTTTTCACTCTTGAAAATTAATTAAAATTCCCTTAGCATTATTATTATTTAATCATGAAGACATGTGACCTATGTTATTTTATTGCAGGAAGAACCTTTTGGTTTGCACAAAGAGCCAAGGTTTTCCCCAGCAAAAAAGGGGGCCTTTTCAAAACAAGTAGATTCTCACGAATCTCCAAAGAACCTGGCCACGTCCACTGAAATAAGGCCACAAGTCACTGATCTGCCCAAGGTCGCAGGTCGCATATCTGTCGAGGTCGCAGGTCGCGGATGGTTCGAGGTCGCAGGACGCATGTCTGCCAAGGTCTTAGGTCACAAATTTCTTCAGGTTTCCAGGTTGCGGAGTCGTGTTCCATGCCAAGCGCTCGACGACGTGACCCAGCGAATGGGTCCCGAGGTCGCAAAATTCAAGAAGGTCACAGGTCGCAAATTTATCAAGGTCGCAAGTCACGGATTGCTAAGGGTCGCAAGTCATAAGATCCAGTCAAGCTGCAAGGTCGCAAGTCGCAGAATAGACTGGGTCGCAAGGCAGCGCAACGGTCAAGAAGACGAAAAGTCAAAGAAGCCCAAAAGACAAGCTTTTCTCTATAAATATATCCTTCGGGAACTTGTAACTGAGGCTTTTGTTTGGGACTCAGGCTGAGTACATTGTATTTCTAGAGGATTATACATTTGAGCATGAATACAAGAATTTTGGAAAATCCCTTTGTGGATCTGGTGTTGTCATATGTATGAGCGCTATTGAGTATTATGTTTTCAGTTTCTGAACATCTCAGATTAAGGGAATTGTATCTTTAATTCATATCACAATTGCATAACAGTTTGCTGAGTATGTTAATGGTGGTTGATTTCATTTCACTTTCTTAACGAACGTTGATGGCTTTGTTTATTAGCATTTGTGTTATCATTTAAAACTTTTAGGAAGTGAAGGGTGTTCTTGCCATGAGGAATTGTTTCTTTCGTGGTCAGAACAGTTTACAAGCATGACCCTAATGAAGTGTTGTTAACAACACTTCCTTCGGTATTCATGCTTTATTATTTCCTCTTGCTACTCATAGTGTTACATGTACATTTAATGCATCAATCATATGTCTTGTATCATTTGATTAGGTGTGTATCCACTGTTTTACAGAGTTTAAACGAGACCCAAAGGAAGGAGAAATCAGTGGTAGCCGGACCCACACCCCGGACGAGATCCCTATTCCAAACGGTTCAAGGTCTAATTGGGACCTTTTACCGGGGAGATCCCCTGCTGTTGGTCGGATAGATTTTCCTGTCAACAAGTTCCACACTCAAAATCTTAGGTTGTTCTACTCTACTTCGAAATTTGCAACACTTTAATGGCATATGAATACATATGGAAATAATCTTTGAACTTGGGAATAAATTAAGGACACCTTCATAGCCAAATGTAGGGATTAATTGTTGCAAAGTTAGGAATATTAGAGATGAGACTTTGCAGATGACTTAAAGGAAATATGAATCACTGGAATAATTTTATGAAAGGTTCTGATTCAATTATAAAAGGTCTACCACTTGTAAGCTAGACCTAAACTTATTCAAGTCGGTGATAGATACTATGAATTTGTTTACAAATGGAATAAAAAATGAATATTTGTACTTGGATCATGAATACATGTATCATGCATTCATTGGCCATACAACATGAAACTCTCCAAGTAAAAAATAAATAAGAAGAAGCTAAGAAGATATTGACAATATTATGTCTGAAATGCATGAAGAACATGTGCATCACTAATGTTCATTACACAATGTAGAATTATACCATATTTGTGACTTAGATTATCATAATATAGGCCAATGTCCTTCATTGCTATGATTGAAATATGCTTACGAAGGAGAAAAAAAAAATGTAGAGAAAGTATACTTTGAAAATTAGAGGAGGTTCAAGTAGTTTTGAAAATTACCTTAACATATGCCATATGATCCCTAGTATTCTAAGTCACCTTGGACTAATCGATCTCTTATTTTGAACCAATACCCTCCATAGTTTCCTACCACTTGATATTACTAGAAATTGCCTTTCCCAAACTAGCCACCTTGGTCTTTTGCCATGCCTCTAGGGAAACAATTACCCTAGTTTGAAAGTTAGGAATGGTCAACTTAGTAGAATCCTAGCAACTTGTTGGGGCATAGAAATGTCATATTTTAACATTCTCTTTTCCCTATTTTTAATATCATTTCACTTACCTATGACCCTATATTAGTCTATTTTCATTGTTTTATGTGTGATTTACACCCAAAGTGTTTTTTGTTGTATTTCCTTAGTAATTTATGTGAATTATGGTTTAATATTAGAGAAATAACATAGTTTGCATTTATCTTTGGAAAAGAGGTTAGTTTGTTGATTTTTGTAGAACTAGTTGTTATTTCACTTGCTTCTACTCTTGGTTGTTGTAACGCTGCTACTCCTAGAAAACAATTGTACGAAGTGGGTACTTGATATTTCTTGTATGAGGCATCATCAAGTCAACATAAACCCATTCTCAAAATATTTCAAAAACCCATAAACATTTTTCAAGAAATCGATGTTTTATCATTTGTTGCAACTTCATACCATTACGCTAATACTCCATGAGACAATTTTTGATAGTCCACATATGTTCCTATTTTGAAATATAATTGTTTTTACTCCACAATTGTTGCCACTCAACATTCTACTACTCTGTAGGAAAATTTCCTCTACTTCATAAATAGTTGTGTATATCCATAGAAATTAATTCATGACCACCAAGATATGCTGTGGATTCATGTGTTCCTCAACCATCTTGGATATGAAAATAATCCTAAAATTGTTAATTTATCAGACAAGATTAGATTGAGTTGTTAACAAAAATATTGGAATTCTTAGACAATATTAGTTTGAGTTGTTAGCACAAGTCTTGCAATTATGTACGAGCTGCTAATTATTAGCAAATTGTGAAATCCATATGAGAAGCTTTGGATCTACATTTATTATTTTTATTCTACAGAGAGAACCCTTAGAGATAAAGTAAAAGTTGTGATGAAATACATTATATTTTTTTAGTTTTCATTTATAATTTTTGTAATATCTGATTATATTAAATTATTCATGTCATAGATCAGTAATATATATATATATATATATATATATATATATATATATAATATCTGTGAGGAACCCAACAGCCCGCCTGACACGTAACTACTAGAAAACCTCTCGGGTTCTATGATATGTCCTCCTACCCACAGCTCGGGTCACAACAGGGGGGATTTGAACCTGTGTCTTTCGAGGTAAAAAAATTTCACATTTCTCAGATTAACCAATTGAGCTGCCCCCCCGGGACCGTAATATATTAATTTATGTTATACATTTCTTTATCAATTTATTTATATTGTATATTAATTCATTTATGTTTTAGATTTATTTTCTTTATTTATCTTATAGATTAGTGACATGACTATGTTTTATGGAAGTATGTGATCTAGGTGGCTACAGAAATGCTCGAAATTCAGAAGTGGCTTTGGAAAAGCTAAAAAAAAAGTCACTAGATTGAAATGTTACTAGGGTTAGATCGAAGATCTTGTTGCAAGATTTCGAACAACATGAATCACACCTCAATCTGAGTTCGTATGTGAAAATTATGACCGGTCAAATTTCTAGTCAAACTAAGCCCAATGGCTACCACCAACAAGGCAAAAATTTGACGATTACTGACGCACGAAATCTGGCCATCGAAAAGGGAGAATTTATCACATCTTTAAAATCATCGGTGACCCTTCATTTTCGATTAGTGGTTTTTGTCTAATATTATATATATATATATATATATATATATATATATATATATATTAAAGGGTTGGTTGGTCGGTGGGAAAACCCAGCCAACCAAACCCCAACCATAATATATATTATATATAAAAATTAAATGGGTTAGGGCCCATGACTCACCTAGGACCCTGATCTGAAATGACTGTATTAGCTTTTCTGTGCTAAGTGTATTTTCAGTTTATAAACATGTGCATAATCAGTTCGTTAGTTTTCTTAAGGATTGAGGTGTTTTTCCATGAATTGTAGATGATTTTAGGTGAATTAGAAGCATAAAACAAGCTTAAATAACACTGAACAATAGTATAAAACAGAGAAATAAGTCACCACATGAAATTTACACAACAGACATGATGAAGTAGTTCACCCCTCCTGGGCTACATCTACTGGTCCAGCTCCCACTGGCATGTACATCTTTCATTATGCTCAAAATTTTGCAAATACATGTAGTTATTGTTGGGTATGTGTTATATTATGGTCCTTAATTTCCGGCGGGTAGTCCGCGTCCATGGTTTTGTGCATGGTTTTGCACATGGTATTGGGGTACGATGGTTTTCGGCCCCTGGTATTTTTGTAGATCCGGTCAAGGGAACTACGATTATGTTCTAATCCAGGGTTTATGGATTGGGGTTTATGTATGCTTCGGCATGTATATATATGTGTGTAGTAACACTAAAAGGAATATAATGAAAAATCAAGCTGGTCGTCCCGATTTGGGATCCAGGGGAAAAGCTCTATGTTTATCTGTTTTATGTTTTATGCTCTCGCTATTGTTTATTTTCTGTTATAAGATTCGTGTGTAGATAATTTCTGTTCAGGGTTAAAACCTACATTTGGTATCAGAGCTGTTTCGGCTTCAAGGGGACGCCTTTGCTGCTGAGGGTTTTTTGCTTGGGCCTGAGGTAGACCCTGTTCAGTGGGAGATCTGCAGGATCGATTCTTGCTGTGAAAGAAGATGGCGAGTGGCGGGAAGATAGAGATCGAGAAATTTAATGGTCAGAGTTTTGAGTTGTGGAAGCTCAAGATTGAGGATCTGCTGGTGGATAAAGATTAGTGGACCGCGGTAGATCCAGGTACTAAACCAACGGAAATGTCAGATGAAGACTGGAAGAAACTGGATCGGAAGGCTAAGAGCACAATACGGTTGTGTGTCTCAGATTCAGTATTGTTGAATGTATCTGGGGAAGCTACGGCGAAGACCTTGTGGGACAAGCTAGGGACTTTGTATCAATCTAAGTCTCTGGTGAATAAGTTGTTCCTGCGGAAAAAGCTGTATAACCTGAGGATGAAGGATGGAGACTCGGTGATAGAGCATCTAAACGCCTTCAATACCGTGGTAAGTTAGTTTTCGTCTGTTGATATTAAAATCTCAGATGAAGATAAGTGCATCAGTTTGTTGTGCTCTCTACCAGACTCGTGGGAAAGTCTGGTTATTGCAATAGGTAGCAATACAACTACCTTGAACTTTGATGATATTGTCTCAGCCTTGCTGTCGGAGGAAATGAGACGGAGAAATATGGAGGGTCAGAATGGAGATGCCTTATCTGTACGAGGAAGGTCTCAGAACATAAACAAGAATAAGGTTTCGAGTGGGAGATCTAAATCTAGAGGGAGATCTAAATATCCTGGAAAGTTTGTAAAGGTGTGCCGGAAATGCGGAAAGGAAGGGCACTACAAAAAGGACTACATATCTAAAGCTCCTGAGAAAGGAAAGGGATCTGATGATGCTCCTTCTGCAGAGGCAAAAACCACCTCGGATGAAGGTGGGGATGTGTATTTGGCTTCTTCTTCAAATACACATGTAGACCATGAGTCATGGTTGATTGACTCAGGTGCATCCTTTCACTTCACTCCCCATCGGGAGTGGTTCTGCGAGTATGAGAAATATGATGGTGGTGATGTCTTCCTAGGGGATGATAGGAAGGCCAGAATCATCGGACATGGAAAGGTCAAGCTGAAGCTACAAGGTGGAAGGATTAGAACACTTCCTGGTGTTCTGCATATTCCTGCATTGGCCAGAAATCTGATTTTTGTAAGCAAGATGGATGATGCAGGTGTAAAAACAGTGTTCGAGAAAGATGCCTGCAAGATGGTTCGGGGAGCATTGGTATTAATGCGGGGAGTTCGGACTGGAACTCTGTACAAGCTACAAGGTAGCACAGTTATTGATGGGTGTAACAGTTCTGTGGTTCCTGAAAGTGGGACAGAAAGCCTAGCTGTGTCTGGAGAAAAGACCATGCTATGGCATCAAAGGCTTGGACATATTGGAGAGAAGGGCCTTTGGATACTACATAGAAATGGTATGGTAGAAGGTATGTCTAATTTCTCTCTGGATTTCGATTTCTGTGAACATTGTGTATATGGGAAGCAGAATCGGGTGAGTTTTCCTTCTGGTGCTAAGAGGGCAAACAAGATATTAGAACTTGTGCACAGTGATGTGTTTGGGCCTGTGCCAGTTCCATCACTGGGAAAGTCTGTGTACTATGTTTCATTCATAGATGACTTCTCAAGGAATACATGGATATATTTCTTGAGGAAGAAATCTGAAGTCTTTGACAGATTTAAAGAATTTAAGGCTCCGGTGGAAAACCAGACAGAGAAGAAGATAAAGGTGTTGAGGACAGATAATGGTGGGGAGTTCTGCAAGAAGGAATTTGAAGAGTTCCGTAAGAAGTGGTATAGCAATGATAGAATAATACTTCCATACACAATCGCAAAAAATGGAGTTGCAGAAAGAATGAACAGAACACTGATGGAAAAGGCAAGAAGCATGCTCAGTGGTACCGGGTTAGGACAAGAATTCTGGGCAGAGGCAATGAAGACTGCATGCTATCTGGTTAACAGATCACCTTCATCAGTGTTGGAGGATAAGACCCCACATGAGGTATGGACTGGTAAGAAACCTTCTCTTTCACATCTAAGGGTATTTGAGCTAAAGGAGGATGAATCAGACTCTACAACAGAAGAAGACTCAGAAGATGAAGAGCCAAAAACTCCAACTTTGAGAAGATCAGTTCGGGAAAGAAGGCAACCAAAAAGGTATAGTCCATCTACTTTCTGTTCAGGTTTTGCCTTAACTATAACTGATGATGAACCCAGAACTGTCAGGGAGGAAGTAGATTCAGAGGATGGAAAACTCTGGAAGGAGGCCATGGCTGATGAAATGGCATCCTTGCACAAAAACGATGCATGGGATCTGGTGGAGTTGCCGGCTGGAAGGAAGCCCATTGGGAGAAAATGGGTATTTAAGAAGAAGATGAATGTAGAAGGCAAGGTGGAGAAATACAAAGCTCGGTTGGTAGCGAAAGGTTATTCCCAGGTGCCGGGAATTGATTTTGGTGATATTTTTTCTCCTGTTGCCAAGGTTACTTCTATTAGATTACTTTTATCTGTTGCTGCTGCATTTGATTTTGAGATAGAAAAGATGGATGTGAAGACAACTTTTCTTCACGGGGATCTAGAAGAGGAGATCTACATGAAGCAACCTGAAGGCTTTATGGTGAAGGGTAAGAAAGAACTGGTATGCAGGTTGAAGAAGTCTCTGTATGGGTTAAAACAGTCACCAAGGATGTGGTATCATAAATTTGATACCTATATACGGGGACTTGGCTTCACCAGAAGCAAGGAAGATCATTGTGTTTATTTTAAACTAATTGGTGATCGTGTTATATATCTGGTCTTGTATGTGGATGATATGTTGTTGATTGGAAATGACAAAGAAATTATCCAAGATTTGAAGATCCAATTGTTCTCCAAATTCGACATGAAGGATCTGGGTGGTGCAAACTATATTTTGGGCATGGAAATTAAGAGAGATCGGGCAAAGAGGAAGCTCTGGTTAAACTAGAGGAAGTATGTCGAGACTATATTGCAGAGGTTCAATATGCAGGATAGTAAAGCGGTGAATGTTCCTATTCCTGTAGGTGTAAATCTGTCTGCTGAACAGTGTCCCAAGACACAAAATGAAGAGGAGTATATGTCCTGTGTTCCATATGCAAGTGCAGTGGGTAGCCTGATGTATGCAATGGTCTCTACCAGACCAGACATTCCACATGCAGTGGGAGTATTGAGCAGGTTTATTTCAAATCCAGGGAAGGAGCATTGGACAGTAGTGAAGCGGGTTTTCAGATATTTACGTGGCACTAGTGATTATGGCTTGTGCTACCAGGGAAGACCAGGATTGGAAAGAATGTTGGACATTCGTGGTTTTGTTGATGCAGACTGGGCCGGAGATATGGATCAAAGAAGATCTACAAGTGGGTATGTTTTTAGCCTATTTGGAGGCGCAGTCAGTTGGATGAGTAAAAGACAGTCTGTAGTGGCTCTTTCAACTATAGAGGCAGAATACATAGCAGCCACTCATGCAAGCAAGGAAGCAGTTTGGTTGCAGAGATTGTGTTCAAGTATGGGGTTGGTACAAAAAGCTATAAGGATAGACTGTGATAGCCAAAGTGCAATTTTCTTGGCTAAGAACCCTGCTTATCATTCAAAGACAAAGCACATTGATGTACAATATCACTTTGTTAGAGATATGGTTGAGGCTAAAAGGGTGTTGCTGGTAAAGGTGGACACTTTGAAGAATGTTGCAGATGCATTGACAAAGTCTATGAGCACTCAGAAGTTCTCTTGGTGTAGAGAAACAATGGGTGTTGAAGAATTGGGAAAATGACTAAGCCCTCCTGTGGCCCCCTGTGGAAAGAAAACAACAAGTGGGAGAATGTTGGGTATGTGTTATATTCTTTCCACGACTAAGCACGCGCTGGGCGCAACAGGGGGGGTGGTAGCCCCCCATGTCGGGGTCCGGGGCAGCGCCTTGGCGAAATTTTTGGTCCTTAATTTCCGGCGGGTAGTCCGTGTCCATGGTTTTGTGCATGGTTTTGCACATGGTATTGGGGTACGATGGTTTTAGGCCCCTGGTATTTTTGTAGATCCGGTCAAGGGAACTACGGTTATGTTCTAATCCAGGGTTTATGGATTGGGGTTTATGTATGCTTCGGCATGTCTATATATGTGTGTAGTAACACTAAAAGGAATATAATGAAAAATCAAGCTGGTCGTCCCGATTTGGGATCCAGGGGAAAAGCTCTGTGTTTATCTGTTTTATGTTTTATGCTCTCGCTATTGTTTATTTTCTGTTATAAGATTCATGTGTAGATAATTTCTGTTCAGGGTTAAAACCTACAGTTATAGTGCTCTAATGACTATTTTCTTTGCACCAATGGCTCTAGAATGCTCCAATTTGTCCAAAATGACTCTTCATTCACTCTGAATGGGTGAAAATTGAGTCTCCTACTCTTTTGCCTAGTTTCACCTAGAAAAGCTCCACTAAAAGTGGAGAACTCCACTTAACTGGAGTTAAAATAGTAAATTCTGCCTTTTTTGGCGCACCCGCCAACCTGACCGTCGGAATTAACTATGGAAATTAAAGTTTGTGGTTGGGGTGGCCACATGATAACCCCAATCCCGCAGCTACCATGACAGTTGGCAGAACCCGCATTAAACTCTAGTTCGAAATGGGTTTAACCCCGTGGTAAGCGCAGTGGGTTAAGTCTTATCCGCATGGAATAGATGGTAACCGTAGCCATGTGACATACATCGAAACTACTGGCGGAGACTATTGGAGGTTAATGTTTATCCATGGAGTTTTCATTGCCATTGCCACGTGACCACCATTGCGGGGACCGATGGCGGGTTGGGACCGCTAGTGGTCCCCAACCCCCAAACAAATTTGTAACAAACTTTAAATATAAACGGCCACCTATGATTGTTAAGAACCACTTGTAGCACGGACGGTAGAGCCTGTACACGCCCGGTGGGAGGTCGCAGGGTCGATTCATGCGAACCCAACCAAAATTTTACCATGCAGTCTCGGGGACACGTGGCAGCCTCAGGGCCAGGCACATGTCGCCCTATAATTGGCCCCCTCCAAACCGTACCAAAATCATTCGACCAATAAGATTCGAACACTTGTAATCCTGTAATTTATTTTGAGGAAGGAATATTCCTCAGAATATTCCATTTTCGCTGACTGTGCATCCCAGTTAAACTTGGTCAAAGTATCGCAAATTTACCTGTTTGGAATTTTGATCAGAACGTGATATCTCCCTCATACAACATCAGTTTTTCAAACCGTTCACGGCACCAGAATCAAGAAGACGAGATCTACGCAAAAATCCTAGTTTCAAACCAATCCCATAACTTCGAATTTTGAGCAAAATTTATGAACTCGTGATCACTCCTCCCCACTGGGAAGCTTTTGGACCCCAAAAGACTTTATTACCTATACAATAGATGAGGGTACAACTCCCTCACCTTTCCAACCTCCATCCATTTTTCCTTTCTTGGTTTAGTGCCTTTGATCCCAACTCGAAGGTAGTCAACACTTCCCCTCTTGGATGCTCTTGTCCTCCTCTCAAGAATTGTACCTTCTTTGAGCTCATCTAGAAATTCTGGTGAGAAATTTTCAATAGAAGGTAGCTGAACATCACTTCCTTGATCATCGATCAAATTCGACTCATACAAGCATAAGTTCTCAACATTAACAAGTGAATACATTTGAATATAAGAAGACAAGTCAAGTTAAAATGCATTATTACCAACTTGCTTTATGATCTTGAAAGGACCATAGTGAATGGGTTTGAGCTTTTTACCTTCCCTTTGCATCATTTCTTTGCTAATGTGCAAGCATACCTCATCTCCCTCTTGAAACTTGTGATCAACCCGATGTTTGTCATGCCTCTCTTTGTATTTTCTTTGACTTTTCTCAAGTTTTTCTTGTACTTGTTGATGTATAATCTGAATTTGCTCAATGAAATTTCAAGCCTTGTCAATATCACTATGGCCATCAATTGAACCATCCTTCCCAAAGATGACGTCTAATGGTGATTTTGGTAAATAACCAAAGCATACTTCAAAAGGTGATGTTTGACCTGAAGAGTGCTTTACTCGGTTGTAAGTGTGCTGAATGTAATGCAGTTGTTTATCCCACAAATTAGGATGTTTGCTGCAATATCCTCTTAATATATGCACAATGATTCTATTCACCACCTCGGTTTGTCCATCTTTTTGTGGATGAAATACTCTTTTTCAACTTGTGTCCATCATTCTCCATATATTTGACCAAAAATTCCTAATGAACCTAGAATCACTATCACTAACAATAGATGTTGGCAATCCAAAATGAACCTAAACATGTTGAAAATAAAGTTCAGCAATTTGTTCAGCAGTAATGGTTTTCTTACTTGGCATAAATATACACATTTTACTGAATCTATCCACAACTACATAAAGATAATCATGTTTTTTTCTTGACATAGGTAGACATCCAAAAAAGTCCATGGAGACACTCTCCCATGGACTTGATGTACCAGTAGTGGTGTGTACAACCCAAGCTTCCTATTACTAGGCTTACTTTTTGCACACATAGAACAACCTCTTATAAAACATGACACACTATCTATCATGCGAGGCCAATAGAAATACCTCTGTAGATGTGCCACTATTTTTCTTACCCAAATGTGTCCAACAATAAGAGATGAATGAGCTTCTATAATGAAACTAAGCCTCTCTCCTCGTGGAATACACAGTTTTCCGAAATGAAACAACAAATTGTTATGCATATGATAATCCTTTTCTTCAACTTGATTCCCTTCACTCAAACTAGCATACAGGTCTTGAAAATCAATGTCGTGTGCATATTGTTCTATGTAACTCTCATGTACAATAGAATAATTTTTGAGTAAAGTAGAAGCACTAATGATTGGTCTTGAAAGCATATCTGCAACTTTATTGAAAATACCTTTCTTGTACCTTATAACCAAGTGAAATTTTTGAAGAAATCCCATCCACCTGAAATGTCTTGATTTCTACAATTTTGTTTGTGACTGTAAGTACTGTAATGGTTGGTGATCGGTATGCACAATAGTCTCTTTACCCATCAAGTAGTGTTTCCACTACTTGACACTTTATACCAATGCATATAGTTCTTTGTCATATGTAGGATAATTAGTCACAACACCATTAAAAGTTTCAGAATGAAAAGCGATAGGCTTACCATGCTGCAAAAGTACTGCACCCATGGCATAATCACTAGCATTGGTTTGAATCTCGAATGGTTGTCTCAAATTTAGTAATGAAAGGACTGGAGTTGAACTGATCTTATATTTTAAATATTTGAAATATTGCTGTTTTTTTACTCCCCATTAGAAGCCTTTCTTCACACTTGTCATTGCAGGCATAGGAGCTACGATGGAAGAAAAGTTAGCAATAAACTTTCTCCAATATTGAGATGCACCTAAGAAATTTCTTACCTCGGTTACTGTTTTGGGTGTGGGTCAATTCACAATGGTTTCCACTTTAGAAGGATCAATCCTCAATTCTCCTCGTCCTACAATATGTCCCAAATAGACCAAAGAAGTATTTCCAAACTCACACTTTGACATCTTAAGAAACAATTTCTCTTTCTTCAAAATATCAAGCACTCTATTCACATGAAAGACATGATATTCTCTTGTTTTTCTGAAAATTAAAATTTCATCTAAGTATAAAATACCAAAGTCATCAAGGAATGGATGCAAAACACTATCCATAACGCGCATGAAAGTTGCTGGTGCATTACACAAACCAAATGGCATAACTAGCCACTCAAAGAGTCCTTGTTTGGTTTTGAAAGCAATTTTCCATATATCACTTTCTACAATTCTTACTTCATGATATCCACTTCATTATATAACTTAGTGAAATTTTTTTCTTCTTTTAGCTGATCAAGCAAATCATCTATTCTTGGGAGTGGGTAACAATTTTTTACCGTAATCTTGTTCAAAGCTCGAAAATCTACACATATGCGCCAAGTCCCATATTTTTTTTGGTATGAAGACTATGGGTGAACCGCATGGCGACGTGATTGGCCATATGACTACTTTATCCAACATCTCTTTGATTTTCCTATTTATTTCAACATTCTCCATTATCGACATGCAATACATACCGATGTTTGGAAGAGGACAATCTTGCTGCAACTAAATCTCATGTTGAATCTCTCTGTTTGGAGGCAATCTTGTTGGCTCCTGAAACATCTCATGATGTGCATTAAGTACATCATATAAAGATGATTTAAACTTAGGATCATATCCCTCAAATGATTCATGATTAACATCATCTTTAAGCTTAATCATAAGAAGAACAAAATTCTTACTTGAATTTACTAGCCTTTTTATCTGTCCATCATTTACCATAGCAATGTTTGTCTTCTTGCGATGTGCTCTAACAATGAACTCCTTGCCATATTTGAATAAATGATATTTGTTCTCATGGTGATAGAAGATCGCTTTCCTTTCATACAAGTAAGGACTCCCTAATACAATACCAGTGATGTCAAGCGGAACCACATCTAATTCAATCGTGTCAACAAAATTTGCAGTGATTGCAAACCGCAATATACATTTCTTTGAAACATATAGATTTGCATCCTTATAAATCCAACCCAATGGATATAGTTTGGGATGTGGTATGATCTCAAGGTTAAGTTTCTTGACCAAATCTTCAGAGATTAATTTTTCTTGTGGCCCACTGTCAAACAATGTGTCAATCTTGGTATGCTTGGATATGACCCTCACATGAAACAATTCTATTCTTTCTTTTTCATTTGGAGTGTTTATGTGACAGTTTGATGTACTGGTAATGGGTTTAGTTCATTTTATTTTCCCTTCATGTTATTCAATCCCATGGCTGTAATTTTAGATTCATCACCTGAATCAGATCCTAAATGATGTTGAGTTGTAGTAGCAGTTTTCTGTTTCCCTTTGTTATTTGGTTTCTTTGGCCTCATTTCAGGATGTAATTTCCAACAATGAGTTTCACCATGGTCTTCTTTTGAAAAATGTTTACAAACCACTTTTTCTCCCTCTTTCTTAACATATGCATTCTTTTTTTTTTTACCTTTTGAGGTCTTTTCCTTGGCTTTACCCTTAAAATTTTTCTTTTTACCCTCTTCAGAAATGTTCTTCCCTCTAGCTTCTAGATGTGTGGCCCAAACACATACTTCATCTAGAATGGTGGGGTTAAACATGAGAATAATATGTTTAAGGTAGCTATGTAAGCCTCCTATGTCCTTGAGAAAAGTATCTTGGCTCTGAAAATCTACCCCTAATAAGAGAGCTCTTCTCTTAAATTATTTAGTGTATTATTGCACATTTTGTCCCTTTCATTGCCTAAAGTTTTGCTAGTTCATTATGTCTTTATGCATATGAGATAATGGATAAAACTTTTGTTTTATAGCAGTATTGAAATCTGACCATGATAGAATAATCTTACCATGTTTCTTCATTTCCTCCTTTGTCTTGGCTTCCCACAAAACAAGTGCTTCACCTTCCATTCTCAATGAAGTTAATTGAATTTTGGTATCATCATCTTGAAGGTTCTAGATTCTCAAATAGACCTCCAATTTCCTAATCCAATTATCAATATTTTCTGCATTGACTTCACCATTAAACATTGGAAATTCAAACTTAACATCAAGTTTTAAAAAAGGAATTTTACTAATGTTCTTTGACTTGTGTGGCTGATAAAATGAAGAAGAAGTAGAGGATGATGATGATGAGGGTGAGGATGATGGCTCTCCATTGCCTCCATTTCCTCCATTTCCCTTCTTTGAATTATCTTCATCATTGTGGCCTCTTGAAGATCCTTGTCCTTCATTGTGAAGTTTGGATCCTTCTCCTTCTAGTCTCTCATTCCTTTCTTGATAAAGGATTCTAACCATCTCAGTCATGTCAAGAAATTCTTTCCTGAACACTCTTTATTCCTCCTTGGGATCAACTTCTTCATGGATTTATCCTTCCTATTGAGGCATGCTTAATTAAGCTTCTGCTTCTTTAAGAGGTGAAATAGGTCGTGGAGATTGTGGCAATATTTATCTCCTTTTCTTTGGCTCTTCTTGAGACCCTTATGCTTCCACCAATTTTCCTTCTCTTTTTAGATTGAGCCTTGTAAGCATCTAAAACTTGCAAACAGTTAAACAATTCTTCGCACAAAACAACACCAGAGAATAAAATCTAGCTCTGATACCAATATGATCTGAATGACTATATTAGTTTTAGTGTGCTAAGTGTCTTTTCAGTTTATAAACATGTGCATAATCAATTCATTAGTTTGCTTAAGGATTGAGGTGTTTGTCCATGAATTGTAGATGATTTTAGGTGAATTAGAAGCATAAAACATGCTTAAATAACACTAAAAATCAGTTTAAAATAAAGAAATAAGTCACCACATGAAATTTACACAACAGTCATGATGAAGCAGTCCACCCCTCCTGGGCTACATTTGTTGGTCCAACTCCCAATGACATGTCCATCTTTCATTATGCTCAAAATTTTGCAAATACATGTAGTTACAATGATCTAATGGCTGCTTTCTTTGCACCAATGGCTCTATAATGCTCCAATTAGTCAAAAATGACTCTTCATTCACTCTAAATGGGTGAAAATTGAGTCTCCTACTCTTTTGCCTAGTTTCACCTAGAAAAGCTCCACTAAAAGTGGAGAACTCCACTTAAATAGAGTTAAAATAGTAAATTCCACCTTTTTGGGTGCGCCCTCCAACTTGACCACCGTAATTAACTATGGAAATTAAAGTTTGTGGTTGGGGTGGCCACATGCCAACCCCAATCCCGCAGCTACCATGACAGTTGGCGGAACCCACATTAAACTCCAGTTTGAAATGGGTTGAACCCCATGGTAAGCGCTGTGGGTTAAATATTATTTGCGTGGAATAGATGGTAACCGTAGCCATGTGACATACATCGAAACTTCTGGTGGAGACTATCAGAGGTTAATGTTTATCCGTGGATTTTTCATTTCCATCACGATGTGACCACCATTTGGGGGACCGCTGATGGGTTGGGATCGTCGGTGGTTCCCAACCCCCAAACACATTTGTAACAAAATTTAAATATAAACGGCCACCTATGATTGTTAAGAACCACTTGCAGCATGGACGGTAGAGCCTGTACATACTCGGCGGGAGGTCGTGGGGTCGATTCATGCGGACCCAACCAAAATTTTACCATGCAGTCTCAGGGACACATGGTGGCCTCAGGGCCAGCCACGTGTCGCCCTATAATTGGCCCTCTCCTAATCGTACCAAACTCATTCAACCTACAGGATTTAGACACTTGTCATCCTGTAATTTATTTCGAGGAAGGAATATTCCTTGAAATATTCCCTTTTTGCTGACTATGCAACCCAGTCAAACTTGGTCAAACTATTGCAAATTTACCTCTTTGGCATTTTGATAAGAACGCGATATCTTCCTCATACGACATCGATTTTTAAAACCGTTCACGATGCCAGAATCAGGAAGATGAGATCTAAAAATCCATGCTAGTTTCAACCCAATCCTATAACTTTGAATGTTGAGAAAAATTTATGAACTCTTGATCGCTTCTCCCCATTGGGAAGCTTTTGGATCCCAAAAGACTTGATTACCTGATCAGTAGATGAGGGTACAACTCCCTCATCTTTCTAACCTCCATCCATTTTTCATTACTTGGTTTAGTGCCTTTGAGCCGAAATCGAAGGTAGTCAACACTTCCCCTCTTGGATGCTCTTGTCCTCCTGTCGAGAATTGTATCTTCTTTGAGCTCATCCAGAAATTCTAGCGAGAAATATTCAATAGAAGTTAGCTGAACATCACTTCCTTGATCATCGATCAAAGGTAGCTCATACAAGCATAAGTTTCAACATTAAAAAATAAATATATTCGCATATAAGAAGGAAATTCAAGTTCAAATGTATTATTACCAACTTTCTTTATGATCTTGAAAGGACCATCGCGAATGGGTTTGAGCTTTTTACCTTCCCCTTGCATCCTTTCTTTGCTAACATGCAACCATACGTCATCTCCCTCTTGAAACTTGTGATCAACCCGATATTTTTCATGCCTCTCTTTTGCATTTTCTTTGAATTTTCTCAAGCTGTTTCTTGAACTTGTTGATGTATAATATGAATTTTCTCAATGAACTTTCGAGCCTTGTCAATATCACTATGGCCATCAATTGCAACATCCTTCCCAAAGATGAAGTCTAATGGCGATTTTTGCAAATACCCAAAGCATACTTCAAAAGGTGATGTTTGAGTTGAAGAGTGATTTACCTGGTTGTAAGCGTGCTGAATGTAATGCAAATTTTCATCCCACAACTTAGGATGTTTGCTGCAATATCCTCTCAATAGATGCAAAACGGTTTCGTTCACCACCTCAGTTTATCCATTTGTTTGTGGATGAAAAGTGGTACTCTTTTTCAACTTTTTGTCCATCATTCTCCATAGATTTGACCAAAAAATCCCAGTGAAACTGGAATCCCTGTCACTAACAATAGAAGTTGGCAATCCAAAATGAACCCAAACATGTTGAAAATAAAGTTCAGTAGTTTGTTTAGTAGTAATGGTTTTGTTACATGGCATAAGTATACACATTTTACTGAATCTATCCACAAATAATTAAATATAATCATTTTGTTTTCTTGACATAGGTAGACCTCCAAAAAATTCCATGTAGACAGTCTTCCATGGCCTTGATGGTACCGGTAGTGGTGTGTGCAACCCAAGCTTCCTATTACTAGGCTGACTTATTGCACACATAGAACAATCTCTTATAAAATGCGACACACTATCTATCATGCGAGGCCAATAGCCATAGGGGAATTTGAGGTCTAAAATGGGCCTCCTAAGGAAATAGTGGAAATAACAAAATAATATTTGATTACATCATCAAATTTTAGAGGGAAAAAAGAAAAAACTACTTTTTCAACACGTAGTTTCAGCTTATCTCTCGAAGTGTTTACTCAAATTTCGAGCGGGATTACTCATTGGATGAAAAATTTAATTACTTATCCAAGGAGTACCCATGTTGCATACTTTCTATGGATCCTTCTACATGCAAAATGAGAAATACATGAAAAACATGATTGCAATCACATTTTTTCATGTATTTTTCATTTTTCGTGTAGCATGCTCCATTAAAAGTTATGCAACATGGGTGCTCCTTGGATGATGAATAAAATTTTTCATCCAATGAGTCTCCCGCTCGAAATTTGAGCAAAAAATTTGGGAGATAAGTTGAAAATACGAATTGAAAAAGTAGTTTTATTATTTTATTATTTTTTAATATTTTTACCCTTTTACTTAAAAAATGGTGAATCATCCCCCATGGTTGACATCACCATCTTGAATCCTATTGGTTCTTATAAATTTTATTTTGGTTGTACATTTTTCTTAGGAGGCCCATTTTAGACCTCAAAATTCCCTTAATGAATACCTCTGTAGATGCGCCAGTGTTTTGCTTACCCCGAAATGTCCAGCAATAAGAGAAGAATGAGCTTCTCTCATGACACTTAGCCTCTCTCCTTGTGGAATACACAGTTTTCCAAATGAAACAACAAATTGTTATGCATGTGATAATATTTTTCTTCAAATTTATTCCCTTCACTCAAACTAGCATACACATCTTTAAAATCAATGTCATGTGCATATTGTTCTATGTAACTCTCATGTACAACAGAATCATTTTTGAGTAAAGTAGAAGCACTAATGATTGGTCTTGAAATCATATCTGAAGATTTATCGAAAATACCTTTCTTGTACCTTATAACCAAGTGAAATTGCTGCAGAAGTCCGATCCACCTAAAATGTCTTGATTGCTGCAATTTTGTTTGTGACTGCAAGTACTGTAATGGTTGGTGATCGATATGCACAATAGTCTCTTTACCCATTAAGTAGTGTTTCCACTTCTTGACACTTTGTACCAACACATATAGTTATTTTTCATATGTAGGATATTTAGTCACAACACCATTAAAAGTTTTAGAATGAAAAGAGATAGGCTTACCATGCTGCAAAAGCACTATGCCCATGGAAAATCACTAGCATCAATTTGAATATCGAATGGCTGTCTCAAACTTGGTAATGTAAGGACTGGAGTTGAATTGATATTGTATTTTAAAGATTCTAAAGCTTGTTGTTGTTTGACTCCCCATTGGAAACCTTTCTTCACACTTGTCACTACATGCATAGGAGTTGCGATGGAAGAAAATTTAGCAACAAAATTTCTCCAATATTGAGCTGCACCTAAGAAACTTCTTACCTGAGTAACTATTTTGGGTGTGGGCCAATTCACAATGGCTTCCACTTTAGAAGGATCAATCCTCAATTCTCCACCTCCTACAATATGTCCCAAATAGACCAAAGAAGTCTTTCCAAACTCACACTTTGACATCTTAAGAAACAATTTCTCTTTCTTCAAAATATCAAGCACTCTATTCACATGCAAGACATGATCTTCTATTGTTTTTTTGAAAATTAAAATGTCATCTAAGTAGATAATAACAAATTCATCAAGGAATGGACACAAAAAACTATCCATAACACACATGAAAGTTGCTGGTGCATTACACAAACCAAATGGCATAACTAGCCACTCAAAAAGTCCTTGTTTGGTTTTGAATGTAGTTTTCCATATATCACTTTCTGCAATTATTACTTGACGATATCCACTTCATAAATCTAACTTAGTGAATTTTTTTTCCTTCTTTCAGCTAATCAATCAAATCATCTATTCTTGGGGGTGGGTAATGATTTTTACCGTAATCTTGTTCAAAGCTCGAAAATCTACACACATGCACCAAGTCCCATCTTTTTTTGGTATCAAGACTATGGGTGAACCACATGGCGAGGTACATGGCCTTATGATTCCTTTATCCAACATCTCTTCAATTTGCCTCTTTATTTCAGAATTCTCCATTATCGACAAGCAATACATATCGATGTTTGGAAGAGGACAATCTTGCTGCAACTGAATCTCATGTTGAATCTCTCTCTTTGGAGGCAATCATGTTGGCTCCTGAAACATCTCATGATGTGCATTAACTACATCATATAAATTTGATTTCAACTTAGGATCACATCCCTCAAATGATTCATGATTAACATTAGCTTTAGGCTTAATCATAAGAAGAACAAAATTCTTACTTGAATTTACCAGCCTTTTTACCTATCCAACATTTACCATAGCAATGTTTGTCTTCTTGCAATGTGCTCTAACAATGAACTCCTTGAAATATTTGAATCAATGATATTTGTTCTCATGGAAATAGAATATCGCTTTCCTTTCATACAAGTAAGGACTCCCTAATACAATACCAGTGATGTCAAGCAGAACCACATCTAATTCAACTGTGTCAACAAAATTTGCAGTGATTGCAAACCACAATATACATTTCTTTGAAACCTGTAGATTTGCATCGTTACAAATCCAACCCAATGGATATGGTTTGGGATGTGGTATGGTATCAAGGTTATGTTTCTTGATCAAGTCTTCAGAGATTAAGTTTTCTTGTGACCCACTATCAAAGAATGTGTCAATCTTGGTATCCTTGGATATGACCCTCACATGAAAGAGTTCTATTCTTTCTTCTTCATTTGGAGTGTTTATGTGACAATTTGATGTACTAGTACTGGGTTTAGTTTCGATTTATTTTCCCTTCATTTTCTTCAATCCCATGGTTGTAATTTTAGATTCATCACCTGAATCAGATCCTAAATCATGTTGAGTTGTAGCAACAATTTTATGTTTCCCTTTGTTATTGGGTTTCGCATTGCAAGATTTCGAACAACGTGAATGACACCTCAATCCGAGTTCGTATGTGAAAATTATGAATAGTCGAATTTATAGTCAAACTAAGCCCAGTGGCGGCCACTAACAAGGCAACAATTTAACAATTATCGACGCACGAAATCTGGCTATTGGAAAGGGAGAATTTATCACATCTTTAAAATCATCGGTGACCCTTCATTTTTGATTAGTGGTTTTTGTCATATATATATATATATATATATATATATATATATATATATATATATATATATATAAGGGCCGATTGGTCGGCGATCAAACCCGGCCAACCAAACCCCAACCATAATATATATTATATATAACAATTAAATGGGTCAGGGCCCACAAATCACCTAGGACCTTGATCTGAAATGACTGTATTAGTTTTTTTGTGCTAAGTTTCGTTTCGGTCTATAAACATGTGCATAATCAGTTCATTAGTTTTCTTAAGGATTGAGGTCTTTTTCCATGAATTGTAGATGATTTTAGGTGAATTAGAAGCATAAAAAAAGCTTAAATAACACTAAACAAAAGTGTAAAACAGAGAAATAAGTCACCACATGAAATTTACACAGTAGGCATGATGAAGTAGTTCACCCCTCCTAGGCTACATCTGTTGGTCTAGCTCCCAATCGCATGTCCATCTTTCATTATTCTCAAAATTTTGTAAATACATGTAGTTACAATGCTCTAATGGATTTTTTCTCTGCACCAATGGCTCCAGAATGCTCCAATTAGGAAAAAATGACTCTTCATTCTCTCTGAATGGGCAAAAATTGAGTCTCCTACTATTTTTCGCAATTTCACCTAGAAAAGCTCCAGTAAAAGTGGAGAACTCCACTTAACTAGAGTTAAAATAGTAAATTCCGCCTTTTGGGTGTGCCCGTCAAATTGAACGCCTAGATTAACTGTGGCAATTAAATTTTGTGGTTGGGGTGGCCACATGCGAACCCCATTCTCGCGGTTACCGTGACGGTTGGTGGAACCCGCATTAACCTCCAGTTTGAAATGGGTTGAACCCCGTGGTAAGCGCCGTGGGTTAAGTCTTATCCTCATGGAATAGACGGTAACCGTAGCCATGTGACATACATCAAAACTTCTGATGGAAACTATCGGAGGTTAATGTTTATCCGTGGAGTTTTCGTTGCCATCACCATGTGACCACCATTGCGGGGACTGTTGGTGGTCCCCAACCCCCAAACACATTTGTAACAAAATTTAAATATAAATGACCACCTATGATTGTTAAGAACCACTTGTAGCGTGGACGGTAGAGCCTGTACATGCCCGGCGGGAGGTCACGGGGTCGATTCCTGTGGACCCGACTAAAATTTTACCATGCAGTCTCGGGAACACGTGTGGGCCTCAAGGCCAGCCACATGTCACCCTATAATTGACCCTCTCCAAACCGTACCAAAATCATTTGACCAATAAGATTCAGACACTTGTAATCCTGTAATTGATTCCGAGGAAGGAATTTTCCTCAGAATATTCCCTTTTTGCTGACTGTGCATCTGAGTCAAACTTGGTCAAACTGTCACAAATTTACTTGTTTGGCATTTCGATCAGAAAACGATATCTCCCTCATACGACATCAATTTTTTGAACCGTTCACGGTGCCAAAATCAAGAAGACGAGATCTACGCAACCATCCTAGTTTCAACCCAATCTTGTAACTTTGATTTTTTTGCAAGATTTATGAACTCCTGATCAGACCCCACCCAACGATCCACGAATGTTCCACTTAACACGAACTCCATATATATACGATGGGGTCAGCGGGGTTCGAACTAACTCGACCATGTAGGCCAACCCACCAACTAGCGGTCCTCCTAGACCAAAGCGTGCCAAAATACAACACCACCGAACCCTTAATGAGGGAGGCCTGCAAGTTTGACCCCGAGACCTCCGCCCCCCCAACATAGTAACTCTACCAATGACCCAAAGAGTCTTCCATTGATTAATATTCCCACAAACATTTACAAAAACTTATATTTCTCATTCGTCGGGGGAATGGAGAGAGGGCGTCTATCGAAAAATCAAATAACAGAACTGAGAGCTAGTTTTGGGGTTTTTTTTTAGACATAATATTCTAGGGGAATATTCCATAGAATATTCCATGTAGAATCTTTAAGGAATCTAAAATATTCCCTAGAGGGTGATTTTTCACGGTGTCAGATTCATGCCAATTATATACTCAAACAAACCAAAATTTCATAGGGAACGTGATGATGTGACCCATTTCCTCACCTGAGCAACATTTATTCAATCAACTTGCAGGGATGAATCTTTTGTGAATTATGAGGAATCTAAAATTTTCCCTTGGGGTCAAATTTTCAAAGTTTCAGAACGAGGCCGAATTTATACTCATTTTTCTCAGAATTTCACAAGGAGCACAGTGGTGAAGTCAAATTTGTCATTTTAGTAACATAATTTCAGTCAACCATCAAGAATTAATCTTTAGGGAAATCTTTGAGATTCCTGAGGGTCCGAATTTTGACCAAGTTCGAACGGGGTCAAATTTATTGTCATTTTTCATGATTTCGTGCCATGAATTCAACAGTGTAGTCCATTTATTTAGTAGGGGTGTGCATTTTCAGGCCATCCCCGGAAGTGGAGTTATAAGGTGTCTTTTTGTACATGCATGTAATTTTATTTTTGTTTAAGATTAATGAAAGCGACCTCCCCACTTTGAGAAGAGCCCAAAGACATGGCCCACATTGCGTGAACTTCGTTACCAATCTATTGGGTTTTTTCTTCTCATGGTTGCCTTTCATTCTAATTATTTCATGTGATATGCTTTCATGGTTACATGTTATTTTATATGCAATTATATATTTATCTTTGAAGTAATAATATCAAAATAAAGTTTGGTATCATAGCAGGTCTTCTGTTGATGAGAATTGCAAGTGTATGATAACTAGAGGAAAGATCCAAAGAGGTGAAGGAAGGCTTAAGTCCTTTGATCCAAAAGCAGGGCGTGAAACATGAAGAAGTAAAATGGAAGACGTAGAATCTTGAGTGGAGGAAGACCAAATTTATCGCAAGATCTTCTTCACCATGGAAGATAAAGCTGACAAGTTGTTTGCAGAATATGAGAAGACAATCAAGCCTGAGAAGAAAGAACCAAATGATCATGCCTTGGTAAATCATGAAGGAGGAGGAAATGAGCCTCCTGAACCTCCCTCTCCATCATCTAGCGAAATTTATTTTTCGTCCTCTTCTCATCATTCTAGAGGTATAAGAACTCATAAAAATCTCTTTTTCAAGTTGGATGTCAAATTTTATTTACATGTTCTTAGTGGAGAATTTAATGTAGAAAAACTAGAAAACTCAATGAGACAGGTTGAGGTATATTGTTGCATACAAAGAATCAAAGAGAATGAAGCCAAGATTCAACTAGCATCCCTTCGATTGGGTGGCATTGCTCTCGTCTAGTGCGAAGGCAAGCTACAAAAAGGTGGCAAGAATAGTCATAAAATTATTTCATCTTGGTATGAGTTCATGTATGCTTCAAGGGAACAATTTTACCCATTGGGTTATAGATAGAAAGCCATGATGGAATGGCAACATTTGAGAAAAAATAAAGGTCAAAATATTTATAATTTTATAGAGGAGTTTAGGAAACAAGAACTAGACTTGTATGTTCCACTAGACACTCCTTAGACGTTGATGAAATATATTGGCTCTGTGCATACTTATTTGCGTCATTCATTATTATTACTTGAACCTAAAACTTTTGATGAAGCTAGTGTGAAGGTTGTGCATCTTGAAAGCAAGGGGAAGCATGAACATGATTACTACCCAAAGAGGACAACAACAATTAAGAGAAGAGAATCAAATCCCTCTTGTACTCATTGTGAGAAAGAAGGTCATGATGAGGAGACTTTCTGGAAACTGCATCCAGAGTTGATGCATAAGAGGAATGAAAAAAAAGAGAAGCATAAGAAATTTTCAACTGTGAAACAATACCAATAATTTGAATAAGAAAATGATGAGAAGATCATAGTTTCAGGATTTGCAGGTGTTGGAACAATTGACTTGGGATCAGACTTGGGTGATGAGATCAAGATTTCAACACTTGGGATCATAGAAGATGGACCTATTGGCTTGGGTTATGATTCAGGCGAAGAAACAAAGATTTCAACAGATGATGTGCCAAAGATGAAGAGGGCACCAAATGCTACATGGTTCCAAGATCTCGAAAAGATCAACCAAAGAATCCAAGCAGAGAATACTGAACTAAGAAGACTCCTACAAGAAGCAGAGAAGGAGAAACAAAGGTTGCAACATTAGTTACAAGCCAAGGAGGAGGCCTTGGAAAAGTTGCAACATAACAAGCTTGAGGTAAAAAAGTGATTCTTCAAATTCATGTTCCTTTTTTTATGATGATTTCACTTCTTTTGAGAAACATACTACAGGAATTGGATAAAAATTGTTGAAGAATACGGGATATAAAATAAAGGGCCTCGAGATTAATGGTCAAGGCATTGTGAATACCACCAAAGTGGAGGAACTGCCTCGCTATGCAAGACTTGGGTATGTCATAAGAGAGGTTGGAGAATTCTCTAGGATAACCAGTCACTAACCAATGACAGATGATGCGAGAAATTCATCACCTTCTAGTGATAGTGACGATTCCATGAGAACTTATGAGAGACGCACTAGGAGTAAGCGTTCCAAGATGATCCATAAATTTTGGAGGAGAAAGAATCATTGTGGTCACTGAAACAAGGATGGATACCAGAGAGCCATATGTAATATACTCCATTCCTAGAAAGAACCTATGAATAAACCAATTGGTGAATATTTTCAACAAGCAAATCCGCCACAGGGAGACGACCCATTCAATTTGTTGAGTAAGATATGGTTTTACTATATATAGTAGCTTGTCATGACCACATTTTGTAAATCATGTGTTGCGATAACTGTAAAAGTGATGATGTGTTTTCCATCTCTTATTAAAGCAACAATGATGTTTTTGGAATTTTATTGATATTTGGGGTATTGGTTTCTATTATGATGTAAAATTGAACACATAGTGTGTGTTATAAAATCTTGGAAAGTACAGGATTGTTTGAGTCATGTTTTGTCTTGTATGTAAATAATGTACCATAGGTTTGCATGGAATGCAGATGTTGAAAGTGTGGCTTGAGAAGGACACAAGAAGTGTGCAGGATGTGTTCATGCTTTTGGAGGACCAAAATCTCCTCAGTGGGGAGGAATGATCTAGGTGGCTCTAGAAATGCTTAGAATTCAAAAGTGGCTTTGGAAAAGCTAAAAAAAAAATTCACTGGATTGAAGTGGAACTAGGGTCAGATCAAAGATCTCGATGCAAATTTCCAACAACGTGAAAGACACCTCAATCTGAGTTCGTATGTGAAATTTATGACTGGTCAAATTTATGGTCAAACTAAGCCCAGTGGAAACCACTAATGAGTCAACAATTTGACCTTTACCAGTGCATAGATTTTGACTGCCGAAAAGGGTGAATTTGTCGCCTCTTCAAAATCGCTGGTGACTATTAATTTTCGGTCGGTGGTTTTTGTCATATATATATATATATATATATATATATATATATATATTAAAGGGTCGGTTGACCGGTGGTCAAACCTGGCCAACCAAAACCCAACCATAATATATATTATATATAAAAATGAAAGGGGTCGAGGCCTACGACTAACCTCAGACCCCACCCAATGGCCCACGGTTGTTCCACTTAAGACGACCACCATATATATACAATGGAGTGAGCAGGGTTCGAACCCACCTAAATACATAGGTCAACCCGCTAACGGGTGTCCCCACCCCCCCCCAAATAGAAATGAGGAAAAATACAACACCACAAAACCGTTAATAGGAGAGGCCCATGGGTTTGACCCTAAGACCTCCACCCCCCAACATAGTAACTCTAACAATGGCCCAACGAGCCTTCCATTGATTAATCTGCCCACAAAAATTTATAAAAACCAATAGTTCTCATTTGTCGGGGCAAAGGAGGGAGAGCGTCGAGCGAAGGTCCGAACAGATGAAATAAGAGCCGATTTTTGGGTGTGTTTTTCAAGAAATAATATTCCAGGGGAATGTTCCCTGGAATATTCCATGCGAGAGGGTGATTTTTCACAGTCTTAGATTCATGCCAAGTTTATACTCAAACGAACGAAAATTTCCTAGGGAATGTGATGGTGTGACCTATTTCCTCAACTGAGCAGCTGATCTTCAGACAACTTGCAGGGAGGAATCTTTTGGGAATCATGAGGAATCTAAAAGATTCCATTGGGGCCAAATTTTCATAGTTTCAGAACCAGGTTGAGTTTATACTAATTTTTCTCAGAATTTCACAAGGAGAGCAATGATGAAGTCATATTTTTCATATAAGTAGCATAATTTCAGTCAACCATCGAGAAGTAATCTTTGAGGGAATCTTTGGGATTCCCTAAGGTCCATATTTTGACCAAGTTAGAACGGGGTCAACTTTAAAGTCATTTTTCATGATTTTGCACCAGGAATTCAACAATGCTATCCATTTCTTCAGTAGAGGTGTGCATTTTCAGGCCATTCCCAGAAGTGGAGGTATAAGGTGACTTTTTTTACATGCATGTAATTTGATTTTCGCTGAAGATTAATGAAAGAAACCTCCTCACTTTGAGAAAATCCCGTAGACGTAGCCCACACTGGGTGAACTCCATTATCAATTTGTTGTGCTTTTTCTTCTCATTGTTTCCTTTCATAATCATTATTTCATGTGATATGCTTTCATGGTTACATGCTCTTTTATATGTGATTTTGTATGCATCTTTGAAGTAAAAATATCTGGATCAGTATGGGCCTATAATTGGAGAACAAAGCACTACATTATTTATATTTATTTATTTCAACAATTGTATTTTAGTTCAAGTTATTTATTTTCACAAGTGTGATTTATTTTCTTTTAAGTTGTGGCATATTTGTTTTCTCACAATGACATTTCAACTTGTATATTAATAATGCAATTTCCTTTTCTTAGAGGCAAATTTAAAAAACTAATGTAAGATGAGAATTTGTAACTCGCATGTGCAATGTACGACATCTTATTAGAATTTGGATCCTAAGTTGACTTTTAAATGTACGAAATAATTAATTATTAAAAAAATAATTATCGTTGACAATTTTGGCTCTATTTTCAGGTAGATGTCGAGGGTGCAATAATCAATATTCTACCAGTTTGAATTGGCACATAGTTGGGGTCAATTCAAGAGACAATTGATTCATTCTCTTAATAATTCTAGCCATTTGATTTTATTTCCAAGCTAGCGTGTTTTCCTAGAGATAGATTGTTGGGGTTTTTGTCAAAATATAGTTGATTCATAATTTTGATGGTTCTAGCTATGTGCTTTTAGCTCCAAGCCAATGTGATGCTTTGAGCTATGTTCTTTTATTCCCAAGCCTATGTGCTTTCATAAAGATAATTTGTTGGGGGTGTCATCAGAAGATAATTAATTCATACTTCCAATAGTTCTAGTTATGTGCTTTTATATCAATGTAGTGTGTTTTCCTAGAGATAGATTGTTGGGGGGTATCATTGGAAAACCATTTAGTCATACTTATAATAGGTCTAGATGTGATTTTTTAATTTTCAATCCAGTTTATTTCCATATAGATATATTTTTGGGAGAATTGTTGAAATATATTTAATGTATACTTTTGATAATTATAGCTATGTTTTTTCCAAGTTGTGTGTTTTAATTTTGAAAATAGAGCGGGTGTTCCTTTGGACATGGGAAAATAGAAGCAATACGACAAGAGGTAAGAACCATTTGCCACAGGGATTTTTTGGTGAGTTTCTATTTTACCAATCTTAAGGCATGTAGTTTGCATGAATCATATCAGAGCCTTGAAAATGTGGTTCAATAAGAGCCACCCATATTACTAATCTCTCTTTAGTGGGAAGTTTGTAGGAGGAAGAAAGCATCAATAATTGAGGATTCCAATGGATAAGAAGCAAGGGGATACAAAAGCATTCAATTTTGATTGTTGGGCATGCAGTTAATATATATTATTTCTTTAAATAATATGTAGTTTCTTGGGTTTATTGGATTCTTCATTTCATTATAGTTCACCCATGTTCATTATTTTCTACACTCTTCATATATTTTCTCTTTTCCCCTTTCAATCTTCTCTATTCTTCTTCCTTCCCTTTTGCCTCTCGACATTCCTTATTTTTCCTTCTTTTCCTACATAATGTTAAGAATTTTGTTTTGTTTTACCTTTTATTCTTCTTTATTTTCCATTTTCTTACAATTACTTACCAAAGGATCTCCCTTTCTCTTTTCAACATTTATTTTCACCATCTTCTTTCCCCCATCCTCTTTTATCATCTCTCAACTCTTTTCATCATCTTTTCTTTCTTCTTATTTTTAAAAATCATATTTGTTTTCCATTTATATCCTATATAATCCTTTAGTACACTTTCCCCATACCTAATCTCTTTGACAAATGCACTCTAGAATTCCTCTTGAAGGCATTATGACCAATTATTCAATACTGCCAAATTACAAATTCCAAGGAAGATCCTTTCGAACAAAGTGTGCAAGAAATTTTCATGGATAATGAAACACTCCATAGAATTTCTCTCTAATTCCATGATGGTTATGAATTACATTATGGCACATTTTGAACTCAATGTTTGATTTTTCTCTCATTATTGATTTGGGTGTTTATTTTGTATAGGTCGCATTGCATAGTCTAGGTATTGGATGTTTGAAATTTTTGGTATGAAGGTGTATTACATTGAAATTTATATGGATATACAAATTCATGCATATCCATATCATCATTTGGAAATAATAACTTCTTGATTAATTTTTTTTGCAATTGGATCGCTAACCTGACTAGAAACTTAGTTGAGATAATCCTTTTGGAAAACCATATGAGCACATTTTTAAAACTTATTTCTATCTAGAGTAGCCCTTGAAATATAGATTCTAATACAATTTGAATTTTTCAATTTGGATATCAAATAAAAATATGTGGTCAAAATACTTATTAGGTTTCAAGCAAACAAATTAGGGATATAGTTGGGACAATCAATTTCTAGGATACCTAATGGGAAAAAATTTCAAATTTGTTTCTAGGATATGTCCTCATATAAATAAATTTTCCAATGAAAATTGAATCACTTCATTTAGATTTCATATGCAAAACTTATGACCAAAATACTAATTTCTTATCCTAAATATGCACTCCTAAAACTCACCTTTCCTGACTGTTCATTGGCATATTTGATCCATCAATTCTACTTATCTTCAAAAATTGTTCCTATTAGAAATACCTACACGAGTCTAATTTCATTTCAAATTTCGATCACATTGATCTGTCATCAAATGTAAATTTTGTATTTAAAATAGTGATTGTTGTTATAGGTGGAAACTAGAAAACAACATTGGTATGCAGTACATTCCTTAGCACATTTAAAAAACCTAGTGTTATCGTTCTATACTTTTAATTTTGGAAAGAATGATTATATAGGACAACATCAAAACCACTTTGGAGCCTAGGATCTAGCCCTCCTAGACTTAGAGAGGGATCTCTTTTTTAGATTTAGCTTTGTTTTATGGATTTGATATTAGGCTATTTATAATAATAGTGAAGATTTCTTTTTGATTGATTGTTTGGGTGGATTAGTAGATCTAATTAGACTAATTCCATTGAGCTATGGGGTCATAAAAGGCTGGGTTGTTGCATCAAATTTTCAAGAGCATTCACAAGGCAAGCTAACTACATTTACTGGATCTTAAAACATAGAATTATGAGATGAAAGAAAAAGTGAATTCAGTAATGGTTAAAAAGCAATTAAGAATTACTTGACCAAACTTCAAAAGAAAAAATTTATACTGTAAACACATCCAAAAATAAGGTGCTCTAACAAAAAATCTTAATCTTCATATTTCTGTTTTACAATCAGATTTAAATGATGCACTGAGAGAAAAAACAATGGAAAGCATTAACACAAAAAATAAATAACATCACCAGATAAACTTAGCTCAAGTATCTTGTAAAAGGTATTTTATTATTGATGCTCCAGCTTTGAGAAATTACAATGCTCTAAATAGAAAAAAATTTACAATCCAGTGTCCAAACCCTGATACTTAGAATGAATGTAGTATTTAACTGATTTCTACAACGATTGCCGTATCTACATAGGCAATCTGTTATTAATTACAAAATAAGCAAAATTTGACTAGTGTGACAACGAAATGGACACGATGAAATAAATTTGGCATTTGGCCCTATCTTTTAGTAAGTCGTGGCTGCATCATTCGATTTGGTGTTGTGCTGGATGATTTGGCTGATATGCCAACCTTCACCCTTCTTGGTATTCACATAGATTTTCCCACTATTGTTCATCTGGAATCTTTATTCTGATCACCTTTCTATATATTTCTTCTGTTTCTGTGAATCAAACAAAAGTAGGCCTCAACACAAAAATGTGTTTAATTTTGTGTTGGATGAATATATCGTTGCTCATGGCTTCAAGAAAAGATCTTCCTGTCATTGGTCCTCTATGTCCTTTGTTAGAGGGTCTTCAGGAGCTAACATTTTAAGTTGCTTTCTCAGGGCTGCTATATCTGTGTTTTTCTTCTTCAAGATCTCCTCTACTGCCTCTACATTTGCTGGATCATACCCAATCTTCACAACTAAATCCTTCAAGGACTTAATTATGGTATCCTTTGAAAGAGAAGAAATATTATCCATCTTGAGTTTTTACTGAATATTGGCCAATGATATCTGCAATTTAGACAGACTCATTGCAGTGCTATTCAAGTTAGATGAGATCATATCTCTAGTATGCTTGTGCATCTGCATCTAATCTATTGGGTGGATGTCCTTGACATTAAACTCAAATTAAGTATGCTTAAAATCAACAGGTGATTTTGGTTGAGAAATACGGGCTTCTAAGAAAGCCATACACATCTTTCCATTCTATGAACCGAAGGCTAATAGAAGCCTACTTTCTGAATTGGTGGTCTGCTTCCAAAATTGGTTGTAGGTGCTGGTCTTCAATATCTCATTTTTCCTCTTGATCTCTCTGAAGGTGCCATATATTTTTTCCTCCTTTTCCCCTATAGCAGTAGTAGATGTAGGTGTTTGAAGGCCTTGCTGTTGAAATGGAATTTTAGTTGAATTTGTAGGAGAAAATATAGTATGACCACCTGCTAGAGAAGAACCAAGAGAATCTCTAATAGTTATGACTATTTTCTGCTATGTTTCCTTGCTTTGATCTATGTCCATGTGAATTATTTCTCTCTTCCTATATTTCATCTTAAATTCCATGCTAGATGTATCAGTCTCCAAAGGTGACTGATCATCTCTTGGTATTTTTCCTGTTGCCTCTTTCTCTTGTTCTTTTCCTTTGTCTTGATTATCTTTTGTATTGTGCTTTTCTTGTGGAGTAGAGGTCTATATAATTGAAGATGAACTCACCTGCTCTTCAGCCTCTTGCAAGGTGTTTGTTGTCCACTCCGTCTGGTTCATTAATTTTTCAATTTTAGGCCTGTGGATGTGAATGTATGGAGTTGATTTATTTTCTACCCTATTCTTAGAAATAATTCCTAATGGGTCATAAGACCAAGTGAAACTGTGTGTAAACTTCATCTCCTTCAGCATCTTGTCAGCCTCCTCTCCTGCTGCTCTACTATTGCAAATGAAAGGACCAATTTACCTCATCTGCACTTCTTTTGGCTGATGCAAAATGTACCTCATATGCATTTATCATCTGCCTAATTTACCCTAGGGAAAAGATCCTCATGGGGAGGAACTTTGGCAGCTTGTAAGGGGGAAACTCACACCCATATATTATAAGTTCTGTGTAGTTCTCGTACAAGTACCAGTCTTCAATTATGACTTGGTCTGACAACTGCATGATATTTCTAATGTCTTCATTGATCCTTGGTTCCATTGTGTCGTTGAGGATGCTCATATATGGATGTAAAAATAATTCAATAAACCTTTTATAAGTGTAATCTTTCCGATCCTTCATCAACATTGTTGTCCAGAAGATGACACACTGAGGTTGGGAATATTAATTTAATTTTCTCATTGTAAACTGGAACGTGTTTGCATGAAAATATACAAACATATAAACCATGACTGAAGTGTATTTAAACACTTCTTCTGTGCGAAACTTGGAAAAATGGTCGTGAATGGCATCTACCAAGAATTGACTAAAATTAAACATAATGGAGGGTTTAGACTCTGATGACAGTATTGATAGGAAGCCTATCATTGCTTCATCTAACCACTAATCTGAATGATATCCTAGCAGGAAAGAAAGGACAATGACTATATGTTGAGTCCTATCAGGGAATGTAGAAGATGGATATAGAGGATTATTCTTGGGCAGTGGAGTGTCTGTAGCCAATAATAACTCAAGTGTTTTGGATTTGCTGGAAAAATCCAACTTCTGGTACAATTCTCTATGGGTTTCATAGGAAAATGATGTGGTTTCTTCAATAATAGGAGCTTGCAGCATTTGCATGATGGACTGGGCAGTAATGGTGAAAAGAGCTTCTCTTGTGGGGGTAACAACAACCCTCTGATTTATATCATAACATGCATGACATTTTTTAATAAATTCAGGGCAACTGTGGGTTTTTGGGAATATTTAATATGGTAGTTTAGTGTCCCACAAACCTATATCATCAGCCTCATCAATAAGCTTATCCTCCAACCAAAAATATATATCAAAAAGATCAAACTCTGAAAGAGTCTCATGGATCTTAAAATCCCTGTTAGCAAGGGCCACATGGTCAGGTGAACCATTAGATTCAATGGTTGTTGCTCCTTCTTCTTTGGAGGCATTACTGCTCACTGAAAAATAAATTGAATTTTTTTTTGATACCTGCAAGTGCACAACTTAGAAAAGGGAATCAAGTAGAGGGGAAAAATAGAAGGGAATTATTTTGATTGAAAGAGGGAATTAAAAGAAAAAGTGGAAGAAATAAGAGGGAATTCTGCTTGAATATGCAGACAATTGAAATCTTTTCTGTGCTTTTTTTTTGATCTGTAAAACCTTGAAATTCAATCACCTGTTACAATAAAACAATGAAAACATATTAACCCTTGAAACAGGTGGGGAAAGATAGTTTTGTAGGGTGGCGGGGTTTTCATTGACATGGCGTGGGCCCGTTGGGCAACATATTAAATAATTAAATGCTTAACGAGTCTTTAGGCGGGAGCGGAGGTGATTGGGTAGACATGATAGGAGTGGCTTCGTGGCACAATGGGAATGGTGGGGAATTAATGGTCAATAGCGCAGTTTAGCTATGGTGGAAACCGATTTTCGCAGGGGGTCATGGACGATAAGTGGAATGGGGTGGGGGGGGGGGGGTGTGAAATGATCAACGCTCGACACGTAGCATATGGGCCGGTTTCAAAAGCCGCCCTTTTCGGACCACGCCACCCCCCCCGGACGTTAAATTTCAGAGGATGAGCTGGGGGGGGGGGGGGAATGATGCAAGCCATCAGATGTAACGGTGGGGGCGAATACGAGACATAAGGTGGAAGGATTTTAACGCTGATGGGATGTGTGAATGAATGGTGGGGTTAGGTGAATAAATGTTGAGCGGGGTGTATAGTCTGAGACTTTAGGACTTTAGGATATGACATACAATATGACAAATAAATTCAAAATAAACTAATCCCCGAAACCTAGGATCTCCTTTGTTTTTTTATTTTTCCTCCATTCATGAAAATACATGAGGTCTTTAGGATAATGCTTTAGAATATATTTCATGTTTCTCCCTATTTTATTTTCTTCTTTTCATTCTACCTACCCTTTCACTATTCTAACATTTTTTCATCATTATTTTGTAGGGTGCATTTAGGTTTGCAGACCCAAATCTCTTTTTTTATAAAACTCTAACCTACTCTATCGCTTACTCCTTCCATTGACTCAGATTAAACTGTTGAGTCAATTTTCTTTTCTACCTAACTACTAATTTGCCAATATTGAACTGTTTGGCAAATCCTTATTTTCAAACCTATCCAACAAAAATTTAAAATTGTTCAATCATGCTTAAACTGTATGATTGAACAAACTAATCTAATCAACAACGCCATTTTGATTTGCATCACTTTCAGTATTATTCTTTTTGGCGTTTTTCTTTCTTTTTATTTTCTCTTTTTTTCTTTTATATATTTTTTCAATATACCCTCTTTTCTTTTCTTTTTTTCATATTTGTTTTGGAAATCATTTGAATATTAAAAATCATGTACAATATGAAATACTCAATCACCTTGATATCCTATAATTTAGAGGACCCTAACACCTAGTAATTTTCAAAACTTATTTATATTAGAGATAGCCCCCTGAATCTCCTTTCATATGGAATTAGAATCACTTCAGCCAGACACTAAACACAAATTTTATAAATTAAATATTGTCAAGTAGTCTAGGCTATCCACTACTCCTCAACAAGTTAAAAATGAATTTTGATTTTCTTATCCTTAATTGAATTTGTTTTATAAGAATTGTTTGTCATTTTTTTCATATTTATTGGATTAAGAGAGCATGCACACCTATGTTCATTCATGATATCATGTTTTATTTTAGTTAAGTGCTACATTTTGTAGGTCCTGGGAGGATTAAGAAAGTCAATACATTCATAAGTAACTCTTTAAGATAAAATTTCATACCAAAGGGGAACTACAACCAAACATACACCAAAGACTATGCAACATCATGAGTTGTCGATTCCTTTAATTTCCTATGATTTGAAGCTCAATTTCCTATGAGCTTGGCCCAATAGTGTCTTAGCTAAAGACAACAATAAGAAAATTTTTTCATCAAAATTTCAAATGGATCTAGAATGAGACAAATGAATAATTTATTTAAAAAACTTGAATACCAATGTTCAAGGAGTCAAAGCCTTATTGCTACATAATTCATGCCATTGCTACCAAAAAATCCTCCAAAATACTTCATGGTCATCATGCTCATTACCAACACCATGGTATTCCCATGCATTTCCTTCTTCGTTGCTCATAGATAATTGCATGTTGAAGCTCATGAAGTTACTTTGTTTATGTGACTAGACTTTAAGGTTAATATTTCTCTCAGAATATCCTTGACATAACCTTTGTTATCAAATCATAGCTTAAGCCTCCATCACTTCCTACTTCCTTCTCCAACCACCCCTAACAAATGCAATAAAGCCACTCAACTTGCTTGTAATATTGAGATACATTGTTACTCTATCAAAATCCTTAATAAAATTTGATGGTGACATCCCGTTTGAGGCTCCATTAGACCTTGAAGTTCTTGAAAACTAACTTGTTAGTATAAATTCCTCTGTAATAAAAAAATTCTAATTGGAAAACCCTCTGGGAATAGTCAGAAGATATTGGTTGAAAAGTAGCTTGTTGGTGGAAAAGGTTTGAAATTAAAATAAGAAATGAATAATTCCATATAATTTTCTATCTGGATTAAGATTTCTAAGGTTTTTTCACATTAGAAGCCTATTCTGGATCTCCTTATGTAATAACTTTCAAGATTTGAACTGCTTTTTTTTTAAAATTATTATGGGCCATATCAAATCTTTTTCCTCTTAGGATGTTGCTATACACATTATATACTTTATAGGTAGGTGCATGCATGCTTCTTTTTCTTTTATTTGATCACAATTAATCAAATGATATGAGAAGTGCATTTAGGAAATTACCTATGCCTACTCTATTCTTTTTGCCATTATTCTACTTTGTTTCTAGATAGAAAAATCCTTATAACTTGATGGAGGGAGGGGGGGGGGGGGGGGGGGGGAATTATCTATTGAAACATCATCACCTTTACATTTCATAACCTTTCCTCACCGTTCTCGTTCAAATACATTATTAGCACATGAGAAGAATTACAATCTACCATAGTATTGCTCCATAAGAACCAACAATAAAATGCCTTGTTGCTGTCACATAAGAACCAACAAAAAGAGAAAAAGAAAGCATCTTTGTTTCTCCACAAGAACCAAAAATAGAGAAAGAAGCAATGGAAAAGGATACTCCAAAGACACTATTGAAAAGGAAGAAGGTGTTGTTGTAGAATAAATCCTCTAATTTCATTCGCTAATGCCATGGCTACCACAATATATCTCTTGCTTGTTGTGCCAACGGGTGTGTCTATTTTGGAAAGGGCGACCATAATTTTAATTTAATCATCAATAATTATTAGGTGGATGGTAGGGATTTAAATTTTAAGGAGTGTTGTAGAATATTCTTCATAGTATTCACAACCAAAGGTTGAAATTTATCTCCAAAGTAGTTATGTCATTTTTCCCCATTTAATTAAATTGACTAATTAAAATAAATTTCATATGGACAAGTGTTATATTAAATGAGTTATGATTTTTTGGGCATGTGGTATTCATAATACATGGTATTATAAAAAACATATTAAGAATCTCCATGTTAAAGTGGGGGTCCATGGTTAAAAATCTTGTTACATGTCTTTTTTAAATGTACATATGTTTAATTTATATATTAATTCTTGTTATAATAATAATACTAATAATACTAATAATTTAATCATGGAGTAAGTGTTTTGATATTTATCATGGATTGATGCATATCAATGTTTACTAGCAATTTAATTTATATGGTTGCACTAGTTTACATTATGGCATCTTCAGGATAAATGTTGGTTCCTGTGACTGAACCAAGAAGTCATAAAGGTGGTTTTAAGCAACATGTTTTCCAATATGAAACAACCCATTAACATGCTCTCTTTTAAGGAGAATCTGATGTCAACATCAACCTTTCACAGAGGGATATAATGTTGCGTGAGGGCACACAATACATTTAGTTTGGGGGAGATGCTAGGTTGTAGAAAATTCATCTTTTTAAATATTCTTTTCCATATTTTTAATCCCTTTTCACTTATCTATGACCCTGCATTAGTTTGTTTTAATGCTTTAGTGTGGAATTTTAACCCAAAGTGTTTTCCATTGCACTTCCTTAGTATTTCATGCAAATTATGGTTAAATATTAGAGAAATAGCATATTTTTCATTTATCTTTGGAAAAGAGGTTAACTTGTTGATTGTTGCAAAACTAGTTGTCATGTGTGCTACTCTTGATTATGCAACTCCACTCGTTGCTAATTACGGAAAAGAAAATCTATGTAGTGGGTACTTGAAATTTCTTGTATGAGGCATAATCAAGTCAGCATAGGTATAT